>JAQSVV010000487.1:0-80221 GCA_036375495.1 Agrotis segetum | reverse complement strand
CAATTTCACTTTTCGTTGTAATTTTATAACTCAAGGACGGGTTCACCTATCCAAACCAAATGTTTAGGCTTTGTTCGGACTATTTAGTAGATGGTAGAAGTTTGCAAAATCGGTCGAGCGGTTTTTCATTTGTCACATTTTTTGTAACAAATGGATTCAATAAATGGCTGGCGATTTTGCCGTCAAAGTAGCGAAGCACGTACCAGGCTGCTAGTATATAAATATTATTTATATCGAATCTCTTTTATCTGGAATTTAACCTAATTTATGTCTCAGTGAGTCAGACAATGAACACAGAACTTTACCTGTGACTTTACAACACAAAAATTCGTTAATGTAATGTTGAAACAGGTGGTAAAGTGACATTTATAACAGTGGTGTCAGGCGTTACGAGAGTAAATAATGAGGTATGCATATAAAATTATTTAACTAAGCTAATAAAAATGGAATATTTCTACTAACTCCCAACTTAACAAATCATTTACTTCTTAGTTTTAGTCTAGGTCTCTAGTAAGGGGCTAGCCCTAACTTTTAGTAATGGTTATTCGTATTATAGGCTTAATACGTCTGGTGTTAGAGTTAAATAAGCCGCATCTTAGAACCCCACAGGACATGGCTTTAGACTCGTTCATGTTCATGTTTCCTCACTACCAAAAAACAATGTGTATCAAATATATTTTCTCCTCACCTGGAATATACTGGCCCCATAAGGCGTGCGCCACGCGTTGAGCAGGTTATCTTTGCCAGTGGAGACGAACCATTTGCCGCATGACGCGAACCTGAGCGATAACACGCAGGACTCGTGGAGGTGCAGTTGGTACTTGTCAGGCTTTACTGCGTGGAGGACTTCCACGTTGCTGTTCTCCATGCCTACTGCTAGCCATTCGCCTGTGGACAAATTATGTTTCATTGTTAGTCGGTTAACAAAAATAATAGGTTGTTTCACTAACATGCAGGCGTAGCATGGCGCCGTAGAAAGGGGTTTTGTCGACGAGGAATAGACAAAATGGCAGAACATAGAAATATTTTTAACGTGTTAAGCACGGTAATGTAAAAAAATTGGAAAATAAACGTTCTTTTCTTCAATAGTGTACGAATGGTGTCATTTTTATGGAAAAAGAACAGTCGATTTGTGTAGAAATAACGATTAAATAACTTTGTCTTCTCTTGGTAGAATAGAGATAGAATCGCCATGCTACGCGTGCAGGAGTAATTTTAACACTATCTTAAGACAGTTTAAATGTTTTTTTTTTTAACTTTGCCCCACCCTTCCAGTTTTTGCCTGTACCGTGGGTGCGTTTACAGACATAGATACCCACATACACAAACACCCAGACCCGCAACAACTACTTGCAGAACCTAGAAATATTTGTTCCGTGCTGGGATCGAAATCCAACCCGCGACACACTGCGTGGCAGTTAATCACTCAGCCACTGTACCAAATGTGCCGACAAAATATAACATTGTTAAAAAAATTAAGTACACAGTTGAAAACTGTAATCTTTCCTATGAATAGATTTATTCTATAACCTTTAGACTTTCAGTGACGACTTTGAGAGTCATTCATGGAAAGATGTAGATTATGAATGAATGACATCGGCCAAGGCGGTCAATAGGTTGAAGCTATCATTTTATAAATCAATCAAAACGCCGACTGATACCAGTAGTAATAATCATAATATCAACAGGTTATGGATGCAAAACATTCCATTATCCAATTCAGAAATCCATTTTATCACAGTTTGTATTCTCATTCACTAAGTTACACATTTTGAAGGCTTGGTAAAATTTAAAGAATGTTGATTTGCTAAAGTAAAAATTATAATTATAGCCACCCGGGGTCGCGGGCCCGTCTCAACTGGTAACCGTGATCTGGTACATAAAGGGCTATTGAAGGAAAACCGTGGATTTTAATCAGTACAAGTCTGACAATCCCTCCTGTCCCGCGCTGTGTGGGAGGACACAGTTAATGATTTTGCCATGCTAAAAAAAAGTAAAAATTATATCTGTTTAACTCACCTGTCGGACAATATCCTAATGAGAATATTTGAGAACTGAAGTCGTGTTGTTGTAATTGTCTGCCTTCTCTCAAATCCCAAGACCTGGAAAACATGAAAAAACCATTCATAAGTATTATGTTTGTTGCTACATATATCGAATCATCGAATATCAGTTTTGGTCCCTCAGTTCAAACACACATAGTTATTTTTTAACTTCGCCATATTTTGCGAATAGTTTAACATCTTTTTAAAATCGAAACCACATAGGAACTGCTTTCGTGGTAACAGTTGAGACAAGTAGACTTTTGTTAGGAAAAATTGGAAAGACAACTTTCTATCTTACCTCAATAGCATTAAGCATGTATTTAAAAAGTCCCAGTTGTGATGGGAGATGCTTACCGCACAGTATTGTCAAGTCCTCCAGTCCAGAGTTTAGTGCCGTCAGCCGATATGTCGATACAAGACGCGCCGTCCGTGTGACCCTGGAACTGTCGCACCAGGGTCTGATTGTGAAGGTCCCACACCGCGATGTTGCCGTCTGAGCAACAGCTGAAGCACACCTGCAATACAAAGTTAGTACTGTTATGAATCGTTGGAAAGACCCAAAGGGCAGCATTTGATCAAGCAGTGCTGCTGGCTCCAAATATATTGGTCTAAAGACAGGAGTTTGGCGGTGATGTTTTATTGGTTTTATTAAACAGCTTGAACAAGATGTTAGAGAAACCAGTACTCCTGAGTCCAGGATACAATGAGAAAATTCTCCTCTTTAAAGCTCTCAATGGCTAAGATTACCCTGGAGCCTGTTGCGTGTGCTGGCGGCAGCGGCATAGGCAACAGGCTCCAATTTAAAGTAAGTTTTATTGTCTTACCTTAGAGTCGGGACTGATGGCAAGCGCATAGCATGCGGGTGCTGAAGAAGTGAGTTCTGCCTTAATTCTAGGAGTGGGTGACGCCAGGTCCCAGATGGATAGGTTTGACGCCTCCCCACCCACGATCAGCGTGCGACCATCAGGTAGCAACTTTACAGACCTTATGTAGTTGTCTCTTTGCTGAAAATTGATGAAACAAGTTTTTAAATCTTTTTCTCGAGTTAAGTCTGACAAAATGATATTTAAATACCGCATTAGAAAAACAAAATAAATGTTTCGTATTTCATTTGAATATTTTTGACATTAGTTTGGAATTTAGCATTTTTATTACTGTTTTTCTATTGTAAAGGCCAAAATAAAAATACCAAAGTATCATGAATCGACGACAGTTACCCACTCACCAAACAATCCAGTTGACTGACTGGTGCTTTACTGGGCTGGCTGATGTCCCACACCTTGACGCAGCCCTTCCCTCCGGTGTACACATACTTTGTGGGCGAAGACACTGTGACCGCGCACACCACCTCCCCGTGCGCGAGCGCCGAGACTTGACGCGCGTGACGGGGTATGCCCGGGCCCATCAGCGCGTCAGGCGGAAAGGGCACCGGTTGCATCTGACCCTCCGCCGAAACATGGAATGAATATGCTCTGAAATAAAGTAAGTGCACTGTTAGATCTCATGTAATGGTTGTTCAGCCGCAGTTCACTGCTAGAAAGACAAAATTGGGAGTAATGCCAATGTCATCACGCTGGGCAAGCGGGATGGTGACTGATAAATTTTCAAAAAATATTTCATAATAATGGAACGAATTTTTCTAACAAATTTTGAACAACTAAAACGAATATGAGCTGAGATCACTTACGGCTTGCCACCCGGTATCGGCGTTAGCGACGCCGGTCCGATGGGAGGCCGCAGCGGCTCATATGCCAACGCGGCCCGCGCCGAGTACCCCGCGAGGCCGTAAGCGTCGTGCGCCCCATTGCCCAGGTAGGGGTACTGCAGCGCCGGGGGCTTCACCGCGGCCTTCAGCGGAGCCCCCGCAGACCCCGCCCCGCTCGCCCCCGACGTCGGAGTGACAGGCTTCGAGATCGGCGTGCTAGGCTTCTCGTCAAGCTTTTTGGCAGAAGGCGTCGACGCGTTGCTAGACGTGCCCGATCTGATGATTGTTAAAATTGAGTTATCAAATGGCCCGCTAATTGTTATCGATGAACGATCAATATAACCGCAAAAACTTGTAATGGAACTTTAAAGAATCTAAAGTGGTCGTTATAAAAAACCGTCGCTTTGAACACGGAGCGGAGGTAGTATCATAAGCATGTATTTATTTAGTACAACAAAGTGTGTGTAGTTTTTGTAAAAATAACTTAATGCTATCCATCAACGCGTCTAATCTGATTGTTGTTAATGGGAGTACCAGTGAACCTCGGCCGTGTATACGTAATTGATTCAGTGCGGAGGCGGATTAACTTTCGACTTGGACAACTTGTCTCCGGGCGTACAATGACCTTTCGGTTACAAGTAGTTTTCTCACTAGGGCTTCTGTTAAACGGATAGAGCGATTATCGCGAGTTAACGCAGCCGGCGAGTATTACGATGGAAACGCCGCGGGGCGTGCGACTTAGCGTGTTCTACTAATGTATTACTTGTTACATTTAATTACAAGTGAAATGGACCGACATGGTTTTAATGTAATTTGTCAAGTCCAAGTTTTGTTGTTTTATTTCTAACATTATTTTTGTACTGTTGTGGTTTATCATGGAGTATTACACGAGCTACATACCTGGGACTGTGTGGCGGGTGTTCCTTCTTGGGTTGCAGTTTGTCCAGTCCGTTCTCCCGGGGTGAGGGCGCGCCGTTGTGTGGTGACGTGGGCTCCTCACTAGCATCATCTACTACCAACTCCTGGAAATCATCAATTTAAACATTGCAGAACTTGCAAAGATTTCAAGAAGATAGTGGAACAGTGATTAACTCATATACATACGTGGCCCATGTCTTTCTCCTCTTTCTTTAGTTTCTTGTGATCTGGTTCAGCCGGACTCCGTGTCCTGTACTTTTCCCTTTCTCCGGGTGATATAGAATTTCTCTGTAACAAAAACAGAAAGCAATAAAAACAAACCGCAAGACCATTAATATTGGCAGTATTGGTCTGTTAGTTTAACAAATACGAGTAGGTAAACATAATCAAAACGTTTACGGCGAGCTTACGTACGTACAGCAATCAATCGATCATTGTTCGCAAATAAATCGGCGCGCAGCGAGGCGGACGCTACAGTCAATATCAATATCAAAACACGCTGAGGCAGAACAAACTGACCGCATGATTAGCTCCGGGAGTGGTCATCGCCCCCTCGGGGGGGAGCGGGAGGTGGAGAGCGCGCGGGAGGGGGGGGGGGCGACCGCAACATTTGGATGAGCGCGCAAATACGGACTAATGAAATAATCATATACGTGACGAACGACCGCCGCGCGCCTCACTGATTCCGTTCGTGTTGACACTGCGTACTTTCGCGCACATCCGCACGGTTTGTACGTACGCAGACTAGCGATGCGCGCTGCCAGCTGCCATGGCACTGGCAAATTGCAACGGTGTACGTAAAAGCGGCACGTGTGATTGTGAATAATCTGGTTCACTCCAGACAAAAAAATAAATGTTTCATTCATACAATCAAGTATTTATGTGAAGCCTTCATCATGCAACATGTATGAGGAGCGCAAGAAAAAAATAATAAATCTTCTCGGGATCCTGGACACTGCCATGACTTATAACTTGCCAAATAGATATATAAAAAGTGTGTTTGTACAAGATCAGTACTTTTTTTCCTAAACTCGTCTACACAAGTAGTCCAACACTAGTGCGGTCGTATACATCCCCGGATTATCAATATATTCGGTCGGATGCCCGCGGCCAGTTATGTGCTAGACAGATGCTATTTCAAGTGTTCGAGCAGCGAATGCAGTTATTCGAGCGAAAAGCAATTCCGTACGAGTACTCTGTGGGTACTGCGCTTTTATATTTTCACTTTACACGTAATCGTTAACAGATTTATTTGCTTTTAATATAAGGTGTTAATTTACTGCGAGTAGTTATGTGAATTCCGGATAAACAATATGTTAAGATTATTTAAACACGGTGCTTCACCGTAGGCGTAGTTCCTAGAAGCGTGCTACGCCGTAGCTCGGCGCGGCGTCTACGCCGTAGCTCGGAGCGGCGTCTACGCCGTAGTTCGGAGCGGCGTCTACGCCGTAGCTCGGAGCGGCGTCTACGCCGTAGCTCGGAGCGGCGTCTACGCCGTAACTCCACGCAGCGTCTACGCCGTAGCCCTACGAGTTGTCTACGTCGTAGCTCAGGGACGCGTCTACGTCGTAGCACCGCGAGACGTGCTACGCTGCGAAACCGTAGTTCACCAAAAGCGCTACGCCGTAGCTTAACGTAGCGGGCATTGTCACCCTCACAAATTATTGAATTTTCTTCAGTTTTAAAATGCGATAAGTACAGAATTTTGCAACTCAGTTTTCTCTTCATTCGTACGGTTTTAAATTATAAAAACAGCACATAGTGTCGTAAGTCATAAGTGTTGCAGAACATTAAACCGTTCGGGCTCAACCGTCGCGTCGTCCCCAGGGTGTCTAGCAGGCTATTCGGCGAGCAGGCGGGTAGGCGGTGCCTGAAGGGATCTAACGGGCCTAATTTTACGAGGCACTAAGTTAGAGGCGAGTGGCAAGCGGCTGTTAATTTGCTCGGCGAGACGGCGACCTGTCGCCACCCGCGGTGACTTACGGCCCTCCCGCACTCCCGCACTCGGATCGTACACAATCATACTTTATGTACAGATTTGCATCTATTTAACGCATCGTCGTATAGTGAGTGCGACTTTTAGGTCCATACTGTAAATCCCAAATTTTACATGTAAATATCGTCGATCCAATCGATAGGCTTACTGTAAATACCAAGAGCAAGCATGACACGTATACTTCTGCCTGTCTATTCAACTGTGAGCAATTTTAGATTAATTTATGTTGACTCTCAAAACATGGGATGTTTTTCATTTCAATTCATTCAATAATCTCCCAAGAGCATAAAAATGAAAGTTGTTTTCATGTACAGATCCTGATTTTTACGAGCACGAAATTAGATAATAACATCGAGACAAACCATCATCGTGTTAGATAAACAAGTAACACAGCTTATTGCGACCGTCGTTATTGGATATTTGATAGGCAAGATGTAACCAATAAACTTTTATTATTGGCACCAGCCGGGTACAACAAAATAAAAGTGGAGGAACACAACGGATATGTACCTAACGTGTATCTCTCCATAGAATTACATACCACAGCATGTGTAATAGCAACATAGCACCTAGAAAGGTGAGCGAGGTGCACGTTCAGGGGTCGAGTACTCGAGTCCTAATTTTACGATCACCGATCTCCACAGAACTCGACACTCGTTTCAAGTGACGCTATATCGAGGACCCGACCCGCCGCGGCACCGCTCGATGCCTTAATGTGACGTGTCGGATTCGATTGGATGGATTTTATGTTGCCCATACGAGTCATTCGCTCGAGGGTAGATCGTTTGTGGTTAATCGTTAATTTAATAGATTGAATTTGTGGTCGGCTGATGAATAGTTGGATGTGGTCGGCTCTAATGGAATTTGTGTTACATGTTCTTTTCTTATGTAACCCTGTACTAAAATATCATTCGTCAATAACATGTGTGCAATAAAAGAACATTGTGTATTACCAATGTTAGTACAAGTGCTGTTACGTAAACATTCGTATAAATTAGCAGTTCACTAGGTATGTATGGAGGACTGTAACATAATAACACAACATACGACAAAAACAACGACATAAAATGAGAATTGTTTAGGTCTACCTCTTCGCTTATTTCGTATCTCTTTACTCAAACAAAACACTCAATATCGAGTAGTCGCGCAACCTTTTCTATTTTCAACAGAAAAGCGAACAGAGCTAATCTTTACTTTATCCCATTACGCGCGTCGACCTCAAGAAAAAGGCAATTGAGCGCGGTACGAGGGTCGCGGGGGGCGGGGGGACAGGAGCCTGCGACGTTAAACAAGTACTAGAGGAACAAGCTCCGACAACACGACTTATTCTGTGTTATCGGTTACCGTCGCGAGTCGCGCGTGTCGCACACACGCGTCGCAAGTCGATGTCGCTGTGACGTAACATATAAAGTGGCAACACACAGGCGCGCTGTTAACGCCGGCCGGGCTTATTGTCTGCGGTCACGCGACGAGCCGTTTAGCCGCGCGCCTCGCCGCCGCCGCCGCCCGGTTAACCGGAAGGGGGGCGGTTAACCGGACGCTCTGGGGCGGAAGCGGGGGAAATAGATAAATAGACCGCCCGCCGCTCGGAAATGTACGGATTGAGTTCGGACTATATTTCAGGCATAATAGTTTTGAAAGTTACGTGATTTACACGCGACGTTTTCAGCTTTTATCGAGAATACCAATTTTATACGGCTTCGTTTTATGATACTGTCATCGAAAGTTTTATTGCGTTCATTTTATTTTTAAGTTCCATTGTGATGTCAATTTGTATTTATCTTCACGATACGATGAAACGGCCCTCATTGAATAAGCTCATTCATACGGATCAACGCGTTATTAAACCAGTTGCAAGCGCTACCGAGACCTCCGTAAAAACGTTAACGTTAATCGGTCTGGAACGGGAATCCGCGCTCATCGGAAACCTGGCCCACAAAAAAGTTACAAAAAAATTAATCGTCAGCGAGCGCATAAACCGCGGGGTGCTGTGCGACTTTAAAATTAACTTTACCGGTTCATTCGTATACATAAATAATGGAGGAATTTCTGAATACACATTAAACTCCTATAAAGAATACATTAGCATAAATTTATGGAAGCGAGTCGGCGTTTCGAGCGCGTTTTTACGTGACTCGTAAAGTTTATAGTCGCGAGTGGAGGATTGCGTTTACTGCGCTCGCTATCGCTTTATGGCCGACCCCAAATAACCAAATTGCCTGGTGCTCGTTGTCGAGTGACGCGCGCTCGCGGCCGGTCGCCCCGTTCCACAATCTGGTCGCAGCGCCCATTATTCCGCCACTCGGCGCGCAGCGTTACGAGCTCTCTCGCGGAAACTCCGCCACCGCCGTACACTTACAAATACACTTGGAAACTTGCCCGATACAATTGATGTTCATTACTGCACTGTTTGTTAACCTGCAGTTAACCAAGCGTAAGCGCGAGCGGCTGTCGGCACTCCCTGCTAAACGGCACCACTTCGTCTAATGTAAACCGGCTATTCGAAACAGAAGCTTCAATATGTGTGGAGGCACAGCGAAGTCAAGTGGACTACAAATTATATCAAATTAACGCCCGTGGGGCAGCTGTATCACACAAAGTAAATTCCGGGGAAGCCATCGATAAGCAATCTCACCCCGCCCCCTTGCTCTATTACAGGAGTAATTAGCACAATTAACAGGAGCAGGCGCGAGGGGGCTGCGTGGCGCGGCCTGGAGTGCGCGGGGGGAGGGTTACGATCGCTTTCACGCACGCAAACAAATGTCACGTGGCACGGCGCCTTAATTAAAACGATAATTGAGTTGACTTGCGAAATTCATCCGCCATTTCGACATTCCGAGAGAAATTTCACGGAAACTCCCCTCGAAACTACGAAGCCCTTAAGTGTCGACGACTTTAATTTTGTGTTTGCGTCTACTTTGCGGTCTGGAGGCAAATTTTAATACGGTGTACGCGGCTTCGCTTTGTAAAATTACTTAAATAAATTACCTGGAATCGAGTTTCGTCGCCATACTGAAAAACAACTCGTTTGGAAAATTGGCATCAGCGAAGTAACTTTACAAGGTTACATAATGAATTTTGAATTGGGGATGTATATATTTTGTTTAGAAATATAAAGTTTAAAAATTAAATAACAAGGCTTCTTTTGTTTTAAATAATAATACGATTAATCGCGCTAGTTAGGTTCGCGTTGACAAAGCCGACTCCGTTAATTATGATCCCTATGTTTAAATCAAGTAGGGTGTGGAATGGCACCCGTCGAGGTTACTTCAAGTTGACTGCAATATATGTGCATCAAATGAGCTTTAAGCTGCCTATTAAAAACTTGTTTCACTTTAACGAACGATTCGATTTGTTAGCGTGGATTAAAGCAACATAAAATAATGTGAATAAACAACGAAACTGGCCCTAAAATTATATTTTTAATTGTAACTTGTAATGTAACCCCCAGGCACCGGTGTTACGCATGTTGTAACCAAGTTAACAAAAGCTTTTTACAAGCTTTTGTTAACTTGGTTTCCAGTATAATGTTATAATATTTTAGCAAAAATATTAAATCCCGAAAAAGACAGAATTAGATCTCGTAGTAGATCGCTTAGATTTTTTTATAAATTGTGTACCTTCATGTAGGCACAGGAACAGGTGTTTTTTTTTTCAGGAGGAGGATTCTTTACAATAATAACAGTGAGGGTGTTACTTAGCTTGGATACGATCCCACGAGTGTCCTTATATCAGGGGTAGTCATCGCCACTCGGACAAGGCACGCAACACGGTTCACGTGATCAACACGAGTGGAATCGGCGCGGTGCGGATCGGGCTCGGCGCGGAGCTGCGAAAGGGGCTGAAGCCGCGCGGTTATTTAAATGAGAGCTCCCTAGCCACCCGTCAATAAAACATTAAACACGTAACAAGTTTATGCGCAGCGACAACCCTAGCGGATTCCGCCACTTCGTTAATCCGGGGCGGGGGCAGCCCTAAATTAGGGTCGAGACAAGCCGTAATCCCCCGCTCGGCGCGACGGGGGATTTATATTGTTATTGCTCCGCGTCCGGAATTATACGAGGGTTGAGGGACTAATGAAAGGGGAAATTTAATTCCTAATGATTCTCGTCTTAGTCCGTAACGAGGAAACTCGAAAAAGGGCTGCGACCCGCGCACTTTTTATGATTAATCGTTTTAAGCGAACCGAAGATTATTCGATCGGATTGCCTTTGTTTGTTTACTGGTGTTTAGTGTATTTGTTTTTATTGTGAACGAGGCGAAGTCGACGTGTTTGTGGAGTCAGAAGTTAACGACCAAATTGGATTACAAATTTATTCATGAAACATTTTCGATGCTGCTACACGGCGTCGGCAGTGAGCGGGCGAAGCATATGTAAATGTGTGATAAGCACGAAGGGGGCGCCTCGCGAAGGCTGGCCTATGGCGCGCTTCGCGACACGGCGGCGGCCGGCGCTTCGTGCTGCCGCAACACGATGCCCGCAACACGCCGCATTGTTAACATGCCTCCAGACAACTGCAGCCTACACGCCACACTACACATTATTGTCCATGCTCGTACAATTATGTTTAATTTTCTACTAAATATCCAGTAATGAATGCTGCTAACATGTCCGTAATTATTGAAATATTTCACTCGAACACGTCACTCCTAAACAGCCAACAGTAGGCCCAGTAGGGTGATAAACAATGAGTTAAATAAAAATGAGCCGTCTGCCATTAGCAGAATGCGCTGTTACGCTAACTGCAGCCGTAGTGGCGTAGCGTCCGCCCTTCCTCTCATTACGCCGGCGACTAATTGAGATAAATTATGAAGACGTGCAGCCAGCCGCGAGCTATCGCACCCACCTTACCTGCTAATTACATGCAGCGATTTCAATTACTCGAGCGCTCTAGCGTGTTTTTTACTCAACAACAAACATGCTTGGTTTGTTTTTATTAAGTTTATCCGCTATTGAACATCGTCCGAGGCGATTAAATCACAATTAACACACGTAATAGCGTGTTGTAAAGATGTTATAGCATTATGGATGCAGTTAGATTTTAGTGGTTTTAGGGTGTCGTAAAATTTAAAGAAACGAATGTAATAAATAAATGTGGTGCTGGGTGTTGTGTTGCGTCATCGGTAGCGATGTATGCGGGCCACACACGTGGTGAGGCGACAGGGCGACAGGGCGACAGGCGAGCGGGCGACAAAGAGCGCGGTGGCTGATAGTGGTGCGACCGCAACAGAGGCAGCGGTGACCGCAGGCGCGAGCGCGGCGTGCTGCTGCCTCGTCAGCCTGCGGTCACCGACACACTCATCCACTGTTTACGACACATGCGGCTGACTTCCAGACCTATAAATGTGTACTAGCGATCCTACCTAATGTTATTCCACATACTTCATATTACTTAAAATATATTGCATATCTTGATACACGATAATTGCTACAGAGACACCTTGTTTGAATTCTGACGCACTTAGTATATCAAAGCACCTTTGAAACGAGTCGTCGAATGCAATATCTATTGAATATTTCATTTGAAATATTGAACGTGTGGGAGCGCGAACTGCGCGAGGCATCGTATTCGTTACATACGGTTGGTTACATCGACGCGATCTGTTCGTGAAACAATGAATCAAATAAAACAATATTGTTGATTTAAATCATCATAACATTGAAGGTAGAGCTTAATAGCTAAGCAAACTTGAAACTTAATAGGTTAGCTAAGTTATAGCTATCCAGTATTTTGAGTGTCATCAATATAAATAGCGAAACCGACCGTAGTTTGGAGAAATGCCAACCCAAGGTGGTAATAACAGATTAATATTGGCCCTTTGAAAGAAATAAAAAGTTATTATTTCAGCGTCAGATTTCAAATATCGTTTATAAAGTATGATTATTAAATTGTGTTAACACAATGCAGCGACAGAGGCAGGTATTGTTATAAAGCAAGAGGGAGGGCAGACGGGGGCAGGAGCGATTCGATCAAGCTTGCATAAATCGATGCGATACGGCCGGATCGTGAACAAAGCCGCAAGCCCGCTCCGAGACGAGCAATACCCCTATACCCAGTGATGCCAATTTAGCAACTTTATAGCTAGATCTAGCGCAGACAGCTACAATTTTATAAAACTAGTAGCTAAACTTTTTAGCTACCTAGCAGCTATGGTCATAGATGCTACGGTAAATCCCCGTTACGCGACAGAATACTTAGAAACCACTCACACAACTACAGTCAATATCGCTAAGTATAATAAATTAGAAAAAATACTAACGAACACTTGACACGATATTTCATAAGCTTGAACAAAAACATTACTTGAAGCGTGTATTGTTTATAACACGTCAGGAGCCCGGCCAGATTATTTGATCTCTCTCTGGATCAAGTCAAATCGTGTTCGGCGGGAATGTATGAAACCTAGAAGTTCATTTTATGTAGTTATCAAACGATGTGTAACCTAAAACTTTATTAATGTTTTCATGCCAAGTGTTTGAACTTTTATTTACATGTATTTACCATCTTTGTATGTACATAACATTTATCGAAAATAAATAACTTTGACTTATTTTTCTTTTTTCACTCAATGCTTGTACACAAGACTTAATTTAACTTCTTTTTGGAATTAATGTAGGATAAAAATGATTATCAAAAATTGACATTTTATTGTAACCTAGACCTACCTATCTACTGTAACATTTAGCAACTTCTAGCAACTTTTTGGGGAAAAAAAACTGGAAATCTAGCAACATTTTGAAAATTTCTAGCTACTGGTTAAAGCTAGCAGTTGGCAACACTGCCTATACCCCTACCTACCCGCAGTACACACATCTACCCAGCACCGAGCGATCGTCACACAAACGATATTATGAAAAGAATTCCGATATACTTTTTGCTCTCACCAGAGTTCTTGGATTATTACCTTCTTAGGCCAAGTTTACAACAGGTAGCTAAGTATTGTTATTTTAGGAATTCAATAAACAAATCAAAACTTTTTATGTCAATTGAAGATTTATTTATTTTGTTTCTCCCCTTTGCAAGAGTTTAAGTAATCTTTTCTTTTTATTATGAAAGCCGCTTTCAAAGATTTCACTCAGAACTTAGACTAAGCGAAATACACGAATGTTTTACACGACAGTCTTGATTAATTCTGTTGGCAGATTATAAATTCAAGTTAGAGACAGAGCCCTGACTGCACAACACGACAGATAATCCGCGCGGAATAATGTGGATGCACCGACATAATCTATGTGTTATTCCCTATCAAGAGACGCACAGTGTAAGGGGATTAAGTACAGTGCCTCAGCTCCGAGACATTAGCCGGGACTCGAGCAGCAGCCGACTGAACAGAAGCCATGTTAGGGATTACCCGAGGATCCGCTACCTTGCCAAATATTATAACAATGCTCTCAGAATCAAATTGGATAACACGCAGTAACGCCACCTACCTATTGTACGGGGCGGATCTGTTTCACCTTGTGTAGTTCATTAATTTATGTAACATAGCGATAAAATGCACTTAAATGTACGTTACTTTTTATAAGCACTATGCTCTATCAGTTATCAACCAATAATATAATTGCGTGCAGAGTGGCCATTTAAAATCGAAGTCAATTTCCTAGAAGCCGCACAATTTCATCGAAATGTCATGAATAACAAGCCACAACGCTCCGTGGGCAATCTACCTGCGCCTCAAGCGAGGGGCACAATCCTTAGATCGATATCCATCGCGACTACCACCTAGTAACTGCTCTTTAACCTGTTCTTTATCTGATCGTTCCTTCACAAAGTAGCTGGCTCAAGATATCCAACCTATAAGTAAATATTACTCTCAGTAATTGGAGGATAACTGCTCAAGAATAATTTTGCATTTATCCACAATGTAGTTCCGTATCTCTCTACACTATCTACGAGAAGTGTAATTTGTATAATTGCAAGAAACGTCTCTAGAATAAACAGGAAGATCACGCAGCCGTATACTGAAATGACTGCAAAGTAGAAAGCAGCATAAATAAATTACATTAAACATTCACTTTAGTAGCGCTAACTTTTGTTTTTCAATAAACAAGCCACCGTTACTTTAGATGGCCGACGTCGTATAAAATGTAAAAAAGTAAAATAAGAGGACGACTACCGCGCAATCTGTTTCACTTTAGGGCGTCTTAATAATTACAAGTGGCCATTCTTTCCAATTAAGAAAAGTCTCGAGCTATAAATTGTGAGGGCTGTCGCGGGCGCGAAGCGAGCGAGCGCTGTTACAACGCGCGTAAACATGCCGCTAGGGCTACCACCCACCGACTTAAAAGGAAAATCTCCCATTTTTGTTTTAACGGTTTAATAAAGTAGTCGGTCCTCGCCTGTATTTATGTAAGTCATTTATACTCGCCGTTTCTACCTTAATTAAAGGAGCGCACCTTTAAAACGCAACGACCCCAGCATATCGAAGAACAAACGCAAATTTATTCTGACCGGAGTTTTTTTTTCGGTATCTATTAAATAAAGAAGTCGAGGAGAATGCTAAACAAGGTTGAGCGGCCCTCGCCCTGCGAGTTTTCCACTTGAAGTGGTGTGCGGGTGCGGGGTGCGGGGGCCGGCTCGGGGTGGCACAGGGTGTGTTATTCAGAGTGGCTTAGATAAGGTAAGGAGGATGAAGAGGCGAGATGCGCGGCGTAATGAACCGGCTCCGAGCAGTTTTTGTGTGGTTCGGGCGCCCAAATTGAATATTAGGCGCGATTTGAGAGCGAATGAGCGGGCGGCAGAAATAAATCCGCGGTTATTATGTTACTCAAATGAGATTGTGGAAGGGCTCGCTCTGTTAGGCTTACAGCGGCTGCTCAATTTCGCGTCGGTGTAAATTGCTAGTCGTAAACTTTGTTATTCTGCGGGAATTTAAGCACCTTTCTAGAATTTAATTTATGTATAAATGGATAATTATACGGTTCGACCGCTAGGTGATAATTGCCGGTTACAAAAGGGAGTCTCGGGAACCCTTTATTAAGTTTATAACGGTAACTGATACCATTACATACGATCATGCTTCATCAATTTTATAGATGGCTTTTGAAGCTTTATTTTTATCCCGACATAATATTTTTATCATATCATTTAAAATAAAATAGAGCTTCAAAACAGAGCGGCAGCGGCATCGAAATGAAAAGTTTCCCTACACTGTAATGTAAACATGGGCCCGATGTATCGGAAAATCAAATATACGGCGCGCGATGTTTGCAAATAAACAACGTGCCTGCAACTGTGTAGCACCTTCGTGATTCGCAATAAAAACATAGTGTGGACAAACGGGTGCGGCTCGGTCGAGTGTAACCTGACGCCCCCGCAGCCGCGGAGCCGCAGCCAAGACGCGCTCGGTTTATGTAAACTTTATTACGGAGTGCACTTCTCCCTCCCTCCTCCCCCCACACGGCTCCCTCGCTTCAAATTGTAAGGCGCGTCCGTGCATTACTCAGCTCGCCGCGTGTTTGCACAGATCGACGGTTCCGTGAGCGGACTGCCAACACAGGCCACAGCCGCGCCGTATCGGGGTCACACTGCAAGATAAACTCTTCACGTGCTGTCGTCGAGTTATAAACTCGCTCACCTCACCCAAGTTTTCCAACAAACTTTTAAAGTATGCGGTACGAGCTGATGTGCGGTAATGTGATCGCTACGTGACTGATTATGTTTTCCCAGTCAAGTGGAATTAGATTCTGGGGGAAGACGGCCACTGGTCGGACAGATCAAGTTTGTCTTAAGTTATAAATAGATTATTTCAGTGTGCTGTTTTAAAACAGGTTGTTAACTACAGCCATATAAAAATGCTAGGTTTTTAATTGGGGATGTAGTTGAAAGAACCGTTAATTGATGCAGAAAGGAGCATCATCCTACCGGAACAGGACATCCTCCTAAGGAGACGTCTCACAATAGACTGCACTAACGATCAGACATTGTCAAAGGCAAAAGTGAATAATTGTTGTCATTGTCATGAAGTAGGTTAGTGCAACAAAGACAGTGTTACAAGTAGGTGCGGCGTATCGATTCGCATGCATTTCTGGGCGCTCGTCGGCACATCTGTGCGGTGCGCCACTGTTCAACCCCCCTCCCCCCACGGTAGCGCGATAGCCGACATTCGCAACACCTCGGGAACGACGCACTCGCGACCGAGCTCACTTCACCACAGGGTTGACAACTTCTCCCATTATTTTCAGTTTTCCTGTTCTGCCAATCAATTTTCTCCACACCCCATTAAACAAACCTCAGTGAATAGAACGCGACTGGAATTCAGATAGCGATAATCGCTAGCAATATGTTCAAATTAGAACTAAGTTACACAAAACAGATTACCTCATAGGATTAATTAATGGACATTTATACGATCACGCTTGTAAATCCCAAAAGCGTAAGTGTAGGCGAGGTACGTTTTGACTCGGACATTCCCCCTTTTACAGTGACAGTGCCAAGCCCCAAGTCCCTGAGGGGATCGGGGGCGAACCCCAATTTCGTGTGCTTTAGCTGCCTAAGTTAATAACGGATGCAAGGATGACGTGACGCGTTTTCGGAACTATGTTTGTATAGTAACTTAGTAACAGATGTTACGTAAACATTAAAAACAACGCGTACTCCAATAATTGTTTTACTGAACTTTTAATTTAATAGAGAGAGCTAATTGAATAAAATCTTG
The DNA here is from genome assembly GCA_036375495.1 of Agrotis segetum. Classification (NCBI taxonomy): domain Eukaryota; kingdom Metazoa; phylum Arthropoda; class Insecta; order Lepidoptera; family Noctuidae; genus Agrotis; species Agrotis segetum. The sequence goes on along the minus strand of JAQSVV010000487.1, from coordinate 62,898 downwards.
TCGTGACTAAAAGTTAACACGCGTACTATGTTGAATTTAATATCAATAAAGATAAAATGTGAACGACACTTTATAGCGTGACACCCCTGTGCGGGGTGCGCCACTTGCACCACCCACTTGTTTCAGTCAGGGCCGTGTTATGAAATCAACGTGTTCGAGCGCAACACTACTCTCCGCGTTCACATTCCCAAATGGAAAAGGCACTACGTACATATACGTGCTACCTACGTTATAGCTACGTAGGTGCGCTTGTTGGGGAATTTTTCAAAGCAAAATTGTGCCGTCGGAATTTTAACAACTCGGGCGAAAATGGAAAAAGTTATTCTATACTCACATGTCGCTCCTCTGCTGAACTGATACCTGCAACCAAGTGGGAGAAGTTAGCTGGATTATATTACACATTGTAAACCGCAGTATTAATTGATCACAATTATTGTGGCTTTACCGAGAGATTACGTGAATCAGATTAGCAGTGGTATTCACGTGCACAGAGCCAACACCAGTTCTGCGAATGCCTAATTTCCGTAATTGTTGCGTACGTCAGAGCTATGCAGTTAGACAGTGACGCTTCAGGTAAGACCCCTCTTTGAGGAGTGGCTGGAGAGAAGTCATGGCGTCCTGACCTACCGCTTGACGCAGGTCCTCACCGGACACGGAAGTTTCGGGAGGTACCTGTGTCTGATGCGAAAGGAGGAGACGCCTAGGACACGGTGGAGCTACGGTGCAAGACTGCCCAGCTTGGGCGGAGCACCGACGTGTCCTCACGGCTATAGAGACCTCTCGCGCCCGGCATTGGTTGCGGCCATGAGACGGAGTGGGAAGCGGTCTAAGTAATGCTCGGAATCAGATCGACTAATCTATTTGAGATAAGATTTTCCAAGCGTAATTATACCTGGCAGACAAATATGCCAGATCGGGAAATAGTAGTATAACCGCCTAGCACGAACCAGTCGTATGTTTGTTTTATACAAGCAATCTGAGTGGGAGGGGGACGTGTGAGTGTAATTGAGGTGGATCCGATGAGGAGTCGGGTAAAGTGGTCGATGAATATTGCAGAGGCTGTCGCCGGCTCGTCACGACACCCCCGCCTGTGCCGCCGCTCCTGACACCTTAATGCTGTTACACACTATAACAGCCATAGCTACTGTTTACTTATTAAACGACCCACTAATGTTACCTTCAACGAATATTAAATTTTCCATTTTGTTAGTGATACGTAACATGTTTTCGAAAGACATTTAATCGACTAATAACCTCGGTTGATTGATTCTTTAATTTCAATATCTATGTAATCGATACTTTCTTCTTATTCACGAATGAATGGTCGTGATTAACAGATCGAATATCATCAGATTATAAGACTTTCTCTTTTGAATCTTTGAACTGGGTTACTAATCTAAATAACACAATAGTCCGTCTGGTGTAGTTAAGTTATCAATCAACGCCTAGCCACCAATTTAGTGAGCTAACGTCACTGACAATGGTCTGTCATATGTTGCTAACTCCGAGATAATTGGAAACAATATTACTGGCGAAATTAGCTTCGCCTGCCAATCGCACAGAATATGCTATAATATATAGTCGACGTAATAATGGTAACTTGTGGATATATTGTACTAGGTATATTGAACAGTATGCATGCAAATTGAATACTAATAAATTAATTGGTAATTAGAATGGCATAATGCAATAGGTAAGAATAGTAAATAACCGCCAGCTGTTACTAGTAGTTAACCTTCTGTTTAATTGCAGATCAAATGTTAAATCAGGATAAAGAACAAGATACATTAAGCTATTTTTAATAAGCACCTTATTGTTTCGTTTTAAGTTATTTTTGTTTGTTCCTTTTCGGAATACTGTATGCACTTGTGGCATGTGCCAATAACGTTTTTTCTTTCTTTCTTTCTTTCTTGCAAATGCTGACTTCAATTAGTTTGTTTTTTTTTTAAAGGTTATTTTTACTTCAATACTGTCCAAAATGTGACTAGCCTAACTAGCGCTCAATTTACAGTACCTTTAATTAAATTTCGTATTAAAAAAAGAAGCTCATATAATGTTCTCTAGCCTCTCTGGACTTTATCCACCATTGTTGTCACTAAGCTATTGGTGTATAAGGCTCATCTTAGCTTTTGGTTAACTGGTGCGCTATAACCTTAGATAACATTTTAGCTTAAACCCAAGTTTAGTCTACTGTCGAACTATAGTGGCCGTCATTACCCCCGGGCGGTATTAGCCCCCGTTCTCGTCAACACGTATCAATCGTGACTATTCACGGACCAATAGTGGCGGAGTTAACGACACCGCCATTGTGCCCAAAATAGTCGCGTTCACGGTTAGAACTTCCAGTCTGTGTTTAAGTTCAAGTTACAAGTTAAATTACATGGTTGCTATACAACGTTAGTGAACTTATTTAGTGCGTGTTCGAGTGTTCAATGCGTGGTTTACCAGTTCTGATTTAAATTGAATTTGTTTGGTAAAGCAAGTAGTGAATTAGTTTTATAAACGGTGTACTTACACATTGATATTGAGTTCGGAATGGATCTACATCTAATGGATTCTTTAATTTCAAAGTATCAATAAACTTACTAAGTTAAAACTTGATAACATTACCCTAACACTAGCTCCATCACCACCAGAATACGTAGCCACAGTTTAATCGAAACAGCAAATCCGTTGTAGATTACGTATGTACATACCATAGTTACTGAGTATTGCATACATCAAAGGCATTATCTCCGCCGCCTGATTCGTCTCAAGTTTGTGAGCAATTGCAGCCAATCCTATTACTATTCACGTGCGCTACAGGGTACATATGTACGTACATATTGCCCGACGCCGTATTAGCACTGCATGTATTGCCACAATTAATTTAAACGCAATAGCCTCAATTATTGGCCGGCTATTCCCCTACATTGGCCGGTTGCACATGAACGCTTCGTGCACATCGATTCAAAACAATGCAATCACGTCATAACAGACAAATTAGAGGTTTTATACGTGTTTTTGAGCTACTTAATATTCATAGAGTCATGTATTATTATCGCTCTGACACATCGCAAACGACTAGGGCGGTTATTATTTACTCTAATGCAACGCGTGGATGTAATTTGGTTAGAGCGCGACTTCATGTAGGTCCGCGACCGCACACACTCAAGTCAGCCGCAAAATTACGTTACTAATTGACTAAAACACGCGACGCTCACACCAGCAACGAATAATTAATTGAGCTCTGGCAAGGTGCGGGCGGGGTGGTGTGCGGGGTGGTGCGGGCCGGGTCGGGGCGGGGGCCATCTGCGCGGTAACTCTTACATCAGTACACCGATAATGGCACAAATTAGCCGGGGAAGTGGCAGGCGGCGCTCGGGGGTGGCAGGGGGCGCTAAGCCGGAACATCCCGGAGCGCAGATTACCGCTTGCTTTTGTAATTAACCGGAGCGACGGGCGGCTTCCAAATCCATTTCTGTGTTACATTTTCATTTGTGGCGCGCTCGTCCTCGCCGCGCCGGGATTACTCGCGCTACCGTGAAAACTGGAAACACTCCCCGTTGTTTGATATGAATAATACTCAGCTTGCCCTCGAATTATAAAGTGCCTATTTGTTTGATGGATATAGCACTAACAGGAAAAATGTTTTCCACCAATCTGTTCCCCATCTCTGTTTACATTTATTCTATCCAAACATGCGCGTAGATACTACCTACCAGTTCGGAGAATTGACTTATTCATACTCTCAAAGTAATATCGGGCGAGCCGTAGCCGTCAGCGATCCGAAAACACGCAAACAGTGAGTTCAAAAAGCCACTCGAAGATTGTAAATATTGAAACAGAAGTGGGATCGGAGACGTCTGCCGCGGAGGGCGGCGGGGCGGGACGGCGGCCGCGGGGGCGGGCGGAGGCACTAATAGTCTCCAGAGGCTCACAGCAAACAAGGCGAATACACAAATACGCGACAACCTCTTAAAATATTCATCTTTCTATCGAACCGTTACTTATACAGTAGGTTATTCAGGATTTTTTATTTTCTGACTTAAACTAACGTTAGCTTGTGGTACCCTGACTGGCGTTTCTTGATTACAACTTACGATAATTATTTATTGATTAACTTACCATTTCCTTTATCATCTGGTCGATGCAAGTCTGGAGGTTTTGCGAGTACTGACAGAGGGTGGTGAGGCACGCCGAGCCCCAGCAGGCCGGCGGGAGGAAGAGCACCCTGACCTAAGAGGGGCAGAGGAGGCGCGCCATGCGCTGGCAGGTGCGCCGCGTGCATCTGTTGCAATAACCGCGGCAGGTCTGGCCTTTGTTGCTGCAACAATCAGAAACACTAACATTACAACATGTTTCCACACAATCAATTCCAAAACCGAAGTACCCCAAGTCGTTTTAAGCAGCTAAACATTCAGACAAATAGCGAATAGACCAAATTAAAGCAAAGCCAAATGGTCCATTCTTGGCCGAAGGTTGCAAACCGCAACTACGGCAGGGCACTAATTAAAATCCACAACGTTTAAACAGAATCAACCCTCTGCTTTGTCTCTAAATAAAACGAAATCTCAGGCAACAGCACAATCAAATTAAAGTGTATTGTTTTTTAAAAGAGTAATGTATTTTAGTTCAGCGTCAACATTCAAAGTGGATTGATGTGTCACCGCAGAGCTCCGTGCATTTTTAAACCGAAGCGAAGCCAAATTAAAAAGTCCTCCACGGGACCCCTCCGCTCCGCGATATTTTAAATTTTAAATGAGAGCTTCGCCGGCGGCGGCGACTGAGCGAAATTGATTACTCCTTCTCCATTATTCCCCTTTTTCCACTTTTCCTGTTTTCCCGCACTTTCCGTTCCTATCTCGTCTCGTTTAACCTTATTATTCCTATAAGCTGTGGATCGACTCATTTCTCCGACCAAGCGCACCGCTATGTTTTAACAGCTTATCGCTATGCCCATTTCCGTTGGTTACCTCTTATTTTTTACACGCGTCCGTGTTGCAAATGCGGCCATCATCATCGGCGTCTTTTGCTTCGCTAACCGCTTCCGCTAAAGCTTCCGCTCCGCGAGACCGCCCGCTGTTCGCTTATGATTGGTACAGTACACCCAAGCTTTTTCCGCTCGGACGGGCAGGTTCTTTTTTTAACCGCCGAAAATTAATTGGATTTTTGCCGAGGGTGGAACATATTTTTTATTGGCCGCTCACGGCTGTGATTTATTGTGTGTCAAAAGGTGGCGAGCGCCACTTAGTTGGGAGTGCTTTTTACAAAAGGGGATTTTTTTTTAATTTAAATTATTCCATTTGAGCATTTACACGTCTTACGCTCGAATGATTAAAATAAATAGTTTCTGTCTAGCGTGTTTTTGCAGTTCCGTTGATTAAAAAACTGCGATCAGGTGTGATTTGAAATTGATGATTAATTGCATGGCGCCTTGATGTTACTTCTGATAGATCCAGCTTAGTTAAAAACTTACTAAATATTAAAAGTTAAAACATTCAAAACTTTGGACAAAATACTTCTAAAAAGCAATAAGGGAACCTATAAAAGAGTGTTACTACCTAAATGTACACGTGGTGACCTGAAAAGCGGTCTGTCCCCGAACGTTAGACATCGCGGTGAACCCTCATCCGTCCTGACAAACGACGTACCTATCCTCTCCCTCAACTAATAAAAACTTTTAGAATCCATCATTAATGTGTGTTTCCACCGCGACGATTCTCCTCGCATTTGTGCTGAAATAATTAATTGCGTACTATTAGAAAAACCTTTAGCTGGAACTAATGATTGCGTTTATGTCTAGCAGTATGTAGTCGATTATTTATTAACTACTCCTTATAAAACGACATTGGCATCGTTATTAATTTTTTACAAAGTATTTCGTAACTGTGGTAGAAATTAATATATGTATAAAGTTTTATGACGTTTGTCGTTGGTTGTATGTTTATTTTTATGTGGCGCGAGTTTTAATTACGTATTCGTCCCTCGCTAGTGGGAGACATACCTGTACAAACATTTCGCTCGAGCTAACTGTTCCCTCGTTACGGCGCGGCGGCGTGATCCCGCAGCTATCGCTATCGAGAGCACCTCACCCCGGTGCGACTCCCCGACACGCCTGCTACCCCACAACCTCCCTCCCGCCTGTTATGAATGACAATAACGTGGCGTGATACCTCACCAACATTTTTTTCCATATTTAGACGTGATTAAATAGCGTCGATACGCTCTCCCCGGGATTAAAACTCGTTCCCCTAACGACTTTTCCATCCGTTTACTTTATCTCTGAACGAAGTTTGGTGTATAAATTATCGACCGAATTTAAGTTTGATTAAGTTCCCCCTCCTACAAGGGAGATGTCAGATTTTTATAATGAATTTTGAGGATCAAAACTTCAAAAGTAATGTATTCAGTACGATAATGCGATAAGTGATGTGAATAATTCCCACATTGTTGTGTCACGAGGCACGCGACTAATGATTCAGTAATAAATCCGAACAAAAACCACTAACCTCAAATTCTTGTACATAAAGTGTAAATAGACTATTGTTTTGTATTTTCCCATGCAAAAGTGATGAGAATGAATATTGTGTTTGGCTCAAAGTGCCATATTAAAGGTGTATTATAAAGATTTGTGTCAGCCGAGTAGAAAAAAAAAACTGCCTGGGTGGATTAGGATAGATAAAAACATACAAAAGGTTATTTTTCCGTATCTGTGCTATATCAGTGTGTTCATACGAGGTCTATGTAATTTCGCGTGTGTCGGTACGTGTAGCAAGTAGCAACAGACGTGAGCTGTCTCCAAAGCTTTTGTCATGAGAAAAATGCTCCGCCGCGTTCGGGTTTTCACGGCACATTTACCACCGTCTATGCTCCGGGGATTATTCTTCATTTATAAATGGATAGCGCACGCCAACCGCACAGATTTCCACGCATAAATATTTTTCCACGTTTAACAAGTATTTTTTTATCAAATATTTTTGTCTGTCTTTTTTTGCGTTAAAGAATAGTGGCTGTATCAATTCCTGGGTTGATAGATTTGAACTTTATGATCAATAAGATATTTTCTAGGTAAGGAACATTTTTCAGTCACGTAGTAGTTTTTTAAATCATTCGTCTTAATTTGACTGAAAACGTCTTTAATTTTTTTATGTTAAGTAGGTTTTTGTGTCTTATGGTTTCCCACGAGTTTTTAAGCTGATTATGTTTATTTAGATTAAAAATATGACTAGTTTATGTGTTCAACTGTTCATTGGTTGTTCTCAGTGCGTTAAAAAGAAATTCTGAAAAAAAAAACAAATATTATAGATTTTTATGACGCATATTGTCGCACCTGTATTCAGAAATGAGATCAAGAGCATATTACAAACACATTAGTTTAATATGGTCAGCAATTAATAAGTAGCAAGAACATTTAAAAATAATTACTGTTTACACAATTATGGGCAGGCAATCAACACGTAAGTGGACGTTAACCTATAATTAGTACTTTTTTAATGAGACTCATTGGATGAGAAAATTCCATGGTGGAGTTACGGTGGATTAGGGTCACTGTAGGTTCCCAGAAGGGTGTGTAATCGAAGTCCCTGTTAAATTCATGCAAAGAACAGTGTTCAAGGGATCACTGCAACCTTCGATGCCATATATGTAAAGCAGGTTTCGAAGCTTTTTGTCTCCTAAAGAAAGCTTTTTTTTAACGATATTACTGTATATTTGTTATATTATCCATCTTGCCAATCATAAAAAGTAAGGGTAAGTACGCACAATAAATGGTTGATTTGACTTTTGGTAAATGTTCAGGTCTAAATTCAAGACATATTATGATTTGTCAATTAAAAGTTACTGAGATATCTGATTATGCGCATAAATATTAATCAATTTAGTTCGTCTATTCATTTTTGTAAATTAGTTCTTGAAATTAAAGTTTAAACGAGTGGTAAACTAAACTTTTCTTTAAAATAAGTTGCGTTTTCATTTGTAACTGAATCTATTCACAAAGAAAACAACGTTCTCCTAATAAAATGTTATTTAATTGTAACGTACGCCAACCCTAGCAGTTGTTAAATAATTAAGAGTCCGTTAGTTCGCGGTGTGAGACGCATTAAGGCTGTTACAGACGATGCCAGCCTCCAGCCACCACAGACAAGAACAGATTATAAACTGTAATGGTATCGCATAATTGAATCAACCCCTCCGCTCGTGTAAAACTGCCTTACATTCTGTTCTTGTTATAAAATTACTGTTCAAAGGCTACGCCAGAACAAAGTAGATGTGTTAATATAGAAATAGTGTATTTATTCGATTAGCAAACCACTGACCGTAATGAATTCAACGGGTTTCGGCAATACCGTAATATGCAATTAAAATCTGTGCCATTAGGTACTAAAATGAGATTTAATTTATTCATATTCCTGACTGCAATGTTTAACACATTGAACCAGGAAATGGTAAGCATGGCACGCATGACTGGAACAGAAGGAACTTTAAACTCTTATGATGTTAATGTTTCGAGCCAAATTTTACGACCAATAAAACAATACAAATTCAAAGCTGTAACTACATTCTAATCTTCCAATGGTGGCCATTAACTGCCATTGTGCTGGACGTGTCAAGAAAAATAAAGAGGAATATAGCAGGCAGTAGAACAACGCAGCAAAATGGACGTCACTTTACACATTGGAACATTAAAAGCTCGTAAATTTGCGACACACTAACGTTTCTCATGCTAAGTGCCTATGTAAGGACACGGGCATGACATCGACACGGAATACATATTTATAAACTTCGTAAGACAATGCCTGTTTAGACGCAATGACTTCTTAATTCTTCGGTGTCGTAATTAGCTGTAATGCTATACCTGTCCTATGTGTTAGCAGTATAAAAGGGGAGTTTAGTAGGGGCAGAGGAAGGGACGCACGCACCATTAGACAGGAAGCCTCGAGGCGAATCGACACGCGACTACACGTGTTACACTTTCAACATAATTGCTTCTAAACACATATATTATACCAAAATACATGTAATGTACACATTAAGAATACACACAATTTTGAAGAAAACAGTAAGCTTTCCAAATACCACGGTTAAATAAACTGAAACATGTTTGACATGCGACTTGAATAAAGTTACGAAGACCGACTCTAATAAACAACGTCTATTCTAATGCTATGTTCCTACAACATGTAACTTTGAATAACTTCGTATACTCAAAGAAAAGAAAGATAATAATAAGAAAAACTCGTGACACTCGCGGGCCGGATGAGTCGTAAAACTGATTACATAATTTCATTGGAAGCGACGACAGAACGGGCCCTAACTCACTTTTCCGCGTTGAAAAGCAAGGAGCTTCGTCTAAGCGACAGGGGAAAAGTTAATGCGAGTCGCCGGGAGGACGCGTCGCGCGTCGCGTCGTGCGACTCACAAGAAACGTCGAGGGCCTGCAATGCAATATTTATCACCCGCCCGCGAACGTGCCTGGGAAAAAATGACAAATTCATGTTTCCCCGACGCCCGTCCCCGGCGCGCTTCTCGCCCCGATTTATTCTCCTCGTAATTTTTATCAGAGGGCGCGAGACCCAACGTAAACTAGATAGAAATGTTTTCACGACTCGCTTGTTTATAAAGCCATCGACGGGGAAACAGATACGCTCTATTTGCACGGCTCCAGCGCTCGTGTTTGAACATCTATCTCGACAGATAATGTTGCATAAATGTTGTACGCATTATACACTTGTTTATTTCGCATACTTGCGCAGATTCGGCTTTTCAATCACGGCCTTGGCGGACTCTCGTAAATATAAGAATGAGATTTAGTATTGGATTCGTAACGCGTATCTATGACGCGAGGTCGCACGTCCCGATCGATCTGCACAAGTTACGTGAATATTGTTTCAATGTGAACATTCGTGTCATGTATAGGTGAGCTTGAGAGGGAGTTTTCGTATCTGTAAGCTATTACCTCTGCGGAGGTCGGGCGCCACCCCTCGGGCGCTGGCGTGGAATAAAATCAGAACGAGAAATGATTTACCCACCGATAACGCACCGACGACGCTCCGTCCTCTCCCGGTTATTGACGACGAGTTCACGCACATTGCTCAAACACAAAGCTGAATCGTTTCGCCACCTTATCTATCATACTCGAATTCTATAACAAACAAGACTCTTCGTATTGTTGTACATAGGTTGGACCTATTTTTTTTTTTTTTTTACCTTCATTTATTATACGAATGCACTTAGAACATCTGCATTACATTGGTTACGAGACTCTTACCTGTGCTCTTACTAAGATAGAAAACAAATCATTCAGAAGCACCAGAAGTTCAAACGATATAGGTACAGCTCGTTTACTTTATTTAATTTACTTGACGCAAGAGAAATGTAGCGTTTACCTTGTAAGTGAATTTAATAGGCAAGCAAACAGTCCCCTATTTGCGAAGTGGGAAATACTTCACGTTCACAAATCGGCGCTCTCGCGTACGCTCGCAAATCAGACGGAGGCTGGGCGGCCATTCTCTGGGGAGAGCCCCTTTGATCCCTAGCTGACCCGAAAATAAAAAAGGTACGTAATAAAAAAGGCCCGACATACGGAAGGTGGCGCCGCTTTTTTATTTAAATTAGAGTGTTTTATGAGGGGAGGGCGATATTGCGTTTTGCCAGTGTCTAGAAGGCTGTTCGGTAAGCTATACTCGTATATACATGTAGGTAAATCCTCACGATCCGGAGCAACGAACCTTCCGCAAATACTTGGGACTCTTAAGTATTTTCTTCTATTTGGAGGCTGTTTTCCGATAGACACTGGACGGAGAGACTTACAGCACGGAGGAATAATTTACGTGGCAAGCACACAGACTGTTCAAGGAGGAGGCAGGCCGCGAGCGAGAGAGGACAGCGTCCTCCCTCCGCCCCAGCCGCAGTGGTAGGCGCCCACGGCGTCGCAAGATGATCTCCGGCCACCGTAGGCGCGGGCATGCGGGCAGCGAGTAAAGGGCAACTCGCTGCCCGACCAAGGACCATGCCCGGGTCGACGGCGCGTTGTGTCCCACGCGCGCCTCAAAGAGCGTCAGCATAATGACGGGGCCCCCCTCTCAGAGGGCCAAAGCCTGCCGGGGTCGCGGGATTATTCCCTAACCGTAACCCGGAACGTAACAGGCTATGAAGGACACCGTGGATTTTAGTCAGTAGAAGTCTGACAGTCCCTCCCGCCCTGCCCGGGGTTGGAGGACTCATTTGATGATTTTACCACGCTAAAAAAAAAAAAAAAAAAGCACACAGACTGTAATACCGAAAAAATAACTTGAATCTTACAATAAAGAATGCGTACAACGTACATGTCACACGCTAATGTGAGACTAATTTATTAATTGATGTAGCTACGCAAGTCGTGAAAGATGCGCTACTTGTAAACAAAATAGTTGGTGGGTAGCCAAACGTTATGATCTCGGGTATTAATGTGGAGCATTTTTGTCGTATCTCAGTTTACGTAGTTTTTAAGGTGGTAGCTTGGTGTGTGTGAGGTGCACGCCGCGGCTACACAGCGGGCACGCCGTGTGATCGAGTTGGCGCTGCGCCAGCGCGTTCCACCCGCAACACTCTATCGGCCGCAGACGGACAAGCGACGACTGACTTCCACCACTTTATTTTCGCCCTCATTATCTTTAAAGAGATTTATTTTGGTCGCGTACACCTATTCACGGCTTTCGAACGCCGAACGTTAACACATACGGAGAATAGGTCGCACTAACGACTTGGCACCCGGCTGCGAATGAACCTATTGAAATAATAGACGGCAATGAAGTGCTCACGACACTTACTGTATCTAAAAAATACAATTAGAGTGTTGTGAAATTAGTTAGAGCAGCAGTTTAGAGGACAGACACTAATTCATAACGCGGTAGGTGTTGTTAACACCGCGTATGCAAATTGAAGTAAGAGCTGATATTATGTAGCTGTCATTACGTTTGGATATTGTCGGTAGCAATATTCTACATGTCTCGCCCACGCCGATGACAAATGGCCACTTGAAAATTATATAAACATGCTAATTTGTCGCGGACGTGGCGAGCGTCGGTTTAATAAAATAATTTTCTATATAATGGCAGTAGTTTGTAGCAATTTCATCAATACCTCGAAGTTGGGTCGCCGCCAACTCGTCTTGCGCGGCTTAGATCGTTTAATTAACGACCGTCGAACTTTCGACCTGTTGAAAGCCGTGCTTTTGGAGAATCAACTTACTTTACACGTAAGTACCGCTTGTTCCGGACGGGAATTTTAGTGGGGCTTCTGAACAATAACATTTTACCCACGCCTGCGAGTTAGTCGGCGATAATTGGAATATTAACGTTTGTTGTTTCAATAAAGCTTGTTTTAGAGAGGTGGATAGCTTCTGTGAAAAACGATTATGTTTGCAGGTGAGTCATAGGATGAGAAGCGTGTAAAATATCACGTTTTAACCGAAAGGTGTGATTTATGCACGGCTATTATAATAACATCGACCTTCCCGCCGTTTAGTGTGCGTGCAACAAGCGAATAACTAAGCAATGACAGCTTGGAGTCGCGAATGTTTGGACAGATGCCACACTCACACTGGCGCTGGCCGGCTGGCACACTGGGAGCCGGCAGCTAAACATTCCACGCCACATTTACAACAGCCCACTGCTGTACAAACAAGACACGTGTTGTTCACATCGGTCCGCGTCAAATATTACTCGTGCTGAAGAAATTTATTTCGTTACTCAGAATTTCAAACATGACCTAGGCGATTTCGGTGAATTCAGCGATTATAAATTATAGTTGGCTTATAGTTTATACCTCGTATTTTCAAAGCCCAGGTAGTTAGCAAGGCGTGTTTGCAAATTGCGATTTACATCTTGTTCAACAAGATTTTGTTTTGTGCTACGCGAGATCTTCTGAGAGTTATTCTGTTATTCATTATTAAATCAACAAACACGTTAGAAACAAAAATACGGCACAAATTTTAAGATTTTAGAATGTACACAATAAAATACATGCTCCGTTAAAGTAATGCGGTGAACCCACTCAATTGGAAGCAAGCTCATGATGTATTAGATGTTAAGATGAACCATTAGTGATGTGCCCCACATGTTGTTAGTACTGTTAACAATATGCGAGCAGGCAATGAGTACTCACCCCAATAATGGCATTAAGTTCTGTCATAGTGACCTGTTTCGCGCGCTCCACAGCCGAGGCCACCTGCTGCTGATGCTCCTGAGACAGGAACGGCAGGATCTGGGCTATTATCGCGTTCAACCTTTTCGCTATCTCCGTCTGAAACACAATCAACAATTTTTAGTAAAGTCATCTCAATAATTAATGTTAAACAATCGTCTACAAACACGACATAAGGTCATCGTGACGAAATTACAATATCATAACGAACGAACACCGATATCAAACACGTTATGAATAATTAATATTGTTTAATATTCACCAATCTACTTTTCTGAATAAAATCAACATTAACATTAATATAAAGTTGGCTATAAATGAAATAACGGCGCGCTAGCCGCTGATCGCTGCTTACATACAAATTCACATCCAAAAATGTTTCCACATTCAGAAGCAGATTATATTCAATAATAATATTTATAATTAGTTGATAAGCTGAGCGAGAAGCAACAAATAAAATTAACACGATAAACAATAATACCGGCGCGCGGTGGGACGCGGCGCGGCTCGGCGCGGTATGAGATGATAAATCGCCGCGTTACCGAGCCCGCAGTATTTATTGGCTTTGTTCGTATTTTCCGTTTAAATGCACATTAATTTTATTCGCAGATTCACAGTGAATCGACGACGAATTAACATAATTGAGTGTATTATTATATCGGCCCTTGTCGGCTCGTGTAAACAATGAAGTTGTTTCGGCGGTTTATTTTTATTTTGTCATCATCGCTCGACCGTGGAGTTGTTGAGTGAATTTAACATGATAATGTGTTGATTGTTAGGAATAACAATAGGAGTAAAAAAGCTGTCATACATCGGTGTGGCAGTTAATTAGGAAGATGATCCACAGTGTAATTAAATGTAGATGTAATCATTGACATTTACAACGCGCGTGAAATCATGGTGCGCATGTGTCTGCCGGAGTGTTAAATTACGATATTGTGTAACACGACGGATGCTCTATTACCGCCATAAAGCTGCCCACACACCTAAATAGAATGCTCATTCCTTAATTGCATGGCTACATACATTTCAGAATTTCAGGACACTTGCCAACTTTCTTATTATCTTTCAAAACAACATAATTATTTTATTTTATTGACTGTAAAGTTTGTTTTTCTAGAACGACGTTGAGTTCATTAGTCATTACTCAGTATTTGTCTACAAAGTATTTCTTTAGCTTGTTGACAAGTTTTTTTTTTATGTTTTAATAATTGAAACTAAGTACTGTATTATAAGAATGCTATAATTAGAGATCGAGCAGAGTGATTAACATAATATTTCAATGTAAGATTACTAATTCAAGATTATCGCAAGAAGGCGTGTTCCCGCAATTAACCACAACAAGTCATGCGATGTTTTTTATGTTGCCTAGAAACTACAATTATTGTTAGATCTAATGCGTAGATACGTTAGTAATCAGTAACCAGTGGATTGTGTTAAAACAGGGCTGTTTACTGGCTTCGTCTGTAACAAGCTTTTGTTGGCGACACCGCGTGGGATTCGCGGCAACACTTCACTTGTCTATTTCCCAACATTCTACAGAAATGAAAATGTTATTGCTTTATGCCGAGACTGGATCACTAAACAAATATTATCCCTCTGTTTTGGTACATTTTGCTTCATTTTCATTCGTAATGAATGTAAGTATAAAATTGTGAGCTGTCTATCGTTGTTTTTCAGTTGCTGTAGTCTGTCTCTTGGTTAAGTGCAGCTTAAATAATAGTTATAAATAATGTTACAGTGAATGTTCTTACTTATACGTTAAGTATTCTTTCTCTGCTCTAAGGGACTTGAAGAAATGGAGTATTTTAAGTTCTCAGAGAAAAAGGTTTTGACAGACAGATAGACAAAAAGCGATCCTAAGGTTCCGTTGTTTTATTTTAAGGTACGGAACCCTAAAAAAAACAATGGAAATGTCAAAGCTTTAGTTTCGATACAAAACCTTTAAACCCGTCGTTCTGTTACCATTAAGCCGTAGTACAGCGGTGTGCACACGTACGTGTGTAGGTGTACGCGAGGCAGCGAGGGCGCGCGGTGGACCGCAGCGCTCGCCGCAAATTGTACTTTCATTCCGCCTCGCTAAATGGACTGTTTGTCGCGTCCGAGACCCGAGCTCGCGCGAATTTAAGGTCTTCGCACATTATAACAACTCCACGCCAACGCGGCAGCAACTCTACTCACACTCTCGATGAGTAGTCAACTAGTTGATCCACCCAATGGTCACTAGTGGACAACGCGGTGTCAACGAGTGGCCAACGCGGTGCCAACGAGTGGGTTATTCAACAGACAACTCGTCTAACCTCAGTTTTCCCGTCACGCGTCAGTCGCAAACGCATAGTCGTTACGTGGACAACGTGTGGTCGTTGCGTGGACGACGTATGGTCATTGCGTGACAAACGTGTCGGGGTTGACCTCTAGTGTACGATGCGTAGGCCACTCGTTGTACACTACTTTATAATCATTTTTTGAAATTGAACCTTGAACATATGATACAGGGCTTAAATTTCAATGTCTAGCATAGAGTCGAGTCGCCGTTGAGTTGTTATAATGTGCGAAGACCCTTACTCCACACAACCACGCATATTTGTTTTTTGCGCTCGCTATTTATGTGTTAACCGATACCTTTTTGTTGTAACAGCAAAATAAACCTTTTAAAAGCTGACTCATCACGAGGTACTGCCAGCAAATTATTTAATAAAAAAACTTCAACCAGAATTTTAATTAAGAACGCTGTTTTTTCAACACGCCCATTATTCCTAATGTAAACTGGAACACGAATTATTTTTGCAAATATTTAAATAAGATTTTTATGAGAGCGTAAATAAATAAACTTAACGAATAAATAAGGCCAGCGATATATTTTTAGAAGTAAGACAACAACAAGGTTCCTCCATTTACTAGATAAACATCGAACTTCGTGAGTCGTGCAACTATTGGAATATTAGTGCGTAATGCAAATTTCCTCAGCGATGTGCTAATAAACTAGCTGATAGGCCATCGCTTCACGTATTCAATTTGTGTGTGGAATAAACAAGTTTGTTTCCTCTTATCAACGGACGATTAATTAATCGTTAGTTTTTATTAAAAGTTGCGGGTTCAAGAAAGTTTATATTTTAAGGCCGTAGTTAGATATGAAATAATGAATGATGTCAGACTTGATAACCCCTTTCCATCACGGAACTTGGTTCGATAATAATATAAGTATGATGTAGTTCACACAAATATTCACGAACTCAAATATAAAGGTTGTTGCATATAAACGAGTAAACAAAGTACGAAAAGTAATGTACACTATTGGTACAGCGACCGATAATGTATGATGTTGACATTGCCGACCGCCGCCGCGCCGCCAGCGCGCCGCAGCCGCCCCGCAGCGGCACCGCGCGACCGACAGACGCGCCGAATTACCGCAAATTACATTTTCATTCGCCGCCTGTACCACCAGGTTATTGTGAAAATTTACTACTAAACTGGAAAACGCCGCCTCTAAATTTAACGCTTTTTATGATAAACGACTTTTGTACTCCCACAGCGACTAATATTAATTTTTACACTAACGGACCGTGAATTGCAGAGAATTGTAGTGAGAGTTGGTTATATCTTTGTTTCTCAGTGAATCGTACATTCCTCCGACCGCATGATTCAGGTGGCGTCTCCACACAGTGAGAACTCTATGAATTCATAATTAGCGAGTAATTAAATCTAATTTCAGACGTGTGAAGTTTCTTTAACAGCTATGAGTTAATTGTTAACGTGGTCATAAAAGTGAAATTGGTGTTTTATAAATAAAACTATTCAGGACAGTTGAATAAGATAATAATAAAGATAGCGGAAGTTTTAATTTGAATATAAATATGCAAGTATCCTATTGTGTGTCATATCATAAATAATGAATTTTGTAGTCAGAGGTGATGGTTGCTCATATGCACATTTTTAGAACTAAACAATTTAAAAGCAATAACTACGCAATGTTGAATGTCATGCTTTCTTCGAATACTTTTGCGAAATTTCTTGTCTAGCTACCATACTGTTCCCATACTTGAACGTCCTCGTAGCGCGAGTTCAATGCATTCCTACGTATCGCTATGTCGAAATTCAATCAGAGAATAGCACCATTGAGCGCAAAATATCGACAAAGGGTTTCAGATTAAAGCAGTTTTTCTTATTGTCGTTACGAGGCGAACAATCCCCGTCCCATCTGCACCTCGTATAACTCTACAGCGGTAGCTACGAGTACGAATGGAGGAATAAAAAGCGGGCGTACAAAAGGGCCACAAAATACGTACTTTTGCGAGCTCTCCACAAAAGATATAGTACGGTTTGTCATTAAGGAGTTCATCCCCGCGCGAGAAATAAAAGAGGAACGTCGGCTTTCGGGGCGAGAGGGCGCCGGCGGGGTGTGGGGCGGGGAGGGCGGCACGCGAGGCGAGGAGGTGCACTAATGGCTCCGACACTCATCCGCTAATGCCGCGGGTGACTCCTCTTTTTGCGCGATTTTCACGTGGTTTAGTCGGTGGAGCTTTTAATCTGCGGCCGCATCTTGCCAACGGTGCTCCATTTGTTTCACTATTATTTATTGCTCCCCCACAAACAATGCTTGAGTTTATCCCAAACATAATTTTAATGAAGACCGCGAGAGTCAATTAATTAAACGCTTTATCGCCGGCTATTATGAAGACTTGACGAGTTCTCGAAATAAAATTTAAAAGCGTTGTGCAATATGGCGAGAATTTACAAATTTAAATTAATAAAAACATTTACATGTTAAATCAATTCATTAATTTCATCACGAATTGATTTAAATTATCGTCTAAATACCAGAGACGAGAAATAAATGCGAAATGAATCATTAGATGGCGAATTAAAATTCAGATAAGAGGAGGGTTTTAATTTAATGATTGTTTGACATGCATGAAGATGAAGAATAACAAAAGAAACGCGATAGAGATTTTTTGTTTCTCTTTTGCGGAGATGTATGTCGGTACATAGTCGCTGCTACTTCGAATTCAGGTGTCGTAAAACCATCAGGATTCCTTACGACACAATACAACGGAATATGGCACATGAGTGCACGGTGCATGCCGCGAGCTGTGACCTGAATGCGGGTCGCGGTTCCACGCCGCAATTTATTGTCTCCCTTGAATGCTCGTACGCGCACGTTGCGGCTGCGTACATCGTGACCAGCCCGGCCACCACGTGAATACTAACCGATAACATCTACATAATGTCACCAATCCATAATGCTACATGTAACAACGTTAAAGGACATAAGCATACATTATGTTGAGCAAGTAAATAAAAGCTATAATGGTCTCGCTTTAACACCTGCTATTAAATTGATAAAAGATTTACACCACAAAGATATTAAATCAAAATGAAGAGGTTAAACGGCATAACCATTTAGTTATAAGTTTCCCGGCGCATCCGGCCGCCCGCCTCCCGGGGCGCTCGGCGATGAACTTTTACTGCTTTTACCGCGATTGTGTTCCGCGGAGTAAACTGAACGGACGCGGCACTTCCACTGAGGTTTCGGCCTTCATTAATGCTCCGTACTCTTTTATGAATTATTTATGCATGCTGCGTATTGCTTATCTTGCCTGCGGGCGGCGCTCTCGCCAAGTTTCCACTTTATTAAACAAAACAGTCGCCAATCGAAAAGGCACGCTATTGTATTGAAAGCGACGTCGCCATCGCTCTTATGGCCCGCAATAAATAATTCCTCCGGCGAAATGGCAGTCAAGTCGATAAATGGGCTATTATTGCAGCAGACAGAGGCCAACATTATCATCGATTCGTATCGCATTCGCGGGGCAATAATTGTTTAAACATAGCCTGCCGTTGAACATTAGTGGCTGGCACATCGATAATGCACACTGCCAACCGCTGTCGCCGCTTCTCGTTAGCTTTCTAATTACTCACTATATTGTACCCTGTACATCGTGAACTTTTACACGAGTTTGTTGAACAGCAAACAGGGGATTAAGGGTAGGATTGCATCTAAAATATTTAAACAGGGTTCAATTATCTACGCAGTTGACTGGAGTGCTCGTGAACGACAATATAATTGGCTTTACTTAAAATAATTGGTACTCGAGCGCCGATACTTATAATAAACAGAATCGTCGGCCGGGAAGGCGCGTCATTAATATTCATTATAAACAAATGGATATAATTACTTGGCAAGAACAAGTTGATTGGAGAACCGTGGAGTGGGTGTGTAGTGGGACACGTCGTTATCTCGGTATCGAGCCGAGCCGGGCCGCGCCGGCTCCAGTGTCACCTCGTAATCAGATTGTAATTGCGCGATCAAGAGCCGGCTACGCTCCACTACACACCACCTGTCAATTTAAACCTCCATGCTACGATAATAAATAAAAACAACAACAGTATTCTTGTCGGCTTCATGAATCAATACTATGTTTGGACCGAGATAAATGGAACTTTTATCTCTGATGTAGAAATTGTAGAACGTTCGTAAACATATTTTGATTTTAGACGTTGCGTAAGTCATTGTGAAAACCTGCGAATGATTTGCACACGTAATCGAATCTCCAAATATTTAAACAATACACAGTAAACACGATAAAAATATTGCAGTGTAATCAAATCATGTCAAATATTTAGAGAGGCGGACGATGTGGCCTTAAAAGCTCACGGTCAGATTCATTCAAACAGTCCGAGTAATAAATTAAGTAGAATGCAATCGGGCCGCGTCCGAGCTATTCTGATTGACAGATTAGCGTCGACATATCACGACAGTCGCGACACACGGTTTCATAATAGCCGGGGCAGGCAAGCGTGAGCGCTCTGTTGACTCGCATGTTTCTCGCCAAACAAAGAGCCAGCTTCCTAGCTACCCTTGTTTGTTTAGGTCCACGCCAAACGTTTATTGCCCTTTGTGTATCTTACCTCTCGGCAAAGCGTGAAGCCTTTTTGACTCGGCACTTTTTATGAGAGCGCTTATAAACGTGTACGTTACTTGACATCTAAAAACTACGCAGTCAGATATTCATATGAGAGAAAGAAGCATTGTTGTAAATGCAATAGCTCGAGGTAAAAGCCGTAAACAAACAAACGTTGTAGAGGCACTACATCATAGTTGATTCGCGGCGAGCGAGGTGAAACCGCACAAGCGCTTACGTGATAATAAAGAAACACAAACAAGTTTCTCGACGCACATGAATTGACCAATTTGTAGACGCTGGATAGTTTCACAAGCGGTTTGTGTAGTATAGACGAATCAATCATCGCGGTGCACATTGAGCTTTTTTGTGGACGTAACGAGCGAGCGGCGGCGCTGTGCGGCTGTAATGACTCCGCATTTCCGGCGCCTTATGTGTTCCGCACCTTGTACTGGAACACAATGGCGCTCACTACTCGCTACTACGCAAATACTAGTGTATTCGGTAGCGCTATAGCAGTGTAATTAGCGCTGTTAATACAGTCCTAATTTATGCATTGTGCAGCGGAGCCTGCACTCGCGCCGCGCTCCGTGTCGTGTACACGCGCCGCTAACACCGATTGTCTGAATATATTCGTGTTGCCATCAAATTATTTTCGGTTCGACGCGCACCGATTATTATTTTTTAGTTTCGCAACGTTGATTGCAGGCTCGCTATCGCGGATTATTAGAACGGCTCATATCAGCTGCTTGTTCTGAATAACAACATTAATACATATCGATAACTTCATCCTAAAACTCGATGGTTATCATTAAAGCTTATCTGTTCTGTACTATCTATCCAGTATGATTTTTATACTGAGCTGTCTTGCTTTTGTTCAGACATGATAAGGAGTTATCACGGATTTTGTACTAAAATTGATTGGGCTGATTCCACGATAAACTTTATGTATCTGTATTATTTTTGTGTGATCAGAAAAGTAGGCGATAAGAGTATTAGATAAAGGCTATGTTAAATTGTGATAAACAGTCGATATCAGGATAGATATAATACAGGTATCAGTCAGTCTCAGCGAACTAATCACCATCATAAAAAGTCATAATTTATGAGTTCAGTTATCAGGTGACATTAAATTGAAATGGCGTTCAAAATAAACGATCTGTACTCGTATTCTAAACAATAGAGAGTTAGCGTTAGAATCAGTGGCAGAGATAGTTGGTTATATGCAACATGGATAGCGTTCATCGTAGGTCGTATATATGTACAAGTGCAGAGCGACGACGTCCAGTTGCGATGGAAGCTTGCTTATTTACGGAGACCGTTTGCACTGTACTGTTTGCTATCTCGTTGTGCCGACTGCCGAGTCCCCGACTCACTGGCAATTCTTGCCATTGCAGTATTGCCGTACGACACGACACGAACGTGGTACACAACTCAGCAATATTCGTGATCAAAGAACGTAGAACAATGATTCCATGAACAATAAGTACTCGAAAGATTTACCGAATGCTTTTAAGTACGATGTTCTGTTATCTAGACATGGAATCGGAATTAAAAGAAGCAAGAACAAAGGTCGAAAGATCAGTTATTTATAAATGGAGGATTGATGTAAAGTATTTAGATATTGAATAATACGTAATATGTAGTATTTGTGCGTAGTCGCAGTGTATCAGCGGACAAGCGTGGCGAGGGTTTGAGTTTGTGAGTTTACTCAGGCACTGTTTACCTAGTGTGTTTGCGAGCCCGGTGCTTATTGTGAGAGCTGGGCGTCTGTCGGCCGCGGTCTACGAATACTGTTTAATTTGTTGGATCCGTCAAGTGGCGACTGTTGCCAACTCACAAAGTTCACAAGTAAAATTTCACGCTTCTTGGAAACTAAACAACGTTGACAGAATTCCTCCGCTAATGTTTGGAACGTCTTTGTGAAAGTTCCAACTTCTAAGTCCAAACATTGTTAATTTGTCATGTTAACCACTACATAAACGCGTTGCTCGTATAATATTAGTGATACTATGTAAACTGCGACTGCATGTTTATTTTAATTCAGTCATTTGAATAAACATTCTTATTTTAATGATTACTTGGAAATAATGCCCACAATAAAATATTTATGACACGATCCTTAAATATTTTATGGTTTCCTGTTGTGCAGACGGCTTCGAAAGGATCGTAAGGAAATCGATATTGTGACGAATCCTAAATGATAAAATAACGGAGTATTTACTGCACTTCTCCCAGCGACCTAAAAGGATTAACATGAATTTAACTGAGCTAAAACAGTTAAATGAGCGACCATTTATTCGAATTATGTATTTAACAATATTCAAATTGGCTAAATATGGAAAGTATTGAGATAAACAAAACATTGTAGTATATTTGAGTGGGTGCGGGTAAAGGGAGCAAGTGCGGGGTCTGCGTGCGGCGCGGCTCGCTCGGCGACCGCAGACCGCAGCCGTGCGGCTAAAACCCGTTCTACACGGTAAGACCCGACCGCCTGACGGAGGTGAACTTGGTCGTGTCAACAGTACCCCACCGTCTGGAACGCTGTCGGCTGACGGTCGGGTCCCACCGCGTGTACGCAGCCTGTCGGGACGGCTTGTAGCTCCCGACCAAGGTTCGACTTGACTCCGCCCATATTTGGTCGCACGACCAACGTCTACACGGTCGATTTTCATTCCCACCGGACCAAGATCACCTCTGTCAGGTGGTCGGGTCTTACCGTATAGAAGGGGTTTTACCGCACCCGCAACCACCCCCGGCCCGCGCCTCACCCCCGTGACGCGCCTGCTAAGCTGGACTTGTCTCTACACTTGATCTCTATAATACGCCTTCGTAAATGGTTAAGGGTTGTACTTAAATTATAATATTTAACAATATGTACCGTGATGTAACAACGTCACGGAGTACGGACTTATCCTTGTTACCTTGTTGTTGTGTTTCCACAAAAAGGAACATGGTGTGTGAAGTGGCAGTCAAGTGAAACTCCTGCTTGTCGTAGGGTGTTCATAATCCAAACATTGAATTTAATAAAAACAAGGTGTATATTTAAATTAAATGTTGTGTAATATCGCCGATTTTATTGCGATAAACTTGACTACATTTATACGATTTCAAAAAACAAGGCAGAACACAAATTCAACAATATTTTCATTATTTTTATTTCATTTACTGTTATACCAATTCAGCGTTAAATCGAATAGAAATGTTGTTTGGAATTTATCGGTTGTTTTCAATTTAAGTTGCGATCCTTGTAGTTGGGGATACCTACAGCTAGTAAAGTGCCTAGGTTAGGTATTGTGTACATTAAGACACACAGGCAGAGACTACAAACATGTGGGCTTGGTATAATTCTGTACCGTGTTCTACAAGTGTAAACGGGCGATCATTTGCTAATTAACTGTTCGTCGTCGTTTAAAAGATAGTTAACTGTTAATTGAGCGTTTGAGGTCAGGTGGTTTGACGTAGTTTACTTTAGTCATTAATTTTAATTTAGGCAGTCGCTCCATGTAAAATACTGATATCCAGCTGAATCTGGTTTGACTGGAAGCCGACCCCAATATAGTTGGGAAAAGGCTAAGCAGACGACGACGACTTTAGTCATTAATTTGAAGTAATAAGTCTTGTGAATTACTTAGACTTTTGTGGTTTTACGATGTTATTTTCTCTATGGAAATTTTAATTCATAAACTTTTATGTTTTTAAGGGTTTTTTGCCTCTCCTTTTTCGATCTAGCTCTCCTCGACACGTTTTTCATCATCATCATCTCAGCCATAAGACGTCCACTGCTGAACATAGGCCTCCCCATTACATTTCCACAATTATGCCAGTTGGAAGCCGCCTGCATCAAGCGTCTTTCGGCGACCTTTATACTACTCTAAAAAATGAATACTACCAAACAATAAATAATGGAAATGAATTTAGTTTTACAAGTACGTTACACTCAATTATTTTTGAAAACTCTCGCGATAGTCTAGTCTTCATTGACGATCGCATCTATCAAAGCGCCGCGTCGTCGTCTGATAATGATCTCGCTACTCGACTGGAGAATATTTCACACCATTACAAAACCACGGAACATCGAGTGGTTAGGTATTTACTACTCACCGTTCGACTTTAATGCTACCTGCATTTTATTTACTACTAAAGTACAAAGTCACGATTCTCAAATGTCATCGGAAAGCAACACTGGATTAATAGTGTCATAGATCTTTAAAGCTTAGACTCACGATAAAGGTGTGTAACTTAAAGCGCTGTTACAAATCTCCCCGTTTTACCCTATTGTACTTGGTACTAAACTAAATGATTATTAGGTCATCGATTATTATCATTATGAATAGTAATTTGACAATAATATACACCGATAAATGCGACAGCTAAACATAATTTCATAATGTATTCACTATTCAGTACATAAATGCATTGGAAATATTCAACTGTCACATAATTTATTAATATTCATTTGAATTGGACATGAATTTACCAGTAAAGCTATACGTTAACGTGACACTAAGGTTAGAGGTTAATAAGTCATTTCGCGCACATTAATTCAAACCGCATTTATACTTAAATCTTTAATTATTCAGAAGCTATTATGTATAATGTATTATACATTATTATCGATGCTAAATACGAAATTAATGGACTTTTATTCTATTGGACATTGAATGAGTAATGTGCAGCTATTAAAGACGGGTTCTTATTTATAATTCAACATGTCGCTTGTGCTATTACTATACTAATACATCCTGGTGTTAAATATTCATAAAAAGCGATATAAATAAAGGGGATCATTAGAATCGTGCGACCACAGTTGATAATAACAGCTCTCGAGTTTCTTTGATAGCGTCGTAAATTCCGATCTGAACCTTTTGAGATGTTTATTTTATACAGAGAACATCGTAATCATCACTGTGAAGAATAACATGACTTCACCCGGATCATTCATAACTACAAGCTATTATGACGGGGACCAACACTATCAATTACTACTTATCAACTAAGTCGCTGCTAATTACAACCGTGCCAGCTAGAAAATAAGTACCACTTACGTACTAAAGTAATGGATAGATTATCTGTTATTATTTAAATTAGCGTTCTATTGTAATGATAACAATAACAAGCAGAATTTACGTGTTTTATTCAGATTGTTGTGTTTCTGGTTGTTGATTGCATTCAGTATTATCAATAAAATGAGGTGTAAGTATTTTACAATTTGATCAGCGCTTCAGTCAGTAACACTAATAAAGTGCACTTAAACACAAATCCAGCAAGTGTATTGTGGGGAGCTGTCAGATTGCGAGGGATCCAGCCGTCAATAGCTGCGAGGGTCGCCACCCCCGTGTTTGTTACCCCTTCGCCTTGTTTGCATTGTTTCACTGTATTTGAATAGAGTACGCGCACCCGCCGCCCTACAACTGTTACCGTTTTCATGATAATGTAAGCGAGATTTAATGATACAATGAATAACGCGACTACCGTACACCACGACCGCATTACTTATACACGCACATATTTATGTAAACTATGTAAATTCTCAAACATTTTATTTAGTATGCTAAGTAAAAAGACCGCCACTTAAAATTCTTACAACGCTGGGGATGCAGTTTTACGGGTTATTACGTTGAATGGGAAATGAGTGAGTCATAGGCGTGTAGTTTACGAGTCGAATAGAAATCGTCTGTTTTAAATGAAACTCAAGGAGCGAACAAGGCGTCCATTATTCATGAGGGCCGTTTCACGCCCGACCACCGCCGACAGGGTCCGAGCAGAGCCGAGTGTCGGGTTCCTACGAGGTCTCGACACCTCGGCCGGCGTCCACGCAAACTGTTTCGAAATCAATATCCGTGTCTCAATCAGTGCAATTAAGGTGGTCCGTGGAACAGGGGTCGTATTCAGTGTAATTAGTTTGACGCCATTCGTAGCCGCCGGCGAAAGGGGCGATAAATAAGAGAGTAGAAATACTTGGCTACGTAGTGGCGTAACGTTAAATGTGCACTCACTGTAGATTCAGTGCTCACTAGAGATGGGTAACTAGCCGGATGCTTTGAGTTATTATCGATTTTAATCCATTAACAGCTATTAATAGCCATCCAATGGCTAATAACCCTGCTATTAATGTATTGTCAAAGAAATAAATGTTTTTTTTGTTTTTTTTTAAATCTGTGGGTGTGAATATAAATTGGGTGCGTGTACGCAGTGTGATTCAATGTATTGCATTATTCTTTTTATTTATTTTCACCTTTTTGTATGTGAAAAAGTGTTAATAATAGAATGAATACACATTTTTTGGGAAATCTAAAAAAAATATAAAGCAATACAATATATTTATAAACTCGAATTCATTTCCTCGTGTGAAAAGCAGAGTACGCTCCTCGGGAGTAAAGCTGCCTTGTCTTGGGCTAACTTGAATCCCTCGCTCACTAAGGATTCTTTATAATATTAAAGTAGGGATTACAGGTGAATGTTCGCGGTGAGAAACGAATCGCTGCAAACCAGTCTTGGTAGGTGGTAATCAGCAACTTGACTGAGGATGTGAGAGCGAGCGAAGTGAGCTCATGACTTGGGGCACCCGGACACGGAACTTTGCAAACAGAAATAGGAGCCACGCGAAGCGGGGCCCCGTCGAGCCACCTTAGTAGGTGGTAATCAGCAACTTGACTAAGGATGCAAGAGTGAGCGAAGTGAGCTCAGGACTTGGGGCACCCGGACTCGGAACCTTGCAAACAGAAATAGGAGACACGCGAAGCGGGCCTCCGTCGAGCCACCTTAGTAGGTGTTAATCAGCGACTTGACTAAGGATGCAACAGTGAGCGAAGTGAGCTCAGGACTTGGGGCACCCGGACTCAGAACCTTGAAAACAGAAATAGGAGCCACGCGAAGCGGGACTCCGTCGAGCCACCTTAGTAGGTGGTAATCAGCAACTTGACTAAGGATGCAAGAGCGAGCGAAGTGAGCTCAGGACTTGGGGCACCCGGACCCGGAACCTTGCAAACAGAAATAGAAGCCACGCAAAGCGGGGCTCCGTCGAGCCACCTTAGTAGGTGGTAATCAGCAACTTGACTAAGGATGCAAGAGCGAGCGAAGTGAGCTCAGGACTTGGGGCACCCGGACTCGGAATCTTGCAAACAGAAATAGGAGACACGCGAAGCGGGGCTCCGTCGAGCCACCTTAGTAGGTGGTAATCAGCAACTTGACTAAGGATGCAAGAGCGAGCGAAGTGAGCTCAGGACTTGGGGCACCCGGACTCGGAATCTTGCAAACAGAAATAGGAGACACGCGAAGCGGGCCTCCGTCGAGCCACCTTAGTAGGTGGTAATCAGCAACTTGACTAAGGATGCAAGAGTGAGCGAAGTGAGCTCAGGACTTGGGGCACCCGGACTCGGAACCTTGCAAACAGAAATAGGAGCCACGCGAAGCGGGGCTCCGTCGAGCCACCTTAGCAGGTGGTATTCAGCAACTCAACTAAGGATGCAAGAGTGAGCGAAGTGAGCTCAGGACTTGGGGCACCCGGACTCGGAATCTTGCAAACAGAAATAGGAGCCACGCGAAGCGGGGCTCCGTCGAGCCACCTTAGCAGGTGGTAATCAGCAACTCAACTAAGGATGCAAGAGCGAGCGAAGTGAGCTCAGGACTTGGGGCACCCGGACTCGGAACCTTGCAAACAGAAATAGGAGACACGCGAAGCGGGCCTCCGTCGAGCCACCTTAGTAGGTGGTAATCAGCAACTTGACTAAGGATGCAAGAGTGAGCGAAGCGAGCTCAGGACTTGGGGCACCCGGACTCGGAACCTTGCAAACAGAAATAGGAGCCACGCGAAGCGGGGCTCCGTCGAGCCACCTTAGCAGGTGGTAATCAGCAACTCAACTAAGGATACAAGAGCGAGCGAAGTGAGCTCAGGACTTGGTATTAGGATGTTTGAACCATTCGGAATTATGAAAATCGGTATTTTGAAATTCATGTTATCTTAGTGTACCCGTAAATAGCTGATTATTTTTTTTTAAAGGGCCAGATTATTTCTAAATTGCAAATTTATTTACTACAAAGAAATATGATGAAAATGAAGTTTAATCTGACAGGCCTAAACCTGAAAGCCATGGGTTCAATCACTAAAAATATTAAAAAACATTAATAGCAGGGTTATCATCCATAATTGCTATTAACTGGCTACTAACTGCTATTAATTGCTATTAATCGATTAATAGCCAAATGATATTAACCGGATTATTATCATTGCCCATCTCTAGTGCTCACCACTTGCCTATCACCTCTAACTACTCGGAAACACACACAGCCTGTTTCATTTAAAAAAATTCTGAATGAAAACAAAAGAGAAGAAAATGTTTCAGTAAATTGTCGAATCATGATGATAATGACACAATAAATAATGAATAAAAAAATATACCATGACATGTGAATCAAGAAGATAATGCGGCCAAGTATTTACTAATTGCGAGCTCTTATATTATTACATTGTTTTATTGCGTGGTTTTAGACCGACTATAAAACCGTTTATTAGTCACGAACATTCATGGACATGGACTTTTAACATGAAATAACTCAATATGCCACAAACACAAGTTTCTTTTTTTTTAGAAAATTAGCAAATTTTTGATAAATGGATGGTTATTATAACGGAACACGCTGTACTGTACGGTATGAGCAAATTTAATAAAGCACAAAAGCACCGAGGGTGACTGGGTGAGTACTCGCTACGCGCCCTATTTTTTCACATGGTACAGAATATCACGTCCCTCGGTATTATAGGGGTCGAATTTGAAAACACAATTAGACTTAATACAGAGGTGATTGTTGGCGGGCGAGGGTCGCAAGCGAGGGGTTACGGCAAATCCTTTAATTTGGCTCCCCGATCAAATAATAAAGCGGACGGAGCTGAGGGGCAGCGAGCGGCGATATCGCGTTTAGTCACGGTTTAGTGGTTTTATTGCAAGCGCCATCTGCCGCGCGACGCACCCTGTAGATGGAGAGATAATTTCGCTTTTAAAGCGAGGGGGCGACGCGCGACGGAGCGCCGAAGCGTTCATTGTGAGTTGTTGCGTTCGTTTAGACAATTCACAGCGCTGTATCCGCCTGTAGATGTACGAGATAGCGCTCCCATTATGCGGGGACCCTTAACGACTACCTGCATGTTGATGTGAACACTCAACGGCTATAATTTGATAAGGCACGCCGCGCGCCTCGGCTGCCTTACTCCTTTACTATTGTTCAAACTTGTACGTTTTATTGTTACGCCTTATGAATCGAGTAACAGGACGTTGAGTCACGTTAATAGGTGTTATATTTTGTCGTAAAATAACAACATAACGAGTTCATTGATAGTCAAATTACTGCCTTTGGCGTTTTGGAATACAATTAGATAGTATTATAGCAGCATTTGTCATGATTACGTAGCGATTAGCTGAATTTAACTTAAGTTAGCAAACGAAATAGTTTTTAAGTAAGAAGGTGCAACATTCTACATGTAGGTACTTTGGTGTCTATGTACTTCAAAACAATTTAGAACAAATAGAAATAAAGATATACACCGCGTAGGTATCGCTGATATTGAAGTAGACTACTAATCTTCGGTATTAAAGTAAGTACTTTAATACTCGATAATCCCAAAAGATACCTAATATCCTGATAATACTCGTACCTATACCTATCGATGTCGTAAACAAAGAGGGCAAAATAGACGCTTTGCCATGATATCCTCCCCCGGTTATTATAATAAACAGTAGGTAAGCTGATGGGGCACGTGCACTGTTTTTATCAATGAAAGAGATTGCGCGGGTGTACGGCCACCCTAATGCAAGGGCAAACAATTCTAGGGGCCGCGCATGAATAAATTTGAGCGGTGCGAGCAGTGCGAGCGGTCTGAGCGCCGAGCGATGCGAGCGGCTTGAGCGCACATCGGCCTCCCCCAACGGCATGGAATGGATGGAATCGCAATAACCCGGAGATTATTAAATTATACGGACACGTACAGCTTTCGAAAGTATTGAAATGGATTTTTCGCTAGAATGCTTTGGTGATAAAACGAGTTTTAACTGATTTGACGGATAAATTGTTTTGATGTGTGCGTTTTGAGATAGGAAAATCGGTGAAGTAGTATTTATTTATGTGCATTTTTTGGGAAAATAAAAAAAAAAACAAGTATCCAAAATTACTTTAAAATCAATTTAAGTATTTAGAAGATTCTATGATTCTATAAACAAACTAAAAAAGTTCTAAGTACTGTTATTAAATAGATCAATTTATTTATTATGAATTGTTCACAGTATCATTTTAACTTTTGCAATAAAAAAGCGTCGCTCATTTAACGAAAATAATAAATCTAAACTAAAACCAACTATGAAATCAAAATACCTATCGAAAATATGTTACTAAAGGTATAATGTTGAAAATCAACGAGTCCAACTCCACATTGACATATCATAACAAGCGAGCATTGAGCACGGAACGTGTGTCGGAGGGTGGCAGCGAGGCAGGCAAGTCGACCCGCAGGGGTGTCGACACTCGTAAAACTCGACAAAGTATTTTATCGACATCCCGCCGCGTCGCACCGACCCTATTCACTATTGTCTCTCTCCACATTCGTGACACTTCATGAAATCACTCCACCGTATGAATTCCCTCTTCAACTACCCGTTATCTACATTACAAGTTACGACACACTCATATAAATTTACGAGTGCAGTGTCGATACTAAGGATCTGCTTCACCAGCCGATTCTAAATTATTCTAAGTAAGGAAACCGTTGCCATAATCGGCAGCGTGAAAGTCAGTCCGGGCGTGAATAATAGCTTGAAGTACAGAACAATAAGTCTCCGTGTCGATACTGCCACACAAAGACGAAACAATCAATTCACAGCGTAAGTAGGTGTGATTCGGCACGGTCTCACTACGGTCCGGCCCCGCGACTAACAAAAGAAAATCTAAGCAATTAGTCGTCGTCAGAAAGAGCGGAAAACGCGAGTTAGTCGCGGTCACGCCGGCGAGTGCGATTCGGTCACGACGCGCGGGAAACTGCGTGTTGATGCGACAAAACCGACCTTATCGACGCGATAATGTCGTATAGTAACGTTCGTGTAAAATGCTTCTCATCATATATCTCAAGATAGATCAGACCATGAAGAGTCACAATAAATAAAATGAAAAAGCTCCAACCGCGTCCAAAGCTTCAACGATTAGAATTAATTTCAATCTCTTTTTATTAAGTGTTTACTTGAGGCGACCGTCATTCGTGTTCAGAAAAAACAAACACGTTATAAAATGAAAAAAATAAAATAAAGGAAAAACATTACTTGTTATTCTATTACGCTCGCATGCAGCACATAAAAGCTTAACAAAGTCGACGGGGTGCATTTCTGGTTCTCGCTCGACTGAGCGTGTTTAAGTGCTAATGTAATAATCCATTACAATGAAGCACGGCAGTGTACGCTAAATAGCGCATTCAAGCATTGAACTAGTGGTGGAGGCCGCCATCTGTCCGCCGCGGCGGCAAACAATACGACCCTTCGTAATCACCCCTCATTTGCTAGTTTGCCAGAACCTAAACAAATATCTCTCACCGCCGACGGCTTAACATTTCGAGGTCTAGGGATCGGACCTATTGTCCAAGAGTTTATCAAACAAATCATAAACCTTGTCAAACTAATATCTTCGATGTTAATTAAACAAATTTTGTCATTTGTTTTAAGTAGTTATACTTAATATGCAATAAGTTTTATCACTTTGTCCTTTAAAAAGAAAATTAAGAGGCAACTGTACCGTGTACGAGCGAACACCTGTCATGTTCATTTAAAAATCCACGTGTGAATATTAATTGTGTGAAACGAATGAGTGTTTCTTATTACCCGAGTAGCTTTCCGTGTAGTAAATTGATTGTGATTCCTTTTACAGTACGTGTTAAAATACAGGGTGATATTAATAAAAGCGGGGTTCGAGACAAGCTGGCGAGCGTAAAATCAACAGATTACCATGAAGCCCCCCCACGGCACCCTCGGCGAGGCACCCCTGTGTGTACGTACCTATTTGTTACGATAGCTATTGTTAAGCGAGCACCCAGCGGTCAGGGCTGTCACATCAAATCAGATTAAAATATTTACGCACAACATTTTGTTTAGAAAAAACAACATTCATGTTTTATCGCGACCAGAAATTAACAGCGTGAAAATTAATTAGGTATTATTATTTTTCAATCAATTCGAACACATGTATTTTCGGTCACAATAATATTTCAATTATCCAGTGAGCTGTTCGAACACATTTCACATAATTAAACACTTTGTTACTTAATTTCCAATCGACGATCAAAAATGTATTGTGCTACCTAGAAGCAAATCACGTGGTGCAAAATTCAGTTCTTTATAAGAAATAGAACCTTCTTACGTTTGTTTTAAAAATTAAGAAACATTTTTTGTGTATGTTAGCAACCCTACAAGCCCCTTTTTGTGAATTCTACTAAGCGTCTAATTCATAGATATAGTTTGTGCGCTTTAGTCACGCGCATTGGGGGAGCCTGCACAACTTTCGCTCCCTTCGCCATAATATTTCGATAATAACGTGTCCTATTGAAATGAAACTCCGTCATAATATTCATTCAACCGCAACGGCTGAGATTATTCGACATGCATTAAAGTTCATACGAACATCATGTACGTAATTGTTATAAATAAATAAATGAGAATAACAGCGGTAACCATGCAATTAAAATGCCAAAGTTGGTGCAAATTAAAAACCGAAATGTCAACAAAGTGGCTTGACCAGGCGGTATTCGCCCGCCCCCCGGTGGGGGTGCGCCCGCGGGCTCGCTGTCAAACAACGTTTATCCAACAAACAGGCGCAGCGCAATAACACGTTTTTTTTGCTTTTACAACATTTCCCCGTGCGCCAATTCGCCCGACCGCTGTTGTTAAAATATAGCCATATTTTCCTCTTCATCTTTCCTTTGTGTTACCTTATTTTAAAACATGTTTAACATCTGCTATCAGAAAGTGGAAACAATATTTATGTTTACAAATTCAAATCAACTTAATCTATTTATAATATATTTATAGAAGATGAGATTACATACCTGTTTATGCATTTCCACATTGAGGCCGTACGACATTTCATAGTACTGAAACATAAATAAAACGCTTTAGTTTAATCGATTACAATTTATGCGAGTAAATGTAACGACCGAGCAGTGACACAGTACGGTTTTGGCACAGATTAGCTTCCTCAAATTATAGGAGTCGAGTGACTAAACATCCGCACTGGCACAGTTTGGACGTCGGCCAGAAGTGTTTCCGACACATAAAAATTCTCGCGAAAATTTCCTCTCGAGCGTATTAAAATAAATTGCAAGCGATTTGGCAACACTTAATCGTGATTCATATCTGGATGGAGCGAACATGCGGGGATTAAGGCATGCCAAAATATATCTGTTCGTTTGAAATATATTGTCTGCTCTTGAACTGGCCACTAATACGTTTGCCTACGCACGTTTCTGACAGCTCAGTTGGCGCTGTGATTGATACGACGATGTTGCAATATCTTATCTAAACATATTTTATTACACGTGCTAAAAGTCTGAAATGTTCCTTGTGTAGAGATGAATACTGCCCAGTTATTGAGTAAATAATTCTTTCATATGGACAATTATCATAATGGGAGGGTGCATTGGAGCCAATCAAATAGAAAACATGTGACATGCGGGCGGCGAACAAAGGAACACATTTATTGATTTCACACGCCATAACAAATGTTTCATGTGATAAACATCTCTATTTAGCTGTTAAATTAGCTGTCTCTTTAAATTAAACTATGTAGTTTTAATATGACATGCGTTTTAAAGCCTGTTGCGTTCGTTTTTTATTGTACGGGTATGAGTGTAATTATGTTTGTACCATCGCTGCTATTATCATTAACCCCAATCTCTTGTAGTGATCTAATAAAGCATTTCATGTTACCACAGTTTTATTTCAAGTTTTCCTATCTGTATTTTTGATTTGAAAACAATTCAATAAACTTGCTTGTTTTTAAAACAGTTTATTTTGATGTTTTGGGGAATTAGGGTGGCATTTCGACTCCTCTAAAGGACAAACATTATTTGAAAATTAGATAATTAATTCTACTCACCATAACATAATGCCTTTGTATTTCAATTTTTTCACTAGCCAGTTTCTCGCATTCTAATTTTAAACTGAAACAAAAGAGAAAACTATTACGTTTTTCACAAGACTCGGCAAATTGTTTGTTTTAATTTTTTATAGCTGCATGTTTGCCAGTTCATGGCGCTAGGTCTTGAATAGCCAAACAATTTTGTGCGTTTGATCCATTTATTCGTGTAACAGTGTTATGTCCGAAGAGTCTAGTTTCATTATAAGTTTAAGTTTTATGTTTGTTTATTGTTGATAGTAATGTAGATACTTTAATCAGTTTTCTGATGACCTCCGAAAAAAATAGGTCAAAACACAATTGTTTATTAGAGACTTAAATTTTAACTTATTAAATAGTCAAGTGAACTCAGTAAACTAACACTCGGAGTTCTATTTAAGGAGCGCTTGTAACATTATTAAGATAAGAAATATATGTATGAACGAACAGCTTGTATTAAAACTGTTATCGCATGCATAGTGGGTCAGACCTGTTATGGTTATAGTTTTTATCGTCACTTAACTACACTGTTCAATTTCAATTCTAGATTATTACCTACATACTTAACGATCACTGAAAACGTGGCCCGATAAGAGTTTTATAACATAATAACTTTGTAGTAAAGTACATAATAGGTAGATCGGCCGTTTGCGAACATTGATTTACATATTGCTTAACAATCTCTACTTTTATAAAAACTTGGTAGAAACTTTTCTGTTAACCACGAAATATTTGTAGTTGATTTAATGTAGGTATAACTTTTTTCTTGTATTTTTGTGTCGCCATTTAATTTATTTTTATGATGTAGATTATTTTTTAGGCCTTTTGTAGACTTGAAATGTATAAAATACTACCAAACCCTAATAGAGCTTTTCCTCGAAAAGACCAGTAGTCAAAAGAGGGGCAGTAAATATGAGCAAAAGGAATTGAAAATTAATAATAATACAAGAGAAACTGAGGGATTTCCGATCTGTTGTTTATTCGTTCGCTCTTTATAATTGCTCTCAAAACTTACAATAATTTATTATTTATTAACCCCCGACGGAAAAAGAGGGGTGTTATAAGTTTGAAGTGTCTGTCTGTCTGTGGCACCGTAGAGCCTGAACGGATGAAGCGATTTCAATTTAGTTAGTTTAATACGTCACGTTGGGGGACCGAAAAAAACCTAGATAATAAATAATTTGGACCGGTCCCCCAACGTGACGTATCTATTTTTTTTAATAATTATTAATACATAGTTAGGTACTTTAAGATTGAGTTTTTTTTATTATTTAGTACTTTTTAAAGGGATTTTGGTTTTTGTGTCGGGGGTTTTTTAAATTTTTAATTTTTTTAAAGTTGTGCTATTTGAGATACCTATATTTGTCTATGTATAATTCAGTATTCTACTAACTTTATTGATTTTATTTCTGTTGTTGAAGTTCTTATCTATTTAATTATATTTACCTACATATAAAAAGTCATAATGAGGTTTTACAATTATTTTTTGTGTTTCTTATTATCTGAAATAATTATTTGAATATAAATTACTCAACAAGTGGTTGTTCAATCTAAAGTTTATTTACTCCATTGAGAAATGCGTAGGAGGGACAATGAAAATAACTTAAAAACAAAGTAAAAACATCTAATTGACCTGTCTCCCACCATTTAAATATTAACTTAATCTACAAAAACGTTTATTTTTTCTTTTAAACTTGAAACGAGTCGTGTAAATAAACCCTATTGTTCAGTTTTTTGTTTCACGACAATGGTTCGTCGCAAAAAGCCTGGTAGGGGTGCTCAAAGGGCAGGGTACAGGTAAGGGTTGATTCTCCTTGATACCCGGTGACAGGGGATCCCGGATGATCCCACTTTACGTGTTTTATTTTTGTTGTAGTAAATCCTACAACCCTAAGGATCGATTCTCCCGATTCAACTGATACTTTTTTTCCTGTTGACGTCCAAATATTTTTCTAATTTTTTCTTTTTAAGGGAAATTAACCTTAACTTGATGTTTAAAAAAATTGTATAAAGTCATAATGAGAAATAAGTTAAAACATTATACTAACTTGTGATATTGGGCTTGTAGGAAGTTGAATTCTTCTTTAATCCTGTCACAGGACTCTCCCACCGTGAACTTGATGGGTTGTCCGGGTTGTGGGGGACCCTGGGAACAAACACAACAAAAGTTAATGAACTGCAAGTAAACAACAAACAGTTTCCGCTACAATAAAGACTTCTTAAAACCTGAACACATCCTCTAAATGACCATTTACAAACGTTTACAAACACGCAACGCTCTAAATATTAAGAGCGTACAACGTAACTCATCAATCTCACTCTCTGCACAAAAACATTCCTATCACGAAACAAAAATTACACGCATCCCAAATTACCATAATACAAATTATCCTTTAATGACCATAATTCGGTGTGAGCCTCGATTAATGAAAAAAAATAAACAACATCGACCGCTCGCCTCTTAACATAAAAATAAAGTAACGCGAACACGCGAGCACGTAATAATAAAGAAAAAAAAAACTAACTCCATAATAAGAAGCACGAAAATAAAAATAAAGCGAGGGACACAACAACACACGGTCGCCGGGAGGCCGACGGCAAAAAATAAATAACCGCCGCTCGGTGCCGGCGCGAGGAACAAACGGACTTTAAAAATAATAAAAGGAGCGTAAATAAAAGCGTAAAAGGAACTGGCGCGGCGTGTAGACGTTGTAAATGGAGCTGCGGACAATCGGGCTCGGGAAAAATGTGGCCGGGAATTTAGTGAATGTAACCACCGGGGAGACGGGCTTGCGGTCGCGCGCCTCCGCGCCGCCGACGACGTCTCACGCTCCGCGTAATGGGTGATCGCACTTAATAACGTAATAGGTAACATCGTGGATAACCTAACCGCAACGTCTAGGCACTGTTCGCAACATTCTAACTTAATTCATCCACCGCAATTCGTGCTTATTTAACGTGCTTTATAACCCGAGATTGTCTAGTAATCTAGCCTAGCACTATCGAATCAAAAATTAATTTAAGCGCCAATCACGTTTCTGTTAATTGCTTTATTGTAAGTTTCAAATGTTTTTAATTAAAGCCAAAATGAAAGCCACACAAGCAAGTGGAAGATGTAAATCGACATAAGCAATTACTTATCCATGTTCATATCGCTGAATCACAAAACAAAAAAGAGGTTTAAGTTACGAGCTAACACAACGTGTGTTTGGAGGCAAAAACAAAACGATATCGACAGTAGCAGTGTGAGAGCAACCTCGCGTGTGGCGAGACTACACGACGGTACTCGAGTCTCGTACCGTCCTCGGCTCCTCGCTTCAGACGCTGCTTCGACACTTCAAACCTTATTGATCAGAATTAAGGCAAAAAGTAATAAAGCTCTTCGGCTAATGTGCACTCAGCTTAACGACACTTGTCGCACGGCCACTGAAGATTTGCTAAGTGCACAAAAAATGTCTTTATTATAGATTAAATACTTTTTAACTGTTTTATTTCTAAAGATGATTAATGAAACAATTTAAAATATGGACTTTCTTATGTAAGAATATTTAGGTAATTCTTATAATCAGACCTTACATTAGTTATTCTCGCTGCTTATCATGTAATATGCAATAAGAGCCATTATCGCTAAACACTCAACAAGTGTGCGCGTGC
This sequence comes from Agrotis segetum, assembly GCA_036375495.1. Taxonomy (NCBI): domain Eukaryota; kingdom Metazoa; phylum Arthropoda; class Insecta; order Lepidoptera; family Noctuidae; genus Agrotis; species Agrotis segetum. Next base: position 25,036 of record JAQSVV010000487.1, on the reverse strand, counting down.
CTTAACTTGAACCGGACATTATTTATCTGCGTCAATAAGACAAGTGACGGTCGTCGGCGTCGTCGTCGTCGTTTTAATTATTTGTTTTATTCGGCGTTATCGCATCGGGCAACTCTCTCGCTCTTGCTGTCCAACAAACCTGATACCTCGTTACACATTAGTGTTTTATAGCCACGATTAAATCACCATATAAAATAACATTACGACTACGGATTAAATTAAACGCTTTTGTGTAATAAAATTGTATAACATGCCAATCGTTGCTCTGTCTGACCTATCGTAAATTTTGTATTATTTAACGTGCAAATTATTTCAGTGAGCAATATTGGCAAATTAAATATCATTCTCGACTCTCGGTGCGTTTAACACAATCGCATTAAAATTACACATGATTAAAAGTAATTGAAAAGTTAAACACGTTGGTTTTTGTGTTAACCTGGTATTTAACAGCTTGTTTCCTAATTCTGATATGCTTCTGTGTAAATCGTAAATTTCAATTTGAAACTATTTGCCGTATCGATTATTTTTTTCCCACGGCCTAACAGCTTAAATATACCCTTCGGTACTAATAGTCTCAACTTCAATCCAACCTTCGAATCGATCACAAAAGAAACTAAAATAATCCTCGGCAATAATAGACTGAGTAAACGTTCCCCTCGACAAAAAAAAGATTCCCATAAATTATCGCCGAAAAGGTCAAATTAAAATACAATGAACAGTTTTTGAGTGGCAGTATTGTGTAGAGGGCCCGGATGAAAGGCCCGCATCCACCGGCCGCTCACAAAAACAAAACTAAACAGAATGCGTTTAAACGGATATAAAAAGAAATACGTGTTCTTATTTCAAATTATTGAATACGTCTGCCCACTTCTACCTGCTGGTACGCTTTGGAGAGCATTTTCTTTTTATTGGATTCGAAATTCGAATTCCGAAAATGCTAAATGAATTCTGCTCGAATACGAAATTGAAATGAGAGTTTTGGTGATTTATATTATCACCGACATCCGTTACGTTACGAGGAAAACTCGGAGAAGTGGATCGATGTCAACTGTTTATTAGTAATATTAGAAGCTCGCCCGCTCAGCTAACAACTCACACAAGTTCAGCGGCTTGGTAAACATCTAAACACCATTCGCACTTACAAACCAAACAAGCATAGACAAATATTTGAACATCAAGATTGGCTTTGTAACGTAACGCCTCAACGTCAAAAGCCCGCGAGCTAATTTCTGCTCTATTGTGTTCGTTTTAGAGCTCATAAAACGAACGTAACGGCGGGATTTATTACCGTTTGTATAGGGAAAATAAAAAAAAGCCAGTAAACTAATATGGTAGCGCAGGGATCGGAAAGCCGATTTTATTTTCTCAGAAATACAACACCGTTTGCCACCCAATCTGAGTCGTGCGGTTTGGGCTGGACAAAAATACCTAATTGATCATAATTTTAATTGTATTATTCGCTATTTGTCGAACTTCTCCAATAACAATTACTGACACAAACAAAAGTAATATTTAAATATTACTTTTGTTAGTGTAATATTTACAAGATTCCATTCAGAAACATCACATTATTAATGAGGAAGATTGAAGAATTCGACGCTTGTACTCAGGACCTTGGTGACTCAGCTGGCGTTGAAGGTACTGAATCTGACGGTCATGGATTCAAATCCTTCTCGCAGTCGCATTTTGTCATGCCATTAAAAACATCTTTGAAATTCTCGATCCTGGTGTGAAATGCGTTTAATATTTAAAAATAACAATATTGTTTGTATCAGCACTTATCGTACCTACTATATTTTCATTTGCCTGTTTAATAAAAACATGAAACGTTTATAAGATCTTGTTAGTCATTAGCTACTCTTTTATAAAGCAGAAGATTGCTGGATTCGGAAACGGAACGGACGTGAAAACGTCAACAACAGTGAAATAATATCCCGCTCAGTGGTCTCAAACGTTAGTATGTCAGAACTTCGTTCCCGCGCAGCGAATATGTTTGAAGGCATCTTGATTATGACGAAGCATTGTTTGCGTACTCCAAATGCCGTGTTTGTGCTAACTGATACTGCATTATCTATCTACAAATATCAAGTCATTACTTTGGGTGAACATTGACTCAAGGCACTCCACTTATCACGATGATAATCCCGACAAGACATTTCCGTTGATAAACTCATCTCGAAAACATTAAAAGAAATCGTCATTGACACAGATTTATTATTTCTAGAACTCCATATTGTGTGTGTTTGAAGAAAACTTGGTGTGTTTGACGAGACGCCATCTCATTTGTCCGTAGCGGTAATTCTGTCAGTCAAATATTTACCGAGTAGGACGCGACACGGATTTTAAGCAAATAGACAAATAGGCATTTACATTAACACCCGACCCGTCCCTCCCGCCACTCATTCTCCACTCCGAAACACTCAAAGAGTGACGCTTATGAACAAGGTATAAGACGTAGAGTTGAAAAAGTATTTTCCTCCAACAGTTTACAGGAAAACCAATTTTATTGCTTTGTAAAGATCAGTGATGGTTTTTCGAGGTTTAGTAATTTTGTTTGCTTGTATGTCTTGTAAAATTAATGAGTCAGATAACACGTTTTTCCCATGGCGTCTACAAAGTAATCTAGGTTAATATTTCAAACATCGTACGTCATGAAACTTTTTAAAAGGACCACCTCCAACTTATCAATGCTAAGAACGTCAATCAATGTTAATAAGGTGTATATTTCTTTGAAACTGTTATGAATGAATCAATTAGGCGAAAAGCGACTGCTGTTCAACCAGTACAGAGAGACCTCAAAATGTATCGCACAATTTCTTTCATTTTATAAGGGGTAATGAGCTGAAGAGGTCAAAATAAATTGGTCTTGTTTGTCTATCAATGAAGTGGTGCGCGCGCGTGGGAATGTCCAACTAATAAGTTAATAACGTGTGCATAGAAAAAGTAATAGTTGTGCAATTAGTATTTGACGACACGGGCAAGGGGCAGTGGCTTGGCGATTAACTGTTGTGGTACGTGTTGCGGGTTTGATTCTCTCAAATCAAATATTATTTTGTGATATGGCTACGTCCCATAAATAGTTTTTCCGCCGGGTTAAGATGTTTGTTTACGTGAGCTTAAATTTCTGTACCATGGTACAGGAGAAAATCATTAAGTTGGGCTAAGTTAAAAAAAATATACCTATTTGAATTGACACAAAATCTGCTTAAAACATTGATATTGCATCCTAATTGGCTTAAATTCCAAAGATGTTAATTTTAGATTATAGGTTAAGGTTGTTAGTAAACCATAATCTGTGGGTTTTCGCTTGCACATGAGCACATTCCTATAATTTGAAATTAATACCGATGATTCCTCGGTTATAAAGTTTGTACTTCATCAAACAGGTGTTAGTTGCGGCTAAATAAAAATAAAGTAGGTAAGTGTTGAATTTTTAAGGGTTCCGCTTTTGGCCATTTGACGAGGTAAGAAAACTTAAAAAGGTCGAAACTTTTTAATTTTATAGGTATTCAATGTTTACCACTCCTGTCTGTCCAATAAAACGTAACATTTCAAAAGTGCCTTATTTATCAATTTAAATTAGGTAGTACCATATAAGCTAGCCTAAAATAAAATTATTTGTTCTTTTCTGTTGTCTTGGTATTTTCATAATTTGCGTCTTTGAAATTAGTTTTTATACATAGGTAGGTATATTCTGGTGGTTGGTTGCAAACCACAGCAACAAAACATTTTAAAAGAGTAATAAATTACAAGGGTCGCAGCACTAAGTGAACGGTGTCTCTTTAAAAATAACACTAATGTATTCTCGAAATGTGGTTAGTTTTCCGTCGGCTAGCGGCGGGCGACAGATGGGTTGCGGCCTGCGGTCGCTTCTTTGAACACCACCGTGCTACAGTAGTGCTCTATTACAACGTCGTAAAGTTCAGAATCGTTTCACACACGGTTACACACTTCACTGCGGTTTCGACGGCACATGGTCAAGTTTCGTTCATAAAATGTAATTTTGAATACGTTTGCCTGAACATGCACAAGCCTTTATTAGTATTCATCTTATTTAAGTGTAATTACAGAAATAATCAATACACAGATAACACATAACGGAGAAACAGCTTGATCTCTAAAATAACTATTAAACAGCATGTCAATTAATTTTATAGCTAACGTGATAATTATTTTCATATCAGGTGTAAAAGACTACATTAAAACATAGTTTATTAGATGCCCCGTTAGCCTTTGATAGGTGTAGGTAGTACCTACGTAGGTATTTTATCGAGAAATAGCGCCGTAAATCATAGTCGTGTTAATAATATTATCAATATCGTAGATCTTTATTTACGACATATCTAATATGAGGAAAACGTTATTTAGTGATCTAAATGTGACCAATTTCAAGCTGCTATATATATTTTTTATCGATATTCCATGTCAAACAAAAAATATAGGTAGGTACTTCAATGTTACTACGCGTTATCAAATGAACGCATCAACATAACTGTTCTTTAATCTTAACAACACGTTACTTTACGAATTGAGTGTCGAGTAAGCTTTGTTAATTTCGTCCCCAGATTTCCAAGTATGATAAAATCCTTTGCAGACAATTTCACGGGTACCTAATTGAGCGGCTGACAATGATCGCCGCTCGGTCCGGGGGGCTCGCAAGTCCCGCGTCTGTTTGTGCCATTCCACTGTTTATTACTTTTATGCTTTTATTACCACTCAACTTTCTGAATAACTAAACTTACGTACTACCTACGTGTTATTTGTGCCGTGTTGTAAAATTATGTCAGTTTTGCAGCTAACGATAATTGTTTTCTGAAAGAAAGTTAGCCTCGTAAAAGACATCAACGCAATGAACTTTGAAATGACAGTTAGCAATTAACTTTATAGGAAATTGTTTCTGATAACGTAAGGCCGACCCACTGACCAAGTATTCAACAAATAACTCAGCTATATACAGCGTGCACAAGTTCAAAACTTTTTCCAAGGCATTTACGAGTGTAAAAACAAGAACATTTGTCTTGAGAGTGCAGATCTAGATAGTTTATCAGTTAGGAGTGATTTGTGTACGCGTTAATGTCTCTTACCGGATGCCTGGCGGCCGCCACAGCAGCGGCGGCGGCGGCGGCGTTCATTGCGCCCGCGCTCGGATACATCCCTCCGTCAAACACACACGCTCATGGTCTGAAAAACACTATAAGTAAAACAGGGCACAGCACACACTCCACTTGGGGCACTCAACAACACAGGATCCACGCACGTACTCCGAGTCAGTCACACGCGACGATCGCTCCTGACGAAACTACCGACGCACGTCGTTCTCGCGCGAACGTTGCAAGCGAACTGACAAGAGGGGGGCGCCACCCGCCGCTTCCCCCGGCAGGCGACCGACCCTCGCATGCCGATTGCTGCTGCCATACATATTTCTCCACTCGAATTTTTCGTCGACTATCTTCATGTTTGAGGAATACTTTAGCCGAATCGGAGATATACGCTCTAATAGATACGTATTATCTGGGGATTTTCTGCGAGGGGTGGTGGGTCGGTGTTAAGGGTTGGTGGCTCGTTGCGGTTGACTTGCCCGATGTTATTTTGGCAAGCAATATTGCATTGCAATTCTGTCTGAGCTATCCAGGCTTATTCTCTTGATACCTAGTCACGTAGTTAAAGTGGGTCAAATGTCAGACTAATAAAGATTTCTGTAGACACTTATCGCGAAGTTGCTGCCTTAATTGTCTACTGCGAACATACTTGATAAATGAAATGTAGTCACTAATTGTTAATCTTAAATAGTTATTACATAAGTCCTATTAAGTGGATTATAAGCTGTTTGTTAGTTACTGCTTAGTAGGTAGGTACTAGGTACCTATTATACGAGAACCTAGTTGTTACAATGCAGTCGACAGCTATAATTACTAGGTAGGTAGGTACTTATTTTGTAATTCAAAACAATGTCAATCAGCTTTGAGTTTCAACGCAACATTTAAATTAATTTGCCGGAAAGTTACGTACAGCAGATAGGTACCTATCTAATATCCACAATTCCACATAGGTACCTATGCTAAAAAATCATCTAATAAAACTAAAATATCGCCACTATCATGAACTACGAAAACTTCTACAAAAGGGCAAGAGAGAGTAATCTGCGTCATTATCGATATCATTGCCATTTATCATTGGCAACGTTACAGCGAAATGCCTGTGTGGTCAATAGAATAGATCGCATTATCGATGCCAGTGTTGCTTCGTACGCGTATTGTACCTACATTTGCGGGCATAGATTAAAATATTAATGTGGCTGGTTAATTCGGTAATCCGCAGAGGGGCAGGTAATTGATACAGATAGCTCGGTATCGGTCGGCCGAAGCGCCCTAAAGCTGCTACCACACTTTGCGTATTTACGAGCACGATTGTACTTAACTACCACCCCGCATCGTATACCTGCTAGCGTTGAATAAGTACTTAAGTACATATTTTGTTGTATCTGAAGCTACTAAGTCACTCCATACATGAAAAGAAAATTCAAAAAAACATGAGCTCTATTAGATTGATAAGGCCCAGCCAGTAGCGGATTTCCTGTAAGGCCCAGTAGGCCCGGGCCTAGGGCGGCCAATAGTGTCTAAAAATCACTGATGGTAACATTGCTAACACTATAAAAAAATATTAAAAATTGTAAATCACCATTGCGTATTAAAGTAAAAATAATTTCGTAGGTACATAATTATAAAATAGTTCTTACGTTCCTTTTAACTTAATCATCATCATCATATCAGCCCTGAATAACCCACTGCTTTTGTTGCTATATCTCCCAGTTCTGTGTGTCTCATATTTATTTATTTCCCACAATATTGACGATATCATCCACCCAACGGGCTTTTGGGCGGTCTTGGTTTCTTTGGCCGAACCTTGGCTACCATTCGTTCAAAACCTTGATCCATCTGCCACCTCTGCGTCTAGTCAGATGCCCAGATAGTTAAACTCAAGTTAAACAAAACCTAAAACCGTATTTAATGTTTTCTTTAAACTTCCAATAATCCCTGAAACCTCAGAAAATATTATAAAATAGCAGCTTTCAGTTTACGTTAATCGATTTTCTGAATCAATTAAATGTGGGCAACAAAGCAAGTTCATTAATAATGAAGTCTATATAGATTGCCGAGGTAGCTGAGGAAGGGGCGGCACATGGTGTGGGGCCTAGAGCTGCTAGGACTGCAAACCCGCCACTGGGCCCAGCCCAAAATTCTGAAAAAAGAACAGCTTACGAATCTTCTCGAAATATTCTTATGTTATAGAGTTTCCCTGAGACCTGACATATTTATACTCGTATAGTAAGATATACCAGGCTTATGGTAACCTATTACCTAGGTAAGTATTACCGACCCTATCGTATACATTCATTTCATGTTTGATTTTTCGTGTTAAAATCCTCTTGGTTATCGTATGCCTTGAAGAGGACAAAATGGTCTGTCAGACTCCTACTGAATAAAACCACACTGTGTTCTTGGACTAGTTTGGGTCGGGGTACTAGAGGAGTGCGCAAACCGAAATGCTTTTCTGGCCCGAAGCCTGGCGTATCACTTACAATTAAGTACATCATTCCCACATTCTCATTCAGTATCACCAAATATGTTTAAAAACTTGAGAGGTGTCAAGGGACCCCCGGATGGAACGAAGTTACTGTATACACTCAACAAAAATTATTGTCGCGACTCCACTCCAGTCCACTCCACTCCACTCCGCTCCGCTCCGCTCCACTCCGCTCCACTCCACTCCACTCTTTGAGCTCTAGCACCCTTTCGCAACGCGCGATAAGGAACTTCGTTCCAAAAAGTGTCGTGACAACTTTTCGTAAGAATTTTTTCCGTCTAGCCCCCTTCCACAACGCGCGATATGGAACTTCGTTCTAAAAATCGATCAATTTAAATTAAAGTACATAAAGATACTCGTGATATTTGGATTAATTCACAAAGCTATACATACGAACAGATTTTATTTATTTATATTTCACAACCAAGTCCGATTTCCGAATGATCACTATTTATTTTAGATGACAAAATAAAACAAGGAATTTTAGCCACACTGTTTTTGCTGTCAAACGAAATATGTTTGCAATACTTTTTCCGGGAAACCAATACTACGAGTAGTTTGGAACCCGTATATCTAAATTGGGGATATTCATATCCGGACCACCGGTTTTTGGACTACTTTTTACCTTATGTAGGTTTATTATTTATTGAAAAGAGTTGGAACAGAATGTTTTGGAACATTAAAAAAGGTCAATCAAAATATTGTTTTTTTTTTATCCAGCAGCGATCCGATCTGGCGATACGATCAGTACCCAAGTGATCTCCGTAAAGGCAGATGGAACGCGATGCGGACATTCATAGGTTACAGAGATCGCATGCGACCAGATCGTATCGCCAGATCGGATCGATGGAACGGATCGCGGTCTGTCGGTAAAGGCCTTATATCCCTATTCCATGCTGCTAAGGGCAAGATTGTCAATTGCCCAAAAATAGTTACATTCAACATCTGAAGAATTAACGACATAGGAAAGAATTTTCAAAAAACGTTACCAAGAAATAAATAAACATATTAAATTATGTTCATGATGGCATTATCAAGAATTTTATCGCAATGGCCACATAACCACGAAAGGAATAAAATGGCTCTAAAATTCCGTGCTATATTTTCGTGACCAAATGAGAAGTCGTTTAAGGCTTTAGCACCCTGTATTGCGTGTAAATACGGTAATCGGTCATTATTACGTTGACAACCCTGGAATAATTAACAGTAGTAACATTAAGTAAGTCTTTGTTTCGTGGTGAGCGGTGATATGATAGTGACTGTTAAACAGTCGAATAACGACTTTGTTGAGCTGTATAGTGGCATACAGGCTCATGACTTTTCCATTTTTGTGACGTAAACTGGAACATTGACGTACACTTGAGGCGTATTTTTTTTTATTCATTATACGCAATAATTAAGTAGGTACTAGTAGGTACGTAGTAGGTAGGTAGTAAATAAAATACAGGAATCTTGTGATAAGGGCTAAAGGCCTCAGATCGGTGTTTAAAAGAAAGTAGGTCTAATAAAATTTCAGTTTGATAGCTAAATGACTTATTACTGTTTAAGCGACGATTGTTTGTTACGACATAATATTTTGTTAAACTTAAGGGGGATGCTCCAACCGGCCCGCGAAATTCGATTTTTTTTACGTTTTTTGCAATTTGCAGGACAGTGACATGTTGTAACTTTATCAAAATATGAATTGCGGTAATAACAAGTATAATTTTAAATATCAAAATTATCGAAAAATTCGCTCCATCAGCTCTCACATAGAAAAGGTGCATCATGTTAAAATCTCCGAAATTTAACTACGGCCTGCAAATTGCAAAAAACGTAAAAAAAATTGAATTTCGCGGGCTACATCGACGCAATCACCTTAACACTGTCCTGTGTCACAATCTTTAAGTCCCAATGGGCATGTTCCTTTATTGTATCCGTACAAAACTTTTAAAAAGCAATAATGGATATTTCTACAACAAAATACTCGTAGCTATCGAAACAACGTCAGACAAGCTTCTTATATTAATAACAACTTCGTATACTTTCTAATATACCGATAAATAAAGAGCCCTTGTGTGTGCCCAGACTGAAGTATGAATCAGACAGTGTGACCATGTGTAAAATAAAAATGTCTGTTAAATAAATATTAAGTAAATGAGCACCTATTTTCTTATCTTGAACTGCATGTTCATAAAATAGTCATAAAATTTGTTCTCTCTTTATTTTTCCTTCAAGTAGTCACACGCATTGCTGAAAAAATAACAAAAAATGCAAAAAATTATGAATTAACACTAAAATTATTATAATACGTCCATTATTCACAGATACATATACCTACAACGCAGAAAAAATAACCTCTGGACGTTAATTAATCTATCTGAACACTCTGAACACTTCACAATGGGATATTGTTGGCCATGTTGGCATTTATTTTTATAAAAAAGGTTAATGAATAAAAAGGAGTGTGTGTATGTATGTATGTAGGCAAGTGAGGCGTAGTTAGCTATGCTTTATGTTTATTCAACGCATACCGAGCGGTGCATACGATGCGGTTTTTGTGACGGAGCACGGTCGGCACCTTAAGTAGCTACATTTTATTTTGCTCGCCACCACACGCGCTCGCATACACAGCTTTAGGTGGCTTTAGTTTTTATTGTAACACTTCTGAAAGCTGAGATTTTCTTTGTTCAGTTATGTAATGTCTAAGCTCAATTTGTTTGTGTTATAATATTATTGTCTGTAAACATCTAAGCATAAAACTTCCAGTATTTTTATGCTTCAGGAATTCAGAATGTTGTCAGAAAAATTCATTTATATTTTTTTAATTTTAGCTACGAATTTGACGGTTAGCTCTATTCATATCTATGCTATGCAAGCAGCTTTAAGAGCTTTAAACAAAATAAACAATCAATAATAACAAACCCAATACCATCACCATTAGTTTGCCTAAGTGGTACACAATCCTGAATAGCCATTGGGATGAAGAAGGAAAACTGTCTTCTTAGATCATCAACACTTCTTAGTTATTATTTCCTCGCTATTGAGTCAAAAGATGAGTTATTGCGGTCACCGACTTGCCGTCATTAACTATATGGAAAAAATAAAACTACTTCCACGTAAATCGTTCCTGAGTAATGTGTCATATACGTCATTATTTATGATGATGTTTATAGGCATTAGTTTATTACCGTTTCATTATGACCCCGTTGAATATACGATAATATATCATTTATATTACTGTGTCGTTCCTAACCTTGACCGAGTCCAAAAGCCCAATATTTATTCCCATTTTCAGAACGAAAATGTCAGTTATTTCCGATGTCCAGACTCCAGACTAGTTAATTCGCCAAATCTGGTTGTGAAAATGCATACGCTGTCCACTGTCAGTTACAAGCGTTGAAACTGGGACGAATCTATTTTGTCGCATTTACTGGATGAAAATATTTAATTTTGCCTGGTAGGGTTAAATAAATGTTGAAAGTGGACTGGTTTATTTGCACTGACGTGTAGCGGTGTAAGTGTTTTATAACTGTTTTAGGATAGTATCTTTGAAAATGTGTTACGTAGGTAAGTATTTTATTTCTAGATATCATCATCAGTCTGTCTAGCTTTTTCCCAACTATATTGGGGTCTGCTTCCAGTCAAACCAGCTGCCTATTGGACCTCAACAACCCAGTATTTCTAGACATACTCGTACGTTTCTTATTTAATATTGTCAAGAGTGTTTGATAAAGAAACTAGGCGAGAAAACAATTCCTACCGAGCAAGTAAAGTTAAATCGCCCGCATTCAATCCTGTAAGACGCGAGCGTCACCCCAACTTCGTCGCAAGTACCAGTTAACACGTCATCTGTCAAGTTGGTAGTAAGTAAGTAGTTGGCAGTGGGAGCGAGCTAAGTTACATGTTTTAATTTACCGAGGGCTGCTCCAACTTTCGCGATACATACTTACCAATTATGCCTCATCTTCGAGGGGAGGCTGGTTGAAAAGCCTCGCTACGAAGAGCGATCAATCTTTTAAATTAAGCAAGCAAATCTTACGAGGATTATCGTTCTTTGTAGATCAGGGGGGTATTACAACGTTTTAAAACCAGGCTTGTTCCAGTGAGTGAGCGAGATGGCGCGTTAGACGACTTGTATAGCTCTGTCACTTTCACTCACCGGAATAAGCCTGGTTCAGGATTGTACAGAGGCTAATTATTCTTATAGAGTCTTCTTGTTTCCTTTCGCCTTTACTGGAGCGGAGATTACTGAAACAACAAATGAGTCTAGATTGCCCTAGCGCACCTTTAGTAGAAAATATGAAGCTGCATTTATTCTCCCGCATGTTCTAAAAAACCTTTGCATTCCAACTTGACGAAAGGCATGGAAGGATGATAACTTGATGAGTTAATACGACAATTCAAGTTCACATGGTGTCGGTACCCAGTGCTAGTGGTGCTCTAGTCGCTACTAGAATGTTGTTGGTAATTCACGCAGCGCACACGAGCGAAGTAACGAGCCGCGACTAAAAAACGAACAAACCGCGACGCGAGCTCGTTTTGTTTCGTGCTCGAGTCCCACTGTCGAGCACCCTCGAAAATTTTGCCAAGATTTTTTACGCCCACCGCCGAACTCGTTATTCTTTCATTTCGTGAATATTAAAAGCTCTGAAAAAATGGCATTTAACTTTTGATACTAGACTTGGGGTCATTAAACGAAGCAGAGTATCATTAAATCAAGTGTCTGATGTGAATAGTACCTTTTATTAAAAAGACTTTAAGCACATACATTGTGCCAATAACTCTCTTTAGATAGCCATGTTAAACAAAAGTTTTAAACTTTTTTTGATAATTTAGTAAGTAACGCTTATAGCACAGTATAATTAACTATTACCGTGCTTATAGCGTTATGTGTGGAAACAAGAAAGAACCAGAAAAAACTAATAGCTAGATTTGACTGTACTCACAAAAGGAGTTAATTAAATAAAAGTCTGTATAAACGTAGGGAATCCGGCACGTTTACGAGGCCACAACCCTTAGCAGTTTATTTTTAATTCTTATTTGGAATCGGTCGTTTTGTCCGCCGGCGGCCACATGTCGTGGCATCGATGTGGGCTAACAATGGACGAGGCATTTTACGTGCACCTATCACTTTACCTACCTGCGCCAACACTCATTTATCTATTTATGTCTTTTATAGAAGGTTACAGTGTTCTTTTTTTAAAGTTACACACAATACAATAAAGAATTTCTTTGGAAACCTTGTTTATTTTCAATGTAACAATCCACGCCTTTTAGAAACCTATTTTGTTTCTTTTTAAAATAATAAAAAGAGATTTGCATCATTTATTTCACTTAATACGCAGCAAGAGAAATCCATTACTTTGGGGACAGGACTTCCCTAAAAACAACCGCTTCCGTTCGAGTAGGTAGGCTGGTAGGGGATTTCTTTTATAAAAAAAAACACAATCAAATGATCGATCACATCTGCTAAATCGTGATATTTGTGCGTTTTCTTGGGTATTTTATTTACGCGAAAGCTTAATCCGTTTTAATATATGATACGCCTCAGGACTCTCTCCTGAGAGTCCTGAGACGGATCATAGCGAGGCAGGGCTGACTTTCTATCTATATTCTATTTATTGTAAAAGAAACGTCTTGAAGTACCTACACAGAGAGCCGTAACTTGTAATAGACTTGGTTATTTATCTGGTCGCGGTGAGATCTGGGCGATACAGGCTCCCGGCCAGGCGGTCGCGATCACCGATAATGGATAAATAACAATCAGGCGGTATCGCGCGACATCGCGCCGCCCCCGCACTACATCGCCTTATCTCCCTACCTGACTCAAACAAAATTTTTACGATCCCATTGCTTTAACGCTGATCGCATCGTGCAAGATAAGCCTTAATTAATTAGGCAGCCCGCTTAATCGACCCGTTATTTTCTTGTCCATTTAATTTACACACTTGATGACTGTAATAAACACCTACAATCGAGATTGTTTAACCCTAATTCGAAAGTTTTGAGCTTCAACATAAGTTTGAAAACGTTGGTGTAGGTAGTTTCGTTTGGTGGCACTCGATAAAAAGAACATAACGCCTACATATTACATTGTACGCCTTTAAATTTAAATTAATAGGAATGCCTCTGGATATAAAACGTCATTGCATCGCATTTGAATTTCAGTGATAGCGTCCATGTTTTTATTTATTACCTACATGGTTTCGCCAAGAGGCAGCTCTTCAAACATTAACTTCGTTACGGGACAACATAAACAGCGCTGGATTAATTGGCTAGGCGGCGCGGGCGGTCAATGCAAACTTGCGTTATCTGTGCGCAGGCAGGACGCGCGACGCGGCGACACGCGGTGCGGTGCGGCTCGGCGTTGCATGGCCGTCCGAACAAACAAAACAAGCTGCATAATTAACCGGCGCGAACAATTAGTTGTATAACCGGCCATTGTGTCGCGTAAAAGCGACTACTTTTTTTAAAAAGCCACTCGGTTTCCCAGAAGGCTCGGATTCTGTCTCGCTCCAAGCTCGGCTTTTTGCTCGGGAATTAATATTTAATGGCTGCAGTTGGAATTGCATGCGATCGGCTCTTTAGATATCTCAGTTTATTTACTATTGAGCGGTGTGGTGGCGTGAATCATGGTTTTTCAAAATCACACTGATGTTAAAGGGGATCTGATGACTAGATAGCGCACGTCTGGCTTCGCCCGCCTAGGTACGAGTACTTAACAGATACTCATGGACAACAAAGGGAGCTTTTGTGAAAACAAGCTTTTGTGCGAACTCAGACAGAAAGGTTAATTGTTATTAAAACGTAGATAGGGACTGGCTTTTAACATCGGCCTTTGATAACAAGTTAAACACTTCTTTTTTTGCCCTTTGGAGAAATTGGTAGACGTCGATAAAAGAGTAAGAGCAGTGTGGTGTGGCGTGTGTCCCAGTGGCATTGGCGACCCTAACAACAACATACCATAGGATTCGAACCCTGCCAGGCCCTGTTAAATCAAAACGGAAAAAAAAACATAACGAGGAAACCGGCATGTCCTAGAACCAAAAATTCGAAGACATGTTGTGACATCTATGGTTGTGTCCATCGGTGGTTTAATATGGCTTATGGCTCACTCCTTCTTACAGAGAGGAGTACTACAGTACTTCACAGTAGATGGCTTTAATTTGAGCTCACAGATACCTTCACACGCTACACCCAATTAGTGTCTGACCACAGGTCTGACGTCCAATCCTTGTTCCCTGGACATACTCGTGTCAGGACACGTCTCCCCCCATCTTTCGATAATGGCTTAGCCATTTTGCAAGCGTTCCTATGCTCACTGAGTCTTGACAGTCGCACGGAATCGAGTTTAATGCTATTGTCTTTCCAATACTCTCGATTTAATGTCTCGGGTAATCAGATAACTGTGACAGTCTGATCTTAACTTTCTCGTAGAGATACTATAGAAGTGTGCTACGTACAAGGTAGATGTAGTCATGTAGCTGATTTTTTTACGAATACTTCTCACTGTTTTGTCATAGATCGGAACCATTTGATAGGATGGTATCGAACCACTGCCAATGTGAAAATCATAATTAGCCCTGACCATCGGCATCCTGGACCCTGTTCCAATGCTGGTGAGGTACTTACTGCTTTTTTTAATTTAGGCAGATTTGCCTACAAATAAAGAAAAAAAAAAGATATTTTTGTTTGGATAAACCTTCGATTAATTTTTAAAGAAAGGATAAACCTATCAAATTCATTGCGGAATCACACTCGCTAAATTACTCCACCTTTTAAAAGAAATATTGTTTTGTACGTACTTACATTGATAATTTTGGTATTAAACAATAGATAAAAAATGGGTTAAATAAACTACCTACTAATAATAGACATCGCGGCACCCATTTATGACAACCCAGACTTACGACCATTTGATAAGGCAACGTGTACACTGTACAGTATTTTAATAATAATGATGGCATGGCCGCATGGCTAGAATTACTATCATCGCACAAGCACCTACTTGAAATTAATATAATAGGTGCGAAATGCCGCTAGCCGTCATAATTAAATACGCTCGACACTCAAGTGTTGATTGACAATGAAATAAAACTCTTTATTACTCGTTACACAATGCGTATAAGTACTTGTTATGTATTGTATAACTGAGTGTACATTGACTATCTTACTACATACTTATAAATGTGAAAGTTTGTGTGGTTGTGTAGATGTTTCTTTACTGAATTTAGATGTTAATTTGTCTGCAGTTTCGCCTGTGTGTATTTCTAAGTTTATGTTATCCCAAGGGAACTTTTTTCGGAGTAAAATATATGTTATGTTATGAGTATTCCAGGATTAATACCTAAGCCTGTGTGCCAATTTTTGTTCAAATCCGTTGAGTCATTTTTGCGTATAACAGTAACAAGCACCACCATCCATCCATTCCTACAAATTCCGGATTGAAATACCTATATGTTACGTATAGATAATAAATTAATAAGTAAAAAAGAATCAACCCGCAAATAATCTAAATACTTTCAATTTATCTTCAATTATAACAATTACTGAGCTTCAAGTGGACGTGGACAAAACCACAGGCTTTAGCTAGTACTAACAAAACTAAAGTGTTCATTATAAGTAATTATGTAGAATTCAAACAACGTTTCGAAAGTACAACGTTGCTCTTGCTAGTGTTTATGAATGGCTTGCTTATTATGAAGTTACAAGTTTTCTTTGAAAATTACGATAGCAAAGATATTGATACTGGTTGGTTAGTTAAAACTTTCTTATACATTTATAATTGCAATGTCGAATTAACAAATTAAGGAGTTACCATGCAATAAAAGTGTATACTTAGTCCAATGCGATGTCGCATGTCGTGTCGTGTAGTGTGACCACTCCCTTATCCTTCTTTCTATCTTTCAGCTTTACTTTTGTTTTCCCTGTTATGTATTGGTCATTCTCAGTAAGTTTATGTGACTTCAACGTTATTTACGTCCAGGTGAAATCTGTGTTTTACTTCATAAGAAAATATTGTTAAGCTCTTAGCATACTTGCCATCTTTCTTTATAGTGTTTACCAACCATAATATCTGTAATTATTTATTTCGATTGTTGGTCACGAGCAAAATCAACAGTTATTCAATAACGACGAATTTATCTCCAAGCCTCAGCTTTTAAGCTGCGATTAATATTAAATGAAGAAAAATTAATTGATGCGTCAATTTATTTATGTGTCAATGATACAATCAATTGAGACAAATACTCATTATAGTCTTTTAACATTTATTGCTGACAAATTGAGGTTGTGGCAAGTCATTAGTAACTCTATTACTACTGCAATAGAGATAGCTATAGCGTGCCGCTGACTGATAATGATATCGAGCTCTGATTTGATCCTCTACAAAAGAGGGTGAACATTGAACAGTCGTTCAATTAAGTACCCACTAAAAACGAGGGCAAAAGATGTCTGTAGCCGTTAACTTTATGAATAAACCATTAATGGTTATGTAACTGATACACCATACATTCGGCCAGTTATACGAGCCAAAAGTTCTTGGCGACTCATGTCATTGGCATCGCTGGCTCGCCATCTACGCGAATTTAAATCACTGTCAGTCGTCTGCATAATGGTTCCGTATCGTAAAGCCGTCAGTTGCCAACAATGAACGTAAATATCGCACTTACACCACGTCCCCCGCCCCCGGGCCTCAGCTCCGCGCCGCCCGCGCACTCGCGGACCGCGCAATGATTGACACATCAACTCATTGTGATAACTACCCACATGTAAACCGACGACTCGCCACCCGCCAAAATTACGCATACATCGTCAGTTTGAACCGGATATTATTTAATTACATCGAACGATCGTATCAA
This sequence comes from Agrotis segetum, assembly GCA_036375495.1. Taxonomy (NCBI): domain Eukaryota; kingdom Metazoa; phylum Arthropoda; class Insecta; order Lepidoptera; family Noctuidae; genus Agrotis; species Agrotis segetum. Next base: position 7,610 of record JAQSVV010000487.1, on the reverse strand, counting down.
TGGACAGTTATCAAAGCGATTCGACGATACGTGGCCAGTTTAGATAGCCGGAGATTGCTGTGAATGGTTTTGCTATTAATTAAGAGATAAAAGACGTAACCATAACTTAGGCGGGTATTAAAATGAGGATGCCTTGTAGCTGGTTGCACGGAGACACGTCCCTACCCGTTAACTTCTGTTTATATATATACCAGTAGGGGATATTATTTAAGGTAATAACCCCTTGCTGTAGAGTCCCCTATAATCCACAATAATTACCCACATATTTTATTTAACTAGTGGAATCGAGATCTATAGGTAAACGAGGTTGTTTACCTAATGTACACGTTGCAAACCACCATGTTGTGTAGTTGCAACACTTGCAACAGCTTGTCACATGAAATCAAACATACTTATTACAACTGTATGTCAAAATTATTATAAAATCAGTTATTTTTTTTAAACAGCATGTAACTTTTACAAGACTTTTATAAGACGAAAGTAACAATAGATGTATAGCAGCATTATAAAGACTTTTAGTTATATAACCGGATAGATATTTCAAAACAAAAGGGGTTATAAGGCTATTTCACCTTTAAATAAAAAATAAATTATTAAAACGCTACCTACCCAAGAAGCAGAAACGATAAAGCTGTTCAAAAACTAATAATAACCTTTATAGAACCAATCACCACGTTATTTGAAGGAATGTTTTCTCGAATGCTGTATCAAGTTATCCACTGGTTGGGGTATCAACTTACGTGGCGAACCACGTACTTAGTCATCGATCCAGATTCTAGATAGCGTTATATCAACTCGAAAAGAACAGGCAATTACTCAGTACTAGATAGGAGTTACCGCATTAATCATTCATCTATGCAGCCACGGAACCACTTCACAAGTGGACATTAGCTAGATAGGCAAGTGTTAGTGTCCAAAACATAAAAGAAATAACAGTTACAACTCCGCAAGGAAGCTTAGGGCTGTCGAAACACATGCCTAGTTTACGCTCAGAGAAATTAATCGAAACCGGACTTTTATCTTTTCTCTAGTACGGAATTAAGAGAAAGCTGGTGCAGAATTCATAATTTCAGTTTATACAAGGCGAACATTAGCCGAGCTTGTGCCAAGTTCGGAACTATTTATCGTATAAAAGTGCAATGTAGATGCTTCCACGCTTGCCACATGGTTTGCGAGTTTCGAGCAGACAGGTTTCCGTCAAATTCTGGCAGCCCTGTCAGCTGTGGTGTGCAGGTATGTACGTAGTTATTTTTTACACGAAGTGTGGCTCGCCGGCTACCGGACAAGCTCGCCTTATCCGATGGAGGTCGCTCGCCGCGCCTATACTTATGTATGACTGCCTGTCTCAGCCGTCTTATTGTGCTTTTAATGTCGACGCTTTTGTTGCCTGATTTTCTGTATTGATTATTTTTTTTGTTGAATACGAATTAGCTTTGTACGGATCTTTTGAATTGATGTTTTTGTTTTTTTTGAAGAGTATTTTAGGTTTTGCGTTGTGCTGTATGCTTTATTTGGGCATGTTAATGGAAGCGAGATAGGTAGGTAATTGGAATTACTTATATTTGGCACATTTTGTCTGGAACTTTATGAGTTGGGTAGTAATGCCCCCGTGAACCCGTGCACTAGGTGCGTCAGTACCGGTAGCGAGGTCGTCACCTGGCGAGCAAGGCGTTGTGTCGCGACCCGCGCCTCGCCATTAGCGCCGCGCATTCAATAATAATGAACGAGCCGCACCGAAATATCCCCTGTTTACACCCACTCGCTCGCTCCGCACCGACCGACCGCATTTTATTTTTTCGCTGTCGCACATTTCGCCGTCATAGCTATTTCCACTCGAGGCATTATACGCGCGCCTGTGTGTGCGTCAGTCCACGTGGACCGCTTCGTCGTCGGTGAGTAGAACTTGACGAATCCGCGGCTGCGATTGGCTGTCGCGCCGAGATCGCTTATTAAGGGCGGGGTTACACGCGTTCTGGCGCCGCAGTTGGCTGGAGTAGTGCGCGGAACGAGCTCCATTGGCCGAGTCGATTTTTATAAGAGCTACAGTCCACGTGGACTCGTTTATCTATTCAGACGCCGGCGGCGCGGTCGCGGGGGGAGGCCGGGGGGTATACGGGCAATCAGTAAAGGCGGGAGGAATACGGCCATATTTATAAGAGCTGCGGGGATGCAATCACGAAGCGGCGCGGGGGCCGGCGGGTGGTCGGGGGGGAGGCGGCGGCCATTTTGAGGGCAGCTCTTTTTATTCGTTTTTCGCGCGGGGTGCGTCGTCGTCGGCGGGAGCGCGCTGTGCGCTAATTGCGGGGGTAATGAGGGCGCTCGACTCGACTCGCTCACTCTATTAAACTCGCTCGGTATCGGCTGCCTTATTGATTTGTCCTTAATCGAGGCGCTGTGGAGTGGCAGCCGCGGCTCGGTGTAATGTAAACAAAGCGGTCGGGTGGCGCGCGGGCGGCGGCGACGTCCGCACAAATTGAATTAGAATGATTACAGCCGGCGACACAGCACTGACCCAGTCGCCGCGACCCGCTGCCCGCCGTCCGCGACGCTAGCCACCCATTTCACTCTACTACCCAACTCGTGCAGTACCTAATCCAACATTGACATGCATCCCTTATACTGCACCAATCATTATAAACCATCTTTATCCGACTAAACTTGTCTGTCTGACGATCCTTAGATGAGAATGACCCACCCCGTGACTTTACTTGAAAAGTTGAAATGAACTTTTAAATTAATTTTTCTTCTGAAATTTTTAAACTTATTTGCTATGACCTGACCTGGTAAAATTGTTAATGTTAGCAATGCCTTTTAATTGCATTAAATTAAAATGAGTACAACAATTAACTATTCTGAAAGTTCACCCGACGACGTTTACAAAGTTCACAAGTTGACAGTTGTAGGGATACCTACTAGGGATATTGTTACAGAGGTATAATGGGACTCGATACTTTAAATAATTAATGGCGTAGAGGGAAATCTGACTAGATACTTTAAAGTAACAGCGACTACCTAATTACACGCTTTAACGTCTTAATTATCAGTAAGTACTTATTTTCAGATGTTTTAATTCAGTACTTTCCCAGAAATATTTACCGACTTAGATAATAATATTTAAGTATATAATTATCTCTAATTTGACACCCTATACTAACAGATAAAATTTCAAGATTTTTCGTTTTGATAAACGGAATGCCTATACCTACCTACTTTCATTTAGGTAGAGCGTTACTGATATCTGAAGTCCATTTCCAAATTAAAGAATGTAGGTGCGAATGTGTGTTGTATCGTACCTAACGTGTAGGGTATTTTATTTATAACATGTATAAATAGGAAATGATAAGCGTTCGGTGATTCGCTTTGGCGTGGCGTGGCGGAGGTGTGACGAATCGGCGCGCAATAATAGCATATTTGTTTACGAGAGCGACATCTGTTACTGATGTTCTGTATCGCGCCCACTTCGTGACGGCCGCTTGGCCCTGGACTAGTCTGTTTCTGTTTGCTTTTCAGTTTTGATTACTAGGGGGGCTAAGTTAAATTGACACGGGACTTGTTTACTTGTAAAGGTGTGATTAATGACTTTGAGGCTGCTTTCAGGACTAATTGCTACTTATTTAAGAGACAAGTATTCTCACTAAGTCGTTATTTCTGTTTCCTTTCCATCTATAAAGGAAAGTCGTACAAATTCGTCAGTTTTACCTTCATTGATTCCTCGAAAATCAACCTATGCCAGTCGCCTATTGTCTGTGACATTCCAAGCTATCAATTTTAGGATTCAGGTAAAATATTCTAAGAAGTGTCTTAACTCTCAAATCTTTTGTATTATTTTTATCTCCTCTGATTTGTAATAATTTGAGAAGAGTCGTACTCAGGAAGGTCAAGGTTTTTTATACAAGTATCATTTAGATACGGGTTAGCTACTTTGTTTGAGGTGTAGATACTTATCGATTTACAAGATATGGTTGCGTATAAAAACTGCGTCAAAATATCTCGAATGTAAGTAGATAAAATAAGCATGTTCGATATGAGCACTCAGATAATATTAAATCATGTTATTATGAGGTAGTAGGTAGGTGTAGGTACCTATATGGATTGTATTGTTTGTAAGTCTTGAAAATCGGCTTAGCCGTGTAATTTGACATTGTCATTATCAGTTAAGTATAATTACGCGATGACCTTACCTACCCTACCTAAATTAATTGAACACAACACAATGACGGTAAAATAATTTACATGGAAATCTAAAGACTGAACTGTGACAGTACTATCTTGTGTAACCTAGTGCGTTTTTTCTCCCTCTCCCTTTACCCAAAAGGATCACAGGACAATATGCAAAAAAAAAGCAGCCTATATACCTTGACACTAGCGTGTCATCGAAGTATTCCACAGTACTTACTAACAGAGCATGCACATGGCCAGTGCCGCAAGTGATGCGGCCAGTAATAAGTGACACATGTTGTGAACGGAGCACAGTGCAACTGTGTCAATTGCGCACATTGTCCGCCGACTATCGCTAAGAAACACTCGCGTACACTTACACTGTTTTGTTGCAGTATAACTGTTTATGTAGGAATCTACTCCACTTTAGTAATATGATTATTATTTCACATTCAATTTTAGGTTTTTTTTTTGTCTTGGCAAAACAATGACAGCAACACTTGTCATTTGGGTGTCCATGGCAATTTAAATTGAGTATTATAAACTGTCTGAAACTTCAGAAGCTTCCATCTATTCCTATAAAGAACTATCAATACAAGTAACTTAGAACTGCTGTATTGTTTCACATTAAAACTATTAATTACGTAGAATAAGTAACTTTGTGTTTCTACACCTAAAAAATGTGAATTCACATTTGTATTATTCAGTTAGTGAATAGTTTGTAATAAACCAATTTAAAGTCTTTATACGACTTCTAGTTCCATAAATGTTCTTATAATGAGGCTACATGATCGCTATGTGATTGGTATAAACAACCAATACAGCTCTTACATTGTATAGTTTTTAATGGATAAAATATTAGTTTACTACGTTATTATTTTTTTTTACTTTTGAAACTAAATTTTTCACAACTAGCTGTTTGTCTATTTAATTGTCGACATGTTACAACAACATAACCGAATGCTGTAGCAACTGTGTAAATGGTGCATATTGTTCGACAGATGATCGCTTTGAAACACTCAGAATAATAATAATATTATAAGTATGTGCGCCTTATGAGTTAGGTACTCAGACGTGCACACTAGAGAATGTTACAGTGAAGGAAGGTGACGCGTAAATAACAGTTCTATAGAGGTGGGGTCGGACTCGGTAACAGGTGCAATGATATTACTTAAACCGCATGGCAATAACTGACATTGTCGGTTTCAAACAGCGTAATTTTAATCATACTGTAAGTAAATTATTTTCATACATGTATAGATAATCTCACACGTTTTCCCTAGACTGCAAAATGCCAGCTGTTACGATCTTTTCATCATCAACGTTCATAGGTACATCTGGTCATACTCAACCGCTGGAATTATTGATAACTTTATAATGCGGAATAAACATAATTATGGATATACTGGATATGTTAGGCAGATGAAACGTGTTAATTACAATAGTTAATTAGAGTGTAATGTTACCATAATTCATAGTGCGATGAAAACAATTGGTCGCTCTATCACACTTGTTCACGATTAACGGCGACACCTCTGTTGTATGATGTAATGGCAATCAATTAACACGTCTCGTTTTGTAATTGGGTAACATTTTGGTATGTTTTACAACTTCATTAGTCTCTAAATGGTTTGAGATACGTATAACTTGGTACTTGAATAAATATTCCTCTTTAGAATAATGTCAAACCCTAGCCACATAATTAGTAAGTCACACATTAGTGTCCCTCGTCCCAAGCCACTCATCTTCCACATTCAAGACAAGTTAATGGCTCGACTGCGATGCGTAGATTAGCAGTTAACATTTCATTAAATAAACAACAATTTACGAGCACCTATCTACATAGTGGAGAATCCTTGCGCGACCGGTGCAGTCTAAATTAGGTAAATTGATAGTTACCGCCTTACTAGGCACGACGCGCGGCTAACTACAAGCCAAAGGCTACCTATTAATATTCTAAACATTGCGACAGCTGGCTGGTCCGGACCAACGCAGTCACACAATAAGGGTCGTCTAATTACGTTACACTGACGCCCGGCCACGCTGCCACGGCGAAAAACACTTATTGCTTTACATAATCTTTATTGCTTATCAGCACGAACACGAAATGTATAGCGATACGCCTCAGTGGACAGCGGGCCTAACAAGCTGTTTTTGCTACTTAAATTGGTAATCGTGTATAATTAATCACCAGACGAGTGATGCGTAATACGTTCGTTAATGTCAGTTTAAGAAATTCAGACTAAAAAGTTACCAACTGATTAGTTTTACCTATTTGTGTAACCGTAATCTACCGTTATAGACCGCGTAATAATGTGCCTGACGTATTGTCAAATAACAATAAAGCAGACGCCTACTCATTAGGAGCAGTGAAGTGTTACAATCCGCTAGTCTCAATAGTGATATGCAGCCACAATGGAACGCGTCGCGAGAACGATATGAAATTTCATTAACGAAGGTCGGCGCGCCTCTCCACAAGACGGCGGGCAAACAGCGCGCGTGAACCCACGAATAATTCACACGCGAGCCCTACAAATAACACCCCGCCTCACCCCCGACCCCTCCGGCCGCAAACTGAGTTATTTATCGCCCCCGCCTCTCCCCAGCCGAGGCTGTCGCGGCACAGGAAATACCCGCACGTATTTTTACTGCCGGCTGAAGACCGCGCGATCCCTAGCGAGTAGCGACTAGCGACATCTCTTGTGGGGTCGCGCGATCGCACTTCACGCGGCGATGCGCGGTGGCGCCTCGCAACTATGTACTACATGTTGCTTTTGCTCAATCACACACCGTTACAATAATTGTTCCAAACTTTAAAACTTATTTACGCGACCCGCGACGGACGCGACGACGACGACGACGGCGACGGCAGCTACCGCAGTTAAGAGTTACTAAATGTTGTTTAATTAATGAGTGCCATACTAAATGTTGTTTAATTAATGATGATGCACTTACGGGATATCTTCCGTGATTATCATGGATTATTATCAACCCGCGATTATGGCGCTTGCATGCCATAAATCCGTAATTGTGACTTCAATACTACACCTACGTTCTGTAACCACCTAAAAGTAGTAATTGGGAGGAAAATCTGAATAATTAGGTATGGTAAGCTTTTGCACACACATCCATCGCATGAAAACCGCAGTTGGTATTATATTTTGTTATTTCCTTTTTTACTAATAGGTAATGCTGCTATCGCTAGTTAGTTATGGTGGGTTATTTACTACAAAATGTAAACAGGTAACTGAACTAATTAATACCAAAGCAGACTGGCTTCCTATTTTAGCTACACTATCAGTACAAGGAAGGAAATCTTTAATATAATTTGCAAAACAGTTCGATAAATGACACAATGTGAGTCATTGTTTGGTAGTAGAGCTGTAATATCTCGGTATTTGCGGTTTCTATGGGTTGTTTGTGAGTCAATTAGTGGCTTGCGCCGCCCTCGC
>JAQSVV010000486.1:0-90262 GCA_036375495.1 Agrotis segetum | reverse complement strand
CTTTTCAACGTGTAAATTCAGATGTTTTTTTTCTTTTTTGGCAAAGAGTTGCTTGACTACTCTGCCAGTGTCATGTGGTGAAATATTCAGCTGATTGTCTTCTTTTGTTTTTTGAAAACTAGTAATGAAACATAGCACAAGAGATAGTGTTTCTTTCATAAAGTACTGCAAGGTACGGGGCGTTTGGCCGGAGCCGGTCGCTGGTATCGATCTATGCGGCACTGGGTTTGTTCAACTCGCCCTCCCTACCCAGACATATCTACCGCTCATTGAATTACAGACACCGAGAACCCGATGTTTATTACTTTCTCTCGCACGCTGCCATCTTTAGATATGCTGCATGTGACACTTTGGGTTTAACGTTCGTGATTACTGAACATTTTGTAAGTGATGTAACTATACGGGGACTGTTCGCGTTCAAATCGTTATAAATGATGAGTGTGGTTTTGTCGTAAGTATATGAGTTTTTCAGGTAACACTACCTTATTGTATACCTATTAGTTTTTAAACACAAACAGGGCAGGGAAGGAGAATAGGCGCCACCTGCTCCTGACATACTCCATTCGCATTATCCACATTAATTTATCAAGTCATACAAACACGCAAACAAAATACTATTACGTTGGATAATACTACAAGTCAATGCTTGAGGGAGGTGTTCTTGCAGTGTCCGTCTTACCTTACCGAATAGTAAAAACAAATGTAACATTTCAACACTTAAATAAGGGTATGCTCAATGATATTATAAAATATCTGGTTGACCGAGCTTTGCTCGGTTTTTAAAATGTCTATATCTTGGGCACCGAGCTTTTCTCGAACCTGGAACCTTGATAAATCGATTCCTTGAGTCGAAAAACCCCTAATCTGTAACTTTCATAAAATCCTTGGAGCCGTTTCCGAGATCCTGATTATATATAAATATACAAGAATTGCTCGTTTAAAGATATTAGACTCGTTTAAAGATATTAGATAAAAAGAGGTAGATATCGCACTAGCACGCAAAAATTGTTGAGGACAAAGTAAGACAAATTGTTGCTCTTTACTATCCATATCTCTTTCTATCTTAATACGTTCCGCATTATCTATCGCTGTCGTAGTTTTAAATTACTATAATAACAATGCAACAATTCTGAACGCCATTCAGTAAGAACATGGCGTATCTTTCTTTATAATATCATTGGGTATGCTAAACAGCTAAATCAGTTCAGCCATTAAGGTATGGTAAAAGTGACATTAATACAGAACTACTAAGATGATGATCTACTTATAATAATGTAGAGAACTTCATATACTTATGTGTATACTGAAACTATAAACCAAAATCTGTTTATTCATTGCGGCAACTTACGTTATCTAAGTATGTAGGTACAACAAATGCGACTCCGATTAATATGAGAAAATTAACGGCGTCATCGTGATCGAGCTGCTGTGTTACCGACCGATGGTATATAAATGCTCCCTGATGATACTGTACTCAAATCACGGTAGTGAGTGACTTTGTGAAGAGCTCCTTCAAAATGTCGATCTACTATTTCCCGGTGGTTTTTACAGTGTTAGTTTATGCGCTATATCGGTATTTTACACGGACATTTAACTATTGGAAGAGTCGAAATGTGCCCGGACCGGAACCTACTGTATTATTTGGGAACCTGAAAGAATCGGCACTTCGTAGAAAAAACATAGGCCTAATCTTCCAAGAAATATACAACATGTATCCAAAAGAAAAAGTTGTCGGTGTTTATAGAATGACGTCCCCTTGTCTCCTTATACGAGACTTGGACATTCTTAAACATATATTTATTAAGGACTTCGAAGTGTTCACTGATCGCGGCGCGGAATTCAGCAAAGAAGGACTGGGACAAAATTTGTTTTCCGCGGATGGAGAAACATGGACAGCCTTGAGAAACCGATTCTCACCAATATTTACATCTGGTAAATTGAAAAACATGTATTATCTAATGCATGAGTGTGCTAATAAATTTGTAGACCATGTCAGTGCCGAGTCTGAAAAGAGGCAAGAGTTCGAAGTGCACTCCCTTCTACAGACATACACGGTGGCTTCTATCTCTGCCTGCGCCTTTGGTGTTAACTATGAAAGTCTCAATGACCAAAGAGAGGCGCTAAAACTTGTGGACAAGATTTTTACAGAACCGACTTATGTTACTGAATTACTTATGATGCACCCAAAACTTTTTAAACAACTCAAACTTTCTCTGATATCGAAACCTATTCAATTATTTTTCAAAAACCTTGTTAGGAACATTATGAGTCAAAGGGACGGGAAACCATCTGGCCGACGTGATTTCATGGATTTAATACTTGAACTCCGTCAAATTGGGGAAGTCAATAGTGCAAAATTTGGAAAACCTGAAGTGTCTGTTGAAATCACGGAAGAAGTAATGGCAGCACAAGCTTTTATATTCTATATAGCTGGTTACGAGACCAGCGCCACAACAATGTCTTACATGTTGCACCAGCTCGCGTTAAACCCCGACGTTCAAACTAAGTTGATAGCTGAAATTGACGAAGTTATTCAAGCAAATAATGGAGAAGTAACATACGATAATATCAAGGAGATGAAATATTTGAGCAAAGTATTTGATGAGACTCTGCGTATGTACTCGATAGTAGAACCTCTGCAAAGGAAAGCTACAAGAGATTACAAAATACCCGGTACAGATTTGGTTCTTGAAAAAGATACGGTAGTTCTAATTTCCCCGAGAGGCATTCACTATGACGAGAAGTATTATCCCAATCCTGAAGTATTCAACCCTGATAGATTCGACCCGGAGGAGGTGGGTAAGCGTCACCCATGCGCTTATTTACCATTTGGACTCGGACAAAGGAACTGCATCGGTGAGTAACTTAGCCGTATCTTACTCAATTTTGTGAGCATGTATGTTTGTCACACAAATACTATGGAGTTTAATGAATTTTGGAAAATAATTTGTTACACATACCAAATAAGTTTAAAACGGCATTTTTTTTTTATTCTTAGGACTCCGGTTTGGCAAGCTGCAGTCCCAATTATGCATCGTGAAGATTTTGTCCAAGTTCAGAGTGGAGCCGTCAAAGAAGACTGAAGGGAATTCGAAGATTGGTGCATACAGAGGTCTCATCGGCCCAGATGTAGGCATACACCTTAATATTGTTCCAAGAAAGATAAAATCTTGAAAAGACATAAAAACCGGCCAAGTGCGTGTCGGGCCACGCACAGTGTAGGGTTCCGTAGTTGCCCATCAAAATACTTATGCGAACTAACTAAACTGATTCGCTGAATTTAATTTTAAAAAGAAGAATTTTCAAAATCGGTCCAGGAGTCTTTGAGAAATCGGGGAAAATACATAAGAATAAAGATTACGACGAATTTAGAACCTCCTCCTTTTTTTGAATTTAGTTAAAAATAGTTGACGATAAAAACCTACCTATCCCCAAAAAACATACCTTTAAAAGCTGTAAAAATAAAGTTGACAAACTTACATTTGCAGTTGTCTCCGATACATTTTGTTTAGAAAATATGATGTCCAAGTACATTTTATAAGTTGGTCGACTATTACTCGTAAAGTTGTAAAGCCTACTTAGTCATGATAATTTTCTTTTAAACTTCGTTATATATACTACTATTGTGAATTTTTTCACACCCCCAAACATAACCGTTTAGCTGGTAGAGGGGGGGGACACTCGAATCGAGCAAAATTTAGCACTTTAAAGCTTAATATTTCACAAACGAATTTTTTTATCAAAAAATTGTTAATGGAAACTATCATTATTTTTTAAAGACCTATTTAATGATACCCCACACTAAGGGGTACGCGAGAAAAAAAAAATCCTCACTTTACGTGTAAGTACTGGAGGTACCCTAAAAAAAATATTTTTCGAGATTTTATTTTACCACTTTTTTGGCACAACAAATCCGTATATTTACACCAAATTACAGCTCTCTAGTACTGTGCGTCTCTGAGCTAAACTGCGGACAGACGGACGGACGGACGGACGGACGGACGGACATGGCGAAACTATAAGGGTTCCTTGTTGACTACGGAACCCTAAAAATGCAGTCAGTACTGACAGCAAGACAGGCCTGTTGGTCTAGTGGTTAGTGACCCTGACTGCTATGCCGGAGGTCATAGCATCGATTCCCACCCAGGACAAATGTTTGTGTGATGAGCACGATCATTTTGTTATGTGTCTGGGTGTAATTTATCTATAATATTTATGTATTTAGGAATATTTAATTATGTTTATCAGTTTTCTAGTACTCATAACATAAGCTCTGCTTAGCTTGAGACTAGATGGCGTTGTGTGATAATTGTGGAATATTATTATTACAATATGTATGTCGGAGAATGAATACAGAAGCACAATATTTTAGAATAACGCCATCTATTATCATGCTGCGGTATCAAAACAAACACAATTTTGGAATCTTTATTCATTATTGTTAATTTAGAATAACGCCATCTATTATCGTTGACCTGGAATCAAAACATAAACGAGATTTAGAATCTCTATTGATTATTGTGAATTTAGAATAACGCCATCTATCTCACATTGGAGTAACTATTAAGTTAGAATTGACAGATTGTTTAGGAACGTCAAATTAGTCGTAATTTGGAGATGGTTTTCATGGGGAGCAACGGAAACACCGAACGAATAGTCGAGTCAAATGTCGGTGCGGAAGTTAAATCAGCTATTCGACGTTGACAGGTAGTGACGTTGACAGATGTTGGCTAACCTGTGTGGGGTAGGCCACATGGGCGGACAGCAGTTTAGTGAAGTGAACACTTTGAATCGGTCCGGCAAGCTGGGTAGACATCTTGGTTGCTCCGCCATGTTAAACTTCTCGCGTTCCTAAGTTTTTTAATCGAGCGATATCTCGGACATCCTTGACTATTTTGTATTCAGTGTGTGTTAGCAAGTAAATAAAAGTGTTAACGAAGATTTTCTGAATGTTATTTCCGATATCCCAAACCCTCTGATAACGATTCCGCCGTTATCAGAAGTGGGATGGACCACGACGACCCACGTGTTGAAAATAAAAACGCTAACGACGTAAAATGGATGCGTTTGTTGGAACAATGGAACCGCAATTTTCTGATACTGATTTTAAGCGACTTTTTTATTGCAAGACACGTGGCTAGCTACAAGAGCTGCAGCAAAGCGAATAGTGTTGTGAAGCCTCTAAAGTGTTTTACCTGCTGCAAGCCGGGTCATGAATCCGTGCATTGCTACCGCGAAGACGTGAATATTCGAGCTACGCCGAAGCACCACAACCACAGCAATGGCAACAACTGCGAGGTTTCCTGCATCCGGGGTCGCCTGCTTCCACTGCCACGGCGCGGAGAGAGGAGCGGCGCTGACTCCGGGGCGTCGAAGCCTGTTAATGAGGAGAGGGTTGACCTGTGCCTCCTGAGCGCGTCGACTGGGAACCTATCCGGTGAGCAATTTTCATTTTGTTTACGACTCTGGTGCCTTGTGTTCTTTATTAAAGTCTGTACCCCTAGTTTAAACCTAGTATTGAGATTTGTTTTCATGTGTTGCCTGATTGTAGCGGGCACTTGATCGATTGCAGAGAATGCCTGAGGGTTAAGTACCATTTTGAGTTTGATGATAAGTGTGGAATCTTATTTCGGCTGGTCAGACCGTACCAGTAGCTGTTTCGTAGCCGTAGTCCTTATCTGATTGACATCCCGGTGGTGTCCATGGATGCGCGGTGTGCGGGTGGCACTGGCGGAGGTCGTGTATTGTGCGTTCATGATGAACGGTGTGAAACAAACAGAAGTCTGTTGGTGGGGCTAGTGTTAGCCATAGGCCACGAATTTGATTCCTGCTTTTTGATGATTAGTTTCTTGCATTGTAATGGTACAACTGCAAAGGTACTTGGCTGCTCTAGGATTTTCGATGGATAGTGTTTGAACTTAAACTTTACTTGGCTGTCTCTGGTTAAGCGGTAGTGACGTAATTGCTGGTTAAGCATTAGTTGTGTAATCGCTGGTTAAGCGGATTACTTTGGCTTTCGCTGGTTAAGCGTTAGCCGTTGAATCGCTGGTTAAGCGAGTTGTGCTGACTATCGCTGGTTAAGCGTTAGTAGTGTAATCGCTGGTTAAGCGGGTTACGTGGGCTTTCGCTGGTTAAGAGTTAGCTGTAAAATTGCTGGTTAAGCGTGTAATGATGTAGACTTTCGCTAGTTAAGAGTTAGCTGTTGAATCGCTGGTTAAGGGTGTTATGTGTGCTTTCGCAGGGTTAATATCGCTGGGTAAGCGTTATTATTATCACTGGTTAAGTGATAGGATTTGTAACGCTGGTTAAGCGCTACAATGTTAAGTACTGGTTAAGTACTTCAGTGACTGTGGGTAAGAAGTGATGCATGGTGCTGGTTAAGTGCTGTGGATATGTTTGGTAGAGTCATAATGCTTTCTTAATTTTGTGCCAATGTCTATTATGTGCCTTATTCTTTCATTTTAGTTTGTTTTGTTTTGGTTTGGCAGTAGTCAATTTAAAATTTAAATTATCTAGCATAGTAAGAGTTTTCTTATAATCTGTAACGTTATAGGAAAAATAAGGTAGCATGTTGAACAAACCTTTTTGAAATTATTTTGATAAATGCTCGAAATGATTTGAAGACCGGATGGAGGTCGATTGATTTCATGCTTATGACCGATGGAGGTTATAATGTGTGATGGTGAAGGCCGGATGGAGGTCAGAGTATGAGCGCTGCAAAATATTTTAATGAGTTTCCTATTATTTGAATGAGTATAGGTTTTGTTTGACATGTCAGCTTTTAGAGAAAGAGTTCCTTGTGATTTTTATTAGACCCTGTAATTATTTGATGAGAATATCTTTTCCATTTGGGTCAGGAATGGCCGAACGGTTAGAATGATTACTGTTCGAGATTTTTTTCTCATTCCAGATTTCTCACACAAGGATGTGATGTCTCACACGAGGACGAGTGTCTCACACGAGGACGTGTGATTGTCAGAATGGCCGTGTCGGAGAATGAACACAGAAGCACAATATTTTAGAATAACGCCATCTATTATCATGCTGCGGTATCAAAACAAACACAATTTTGGAATCTTTATTCATTATTGTTAATTTAGAATAACGCCATCTATTATCGTTGACCTGGAATCAAAACATAAACGAGATTTAGAATCTCTATTGATTATTGTGAATTTAGAATAACGCCATCTATCTCACATTGGAGTAACTATTAAGTTAGAATTGACAGATTGTTTAGGAACGTCAAATTAGTCGTAATTTGGAGATGGTTTTCATGGGGAGCAACGGAAACACCGAACGAATAGTCGAGTCAAATGTCGGTGCGGAAGTTAAATCAGCTATTCGACGTTGACAGGTAGTGACGTTGACAGATGTTGGCTAACCTGTGTGGGGTAGGCCACATGGGCGGACAGTTTAGTGAAGTGAACACTTTGAATCGGTCCGGCAAGCTGGGTAGACATCTTGGTTGCTCCGCCATGTTAAACTTCTCGCGTTCCTAAGTTTTTTAATCGAGCGATATCTCGGACATCCTTGACTATTTTGTATTCAGTGTGTGTTAGCAAGTAAATAAAAGTGTTAACGAAGATTTTCTGAATGTTATTTCCGATATCCCAACCCCTCTGATAACGAACTCTCCGTTATGTATTATTATTATTAGTACTGTTATAACTTCATAACTTGCTTGTTAAATTACGTAGGTACTATTAGATGATGTATGTTTAAATTGATTTGCTGACACTATATCAGTATCAATTTTATTTTCAACTTTGCTATTGGAGTATATAGATTTATTTGTTTAAGTTACATTACGGTGTTGGGTAAACAATATTTGGACGCTATTATTACACGCATTACTACTGTACCTTTTTTTGAAATTCGTTCCGTTTTCAAAATATTTTGTATGAGGGGATGGCTTTACCATAAAAATGTTTATATAACACAAAAATAATAAAGTTTTATATTAAAATATTTAAAAACGTACATGAAAAATTTCGAAATGAATAAAGAATAACCAATATGTGTTATAATTTTAATGGGTACAAAGATACCTTTTGTATTTATAATTATTAAAAAAAAAATCAAAATTAGTGCATTTACGAGTTCAACACTTTTCAATTGTCAAAAGACAAAATATGTCGCTACAGTTCCAGTCCCAACACACAATAACCGTGAAAGTACTGTAGATGCCTATACCAAACCGTAGATGTCTATGGAAAAGAACGGTCACGAAACTCCACTCTTTTTCAATCGCTAAAACTATTACAGTAGCTTTGTCACATCATTAATTTGACCTGCCTGTTGGTCTAGTGGTTAGTGACCCTGACTGCTATTTCGGGGGTCTTAGATTCGTTCCCACCCAGGAAAAATGTTTGTGTGATGAGCACGATCATTTGTTCTGTGTCTGGGTGTAATTTATCTATAATACTCGTATGTATGTATTTAGAATATAAAATATCTATTTAGAGAAATATATAGATATGTTTATCAGTTGTCCAGTACCCATAACACAAGCTCTGATAGTTGTGGAATATTATTATTATTTCTTATTCATCATTGTCTTGAGATGGTAATGGGGATGGCAACTCAAAGCTAATCGTAGATGGCGCTGCGATAGTTGGTCCCACGTCTACCTTGTACAAAAAAACAAACAAGATTATTTGTTATAAAAATTGAGTATAAATACAAAACAAATATGGAAAATTATTCGTCCATGCAAGTACTATATAATAAAAGAAGAATTAAGACGCCGCGGCGCATCTACAAGAGGAAAAAAGTGATTTAATTGAGTGCTTATACATTTGATTTTACCGTAATAAATCCACAATTACTTGTAGTTCAGGTTTCAATTTTTGAGTTTAGGTATGTTTTACCTGTCCTCTCCTTTATCAAGAATATAATGCTGGTTTTGACTTTCTATTTTGATAAAATATCATAATGTTTTAAGTCAGTAATTTTAACCTTTTTTTCTATTTAGATTCGAGAAATATCACAATATATTTAATTTCTTAACACCACAACTATTACAAAACTCGTTCCAGGTGATAATTCTTCGATTTTCGAGCGATGCAATACTGGTACTTAACCTCCAAAATAAAAGTAGATATTATTTTGAAAAGTGTATTCCATCATTTTTACACATTATTACACAACATCTAGTCATTTTACATCAATAAATGGTTTTTTTTCTGAAAATTCCTTTGATTTTACAGTTCTTTGGGGACCAAACTGTCATTTTCACTTTGACACTTGCCTTCCCCATTATGTAAAAACAAGTACATGTAGAAAGAGATGGTAAGTATGTAGAAAGCATAAAGTGTTTCAAAAGCTCCAACAAGAACTTTTAAATAAACGCTATCAATTATTCCTACTCTTTCACATTTTCGCTGATAATTGATGTAATTGCCCAATTTAGAAGATGGCAGCTTATACATATAGCGTGCGTTTAATACAAGATTTAAAATATGTAGTCTTATTAAATTGAATAACATTTTGTGGTATTTTATATTGCTCGTACAATTTCTGTGTTTTTGGTAGGTCATTCTCGGATTGTGTCAAAATGTTTGAGTTGATTGCTGATTGGTTGAGTGAGTCAAACCGTTATTTTAATTCCTCAGTTAAAAGATATCTGACTTTTGAAAAATCAGCCCTAAGTGTCATAGACGAAAACAGCATTCAATTTTATGACGCCAGGCATCCATGCCCAATTAGATAATTCATTCAAAGTTTAGTGGTAAGAAACTAAGGCAAGTATCTTTTCTTTAACATAACCACGGGGCTCAGATTGAGCTTGTAAGAATAGAAAAGATTGGAAGATATATCCAACAGGTGTTACGAGGACTTAAAAACAACCGCTTAATGATTTAATGGAATGGACTGTATAATGCTAAAGCGATTTTACAATATTCGAAAGAACGTAACGCAGTGTGTTGACGTTGATGGGAGACCATGGGGTTTTCCGGCCTTCTCGGACCTGGTACCGCCCGTTGTCGCCCGGCTGTAGTGATGCTCTTAAAAGGAATACTTGGGTTAATTCTCAGTTGATCCATTGGACAGATCCATGATGGATTTAATGAGAATTGTTGGTATAAGTAATGTAAATTAACGTACCTGTTATGGGACTTCTGGTCCGCTGTAAGGCGACGTTATGCCTAAGGAGACGTTGTTTCATGCGTCGAGAAAGTTGCCACACACCGCCACCAGCAGGCGCCACTATCGCGAAATGATTGCAACCCAAAGTTTTATGTATTTCATTTCTTCAACTTCAACATTTTTTACAGTGTTCCCTTTACGCAAAATACATGTATTACTCTAGTAGAAATATTTTAATATAAGGATGTCGAAACATTTACCAAAACAAAATGATAGAAATCTTTATTGATGTGGATTAATATTTTGTGAATATTTTTATCATTCACAGTCTTAAATTTATTTTATAACATTTTGATGTCCCGAGATTACGAACAAAACTACTATTTTGGTAGAAAATTAATGATAATTAGCATACCTTACGAAAGTGACAATACCCAATTATCGTTAAGCCCCAAACACACGCGCGCATGGGCGTGTGCGTTGTGTTCCACGCGAGCCGGAAAAAGTGACAACACAATAACGGGGCTCCCCCTTAGAGGGCCTACCTGGGTCGTGGACAAACGAATACAATAACGTGACCCCAGAACGTAAAGGGCTATTGAAATAAATCGTAGATTTTACTAAGTATTCCGAGTCTGACAGTCCCTCCCGGCCTGCTCTGGGTAGGAGGACTCATTCGATTATTTTACCACGCTAAAAAAAGCCCCAAACACACGCTCCTTTTACTATCGTGCGTTCACAAAGCTGGTTGCGTGATATCTTTATATGTTCGAGAGTGGAAAGCTAAGGATGCTTGACGCCCTGTCCTCCACCATCTGGTGTTTGTACTAATTTTTGATGCATTTCGATGTAACGACAGACACAAGCGCCGCGTAAAATGGACATTAGTCGAGCAGCGGCGTGGATTTAGTAGTTTTTTACTTATATGAGGTACAGGTATAGTAGAACAGTTTAATGTCAGAACCTCTTTATAAATAAATCTTCATTCTATAATATCTTATCCACAGTATTTTTTTGGGACAAGGTTTTAATATCACTTTTCTGATAAATGAAACCTTTAGAGATAATATTATCTATCGACTCCAAAAGCATGAGCCCAGTACTGATCTTTTATACTCCAAAGCAATCAATAGAGCGAGAAGCAACTTGTACCGAACACGCGGTGAGACAGCAATGACCACCAATTTTTCATCATAGTCGCAGCATTATACTTTAAGCGATATTTAACAGGGTGGTGGGTGCTAAGCCTTATTTGTGGTTGACAAGTAATTTTGAAGTATTCAAAATGACAACAGCAGTTTTCATTTAATTTATTTTATTCCTGTTTCTTCGAAATTGTTAAAATCTGTGACGAAACTAAATAAATAATAATAAAAGTGAAGTGCTTCTTATCCTATATCGCAGTTTGATACGATTAGAAGTTGTTTTCAGTTACATACTATCTCAAATTGTTGACTGCAAATCAGTGCATTTATCATTTTCATGTTCATGTGAAATTGTATTTAGATGCATAAATATTAGATGGGAGGGGGATGGACACAGAGGAACCATCCGACAACAATAGTACGATAACACGAAAGCATTGATATAATATCACTGTGAGTAATTTATTATATTGATAGGAACAATTCGTAATGTATAGAATCATACGTATTCTAACATTTCCCTTGTTTGCTCTGTAAGGGTCGTCAGGAATTTCCTGCGATGATTTTCAGTAAGTTTGGTTTATTTTATTCTTGATTTATTAATGAAAATAATTTGTTATTGAAAAAAGAAAGTTTACGTGACTTATTTACAGTTATGTCCGTTTACAATCACGTCCCATTGAACACATCGAAACATAGTTTTGAATAATCTATAAGCCTACGTATCATTCGTTTGTATTTTCTCGATCTTTTTATCCATTACCAATTTTATTATTACGAAAATCTGACAGCCGCGATCTGAAAAAAAGTGTCACAGGTCTAGCCTACAAGAGCCACGTTGGCTGACTGATTCGTCAAGGAACGAAAGTGATGATACTACTTGTAAAAGGCAAAAGATGAGAGGACGATAGTGAATGTGAGCTCAAAATAAAACGGCGTATGTGCCCAAACATATTGACGTCTTTTTATGAATTAAAATTGTTATTAATTGAAAAACTGTCTTTACAGAATTTAGATACTAGTATTCTCTACAATTTAAAACAACATAACTCATAGTAGTTATGCCATAAAGTCCAAAAATAAAAAGCATAGACCGAACTTTGAATTTTTTTTGTATCGAGCCAATTATTCCAATTCGTGTTTCTATCTTTACCATTCACTCGAGGATATGTTCAACTTTAATATTATGATTTTTATTTATTAAAAATATCATTGTTAATGAGACTTTCAGACGTTTGAAAATCTTAAAAATTACTGGAAGCTCGCCTTAAGAGCTTAACAGCTGTTCAAGTTTTCCTTAAAGAGTAATTGCCTGAAATAATAACAAGGGATTAGTAAGATAAGCTGTCATTTTCTGGTAAATAAAACTTGATGACATTGTTGCTTATGCATCACAGCTTTTAGTTTTTGAATGCATGACTTTACAATTTGTATTGTCCGTGTCTGCGAATGCATGTTTACTATTAGAGAATAAAACATTAGTAAATTATGATAACTTCTTAATAATGAGCAATTAATCTCCATAACACGACCTTGTGATTGATATCAAACTTGCAGGTTTTGACTTGTCTGAATTGTGAGTCAGGCAAGTCGAAACCCGTATGATGAGAACTGAATCTTCATCGATAAGTAGGGCATGAAGCCAGGATACTCGAGGCCGATTTAGACGAAAACTGAAACATGGGATTTAAAAAAAAAGTCAATACTCTTGGTCAGGAATATTCCTAGCTATGATTATTGATTTACATAAAATCCAATGATGCAATTTTAGTTCTCGTCAAAATCGGCCTCGAGACTCTTCGATATTCCTCATAGTAGTTTAGGATATAGGTAACCATCCAGCCCCAGTTGGAAAATTCACCTTATAAGGTTGAAGAAAGCTTTAATAAAGCTTTCGTGTTGGTACCATCATTCTCACCATTTATTCCATACTTTTAAAATAATGTTATCTAGGTGAAAGTACAAGAAAAATTACTTTGAAAAAACGTGAGATGGTATTTATTTTAGAAATAAAATAAAAAGCTGGTAATTATATAGAAAATTATATACATTGCTTTGCATTGCTGATTTGTTATCATTCAAAAAGTAAACAAAACTAAAATTAATGTTAAATTATTATTCTTTTCACAAAAAAAAAAAAATCATAAGAAATGCATTTGACATTATAGCTATATGTACAACAGCGAGCATACAATGGCGAGGCCATAACATGAGTTTTCAGTTATTCTGACGTAAAGTGGAACTTTAACATTTTCAAATTGACTTTCAAGGATAAAAATTAGTTCATTCTTCGTACACCACAGGCGCTGTTTCATATTTCCATACAAGAGACGCTGTAAATACTCTCGTGATAAGGGTACTGAACTTAGTATTTATTTATATTTGGAACGGTATGATAGTTCCTATGTCAAACCACAATAGTAGCCGAGGATGCTAAATCTTAGACGGAACGTTGATTGCTAAAAGAAACGAGCAGGCGTTACGTTTTTGTTTTACAACTTTAGGACTCGCTCATTTCCTAATGTCATATTATTGTGATATACAATCTTCTGAATTGCCCCACACTAGGAATCTTTCCTGTGTCGTGTGTGCGCTTATAAACATAGAAACTCACATACACAAACACCCAGACCTAGAACAACTACTTGCAGATCATACAAATATTTTATCCGTGCGGGGATTGAACCCGCGACACGCTGCGCAGTAGTCGATCGCTTTGACACTGCGCGTTGTGCGTGCCGTCATTTCTAAGGCATAAGCGCTCATGTACACGACGCCGCCGCCGCGCCGCCGCCGCGCCGCCACCGCGCCGCCACCGCGCCGCCGCCGCGCCGCCGCCGCGCTGGCACCGCGATGCCATTCGCTAGTGTTTTATTTATCTAACAAAGGAGATGTCTCATTGCGGCCATATAATGTTTTTTTTTTTTGATAATTCAAGGATAACTTCTTCGTTTATGAATCGGTTTTGATGATTCTTTTTTTATTGGAAAGAAGGTATTTCAAAGGCGGTTCCATGATATGGAGATTAAGGTTTGATGATGGAAGACCAGAGAAATCGAGTGGAGCTAAATAGTAAGAAATATCTGCTTTCCAACAAAAAAAGAATCATCAAAACCGGTTCATGAACAAAGAAGTAATCCGCGAATAAACATTAAAAAAAACATTATGGCCGAAATGAGAAACCTCCTTTTTCAGATAAATAAAACACTATCGAATTGGATTCGCGGTGCCAGCGCGGCGGCGGCGCGGCGGCGGCGCGGTAGCGACCGTGTACACGAAGTGTAAATGAGCCCTAAGGGCTCATGTACACGACGCCGCCGCCGCGCCGCCGCCGCGCCGCTACCGCGCCTCTAGGCTGTGTACACGGTCGCTACCGCGCCGCCGCCGCGCCGCCGCCGCGCCGCCGCCGCGCCGCCGCCGCGCCGCCGCCGCGCTGGCACCGCGAATCCAATTCGATAGTGTTTTATTTATCTGAAAAAGGAGGTTTCTCATTTCGGCCATAATGTTTTTTTTTAATGTTTATTCGCGGATTACTTCTTTGTTCATGAACCGGTTTTGATGATTCTTTTTTTGTTGGAAAGCAGATATTTCTTACTATTTAGCTCCACTTGATTTCTCTGGTCTTCCATCATCAAACCCTAATCTCCATATCATGGAACCGCCTTTGAAATACCTTCTTTCCAACAAAAAAAGAATCATCAAAACCGATTCATAAACGAAGAAGTTATCCTTGAATTATCAAAAAAAAAAACATTATATGGCCGCAATGAGACATCTCCTTTGTTAGATAAATAAAACACTAGCGAATGGCATCGCGGCGGCGGCGCGGTGGCGGCGCGGCGGCGGCGCGGCGGCGGCGCGGTAGCGACCGTGTACACAGCCTAGAGGCGCGGTAGCGGCGCGGCGGCGGCGCGGCGGCGGCGTCGTGTACATGAGCGCTAAGGGAATTGAAGCGACTATTAGCTTTCTCCACTATTATTTCTCTTCAACTTTACTATACCTTTCATCCTGGGCGACT
This sequence comes from Agrotis segetum, assembly GCA_036375495.1. Taxonomy (NCBI): domain Eukaryota; kingdom Metazoa; phylum Arthropoda; class Insecta; order Lepidoptera; family Noctuidae; genus Agrotis; species Agrotis segetum. The sequence continues at coordinate 75,007 of JAQSVV010000486.1, read as the reverse complement.
CGCTGTCCGACTATGAACCATGCCCTAATCAACGGCGCGTTCCACGCGTGTGTGTGTTCCACGCTTATCTCAAAGAGTGTCAGCATTGTGACGGGGCTCCCTCTAGGCCAAAGCCTGCCGGGGTCGCGGGACCTATCTCATTACCGTGACCCCGGTACGTTAAGGGATATTGAAGAACACCGTGGATTTTCGTCAGTACGAGTCTGACAGTAGGGTAGGAGGACTCATTTGATGATGTAACACGATAAAAAAAATACCTTTCATCCTCCTCCGTTCGTGTGATTTTCGTAAAAAGAGATAGGCCCTTTTTTTTTTAGGTGGTGGTTTTAGGGTCGGGCGGAAGGGACTGTCAGACTCTTACTGACTAAAATCCACCCGTGTTCCTTCCTATGCCCTTTACGTTCCGGGGCCACGGTATCCTGGGTTAAGAAAAAACCCGCGACCCCAGCAGGTATTTGGCGCGAAACACGACGCGCCACCGACCCGGGCTTGGTAAGGACCAAGCCCGGGTCGCGGTCCGACTAAGAAGTCGAACGGCGAGCTACCCATCACTCACCGTCCGCAAGCCCGCTCCGCCGCTGTGCCCTCTGCTAATCAGAGGGACACGCGTTGGAGCGTCCACACGACAGGCTATTCGCATACGGGCAAAGAGACCCCTTAGGCATACAGTGCCTAAGGAAGAGTTTTTGCCCGCATCCCAGGGTGCACCGGCCCGGAAAACTGGTCTTCCCCCCGGACGTATCCGAGAGGGAACTCCAGTCCACGGGCGCACGTGAAGGTTTCCTGTCATAGCACCCCAAAAAAGATAGGCCCTAGCATAACAAACTTTTTTACGTATATAAACTGAAACGTTGAACAAAGAGAAGAGACAGTATCACAAGATTTCTGTATTTTATTTATAGCTTACTTGAAGTATTGTATGGAAAATTGAAAAAGCACCTCTGGGGTACGAACGTGGTACTAATTTTTCCATCATTAACATCTTACATCACAATAACTGGAAAAGTCTTGCTATTTCCTACATAAATGAATCTACACAAGATTACCACAATGTGATAGTAATATTTGCAGTGACGATATCAAACGCGTGCATATTATAAAAAGATAATGAACTGAATGTCAATAATGAGTATAATGACAGTTTTTAAAACCCACTACATTTTTGAATATTCTTGTACACACATAGATAACTGTTGAATAATTACTGAAATGTTTTCCCGGTATTACACAACACTATCTTTGTTTAATTTTTATTTTGCAAACAAATACTATCTCGTTTGTTTCCACAACATTTTGGTGAATAAAATATGATGTACTACTTTTTTATGGAACATTTATAATTCTTTAAAGTAAAAATGGGATTCATCGGGAATACCAAAAAAATGGGATCCAAAAGTGGCATTCAATGGGAATAAATCAATGTACCATAAATTATTTACATATATTTTAAAAAATACGATCGACAAAATATGTTGAAATGAAACTAACGGAAAATTATATTACCACCATTCAATCACAATTTCAAACAGCCAAACCAAAAATTACATACTTAGATTTTAGTTACATAATTACATTTTATCTTAGGCTTTTAACTTTCTACGTATAATATTTAAATGTATTCCACCATCGGGTCCGATCAAGCCTCTATGGGGGGCAACCCCTAAATTCCTTGCGGTGTTTTTCGACGGTTCCACTTTAAAGTTTGTCAAAAACTTGATCATGCAGAGCTGAGACTGAAGCCTTCCAAATCGCATACCTGAAAACAAACAGAAATGAAAATAATACTTGGAAAACCTTTTGTTTTGGCACAAATCTAAAGTAGTGCGAAAATGTCATTTAATGAAAGGTATGCGGTCAATAGGCTAGTTGCCTAAAAAAATGTAATTCGTCCGTCTTTTAGATTATTCAAAAATAAGGACACGTATTTTTTATTTGTAAATTAGACCAAAAATGACAAAGATATAATAGCCTATTAAAGTTACGTGTGACGTCACGATGCGTGGCATTTTTCGCGCAGAGTGACGTCACAGGTAACTTAAAATCTTTGTCGTTTTTTGTTTAATCGAAAAAAGAAAAAATAGAATAGAATAGAATAGAAAAGTATTTATTTGATTAGGACACACACACAAAAAAATAATAATAATGATATAATAAAATACGTGTCCAATATTTTTTTATAATCTAAAATACGGACTAAATAGAATGTAATTATTTTGACCCTGGAAACTACCCTATTATACACTCCTGAGTGTATAAATTATGAATATTAAATTTAAATAACTTACCGATGCAATTTCTTTGTCCTATTCCAAATGGTAAGTAAGCGCAAGGATGTCGCTTTCCCGCTTCTTCCGGTTCAAATCTGTCAGGGTTGAAAACTTTCGGATCTTTATAATATTTCTCGTCATAGTGTATACCTCTCGGGGATATTAGTACTATCATGTGTTTTTCAACTACCACATCTGTACCGGGTAATTTATAATCTCTGGCGGCCTTTCTTTGCAGTGGCTCCACTATTGAGTACATACGAAGGGTTTCATCAAATACTTTGTTCAAGTATTTCATTTCCTTTACGGTATCGTATGTCACTTTCCCGTCATTTGCCTTAATAACTTCCTCAATTTCAGCCGTTAACTTGCTTTGTATTTCAGGATTTAGTGCTAGTTGGTACAGCATATAAGCCATAGTTGTGGCACTGGTTTCATATCCAGCTACGTAAAACACAAAAGCTTGTGCTGCTATCACATCTTCTGTTATTTCAACAGCGGCAGCGTTTCGTCCGAATTTTGTACTATTCACCTCTCCCATTTGACGTAGTTCTAGGATTAGATCCATAAAATCGTTGCGGCCTGATGGTTTGCCATTTCTCTGAGTTATAATATTGGTCACCAGATGTTTGAAGAAATTGTTCACAGCAGTTGGAAAAATAGAAAGGTTTAGTGCTTTCAGAAGTTTTGGAAACATCAAATCTATTTCAATAGCAATACTGGGTGATGAAATTGACTGGTCCACAAGTTTAAGAGCCTCTAATTTGTCGGTGAGACTATCATAGTTAACACCAAAGGCGCAGGCGGATATAGAAGCCACCGTGTACGTCTGTAGAAGGGAGTGCACTTCGAACTCTTGCTTCTTTTGGCATTCTGCCGTTACGTAATCCACAAATGAATCAGCACATTCATCCATTAGGTAAAACATATTTTTTAATTTACCAGATGTAAAGATAGGGCTAAACCTATTTCTTAATGCCGTCCATGTTTCTCCATCTGCGTGGAACAAATTTTGTCCCAAACCTTCTTTGCTGAATTCCACGCCACGATCAGAGAACACTTCGAAGTCTTTAATCATAATATTTTTTATGATATCCAAGTCTCGTATAAGGATACAAGGTGTAACCATTCTATAAAGGCCGACCACTTTTTCTTCCGGAAACTGGTCATAGATTTCTTGTATCACAACACCCATATTTTTCTTGCGGAGTGCTGATTCTTTTAAGTTACCGAACATTACCGTTGGTTCAGGTCCTCGAACATTTCGGCTCTTCCAATAGTTAAAAGTTCTTGTAAAGTAATAGTAAAGTGCGGAAATTAACACTATTAACACTGCTGACACATCAAATGCCGCCATTTTAAAGAGCTCTTAGCACATTAACCGTGTACGATGGTGTACATCACATTATCGCTTAACTTGGTTTTATATAGGCAATAACCGTGAATGTCAATTAGAGACTAGAGGGAGAATACAATGAGATAACGTCATTATCTTCCCATGACCTTCGCATTGAGACCGTTATCAGTAGATTCGTTTGTTAAATATAACAAAATAACTCAGCATATGAAAGCATAACTAGATTTGACAATAAAGACAACGCAATAATCCTGCACTATAAAACGAGCAATACTTATGTCTTCGCAATGACTTTCTCGGAAATTGCTCAACCGATTTTAATTCCCAGTAAAAGGGTTTTAAGACAATCGTCTACCGAGCACTCGTCCATACTAAAAGAGAAAACGTTTCCCTGCCCCTAAATGTTATCCTATCTCAAGGATTTTTTAGAATGCTTCTGACACAGTAAAAAACTAGGTTTATAGGTTTTCTTTTTTTCAAAATTTATAATCATTTGAAAGTTACAGGCGCCTAAGAGTTACTTTTGAAAAAAAGAAAACCTATAAACCTGTTTTTTTACTGTGTCAGAAGCATTCTAAAAAACATTGAGATAGAATAACATCTTCTATCTTCTTCTTCTTATATATATATATATATATATATAAAATTCAAAACTGACTGACTGATCTGACAACGCACAGCCCAAACCGCTGGGCCTAGAAACTTGAAATTTGGCATAAGCCCTCCTTATACCACGTAGGTGAGCACTAAGAACACGGATTTTGCGAAATTCGGCCCCTAAGGGGTTGTTTATGGGGTTGACAGTTTGTATGAAACTTTGTTGCTACAAATGCTAGGAGTTTCAGCATGGGGGTTGTTTTAGGACCCAGGTTCTCACTAAGACGGTTTTTACAAAATTCGACCCCTTAGAGGTTGTCTTTGGTGTTTGTAATTAGAGAACTCAACATTGCAGGGGGGTTCTATTTCGGATACAGGTTCTCACTAAGAGAGGATGATACGAAATTCGAATCCTTAAAGTTTGTATTGGTGTTGATAGTTAGGAGTCTTAAATTTTGCATTAGTTTTTCCAACAGTATCCCGTATAGAGGGTGGCTGGGACTAAAAATTCACAAAGACAAAGTTCGAAAATCACGCGGACGAAGTCGCGGGCGTAGTGCTAGTGTAGGTATATTGGGATCGGTTTCAGAAGTGAATATCAGTATTTTATATGGACCTCCTGGAGTATTTTATCGAACCGGCTAAAATCTGAAAAAAATATACCCCGTACTTTTATTGCATGGATCGCTAGGGTCAATTAAGGATGAAATCTCTCTAACAAACATGATAAATCAAATGAAAGGAAAACCAGGAAATCTTATATTAATTTAATTATTTACAAAAAATGGTTCGATTCCCGGGTGTGGGAACGGAAATTTTTCGAAAATTTTTGAATGCAGTTTGCTTTCTATTCAAAAATAAAGGAATGTTTCCTTTGAGTAAAATTTTCTATCTACAGTATTAAGAGTACTTTCCCTCCAGGTGGCATTACAAAATTCCACCCTGTATAGCTACGAGCTCCCCAAGAAAGTCGAAGGAAGGGGCGAAAAAAGCTCTAATATGAGAAAAGTAGTTTTTACGTATTTTCCACGCAAAAATATTGTGCGTATTAGAAATCAAACACGAATTAACAATAACAATTTATTTTGCTTCGTTATGAAAAAAAATCTAAAAAGTAAATAACAATAATGTAACCTGCTAATTGATCACTATACAAGAAGTGAACGACTGTGATTAGTAGAATACATAAAAAAATTAAGTTAACCTAATTTATCAAAGTGGATATTTTTATCTATCTGAATAATAACTTATTTTTAACAATATATCTATAGCCTTTTGCCACTACAATTTGATCAATAACCGTAATAAAATTAGCTGTATATGTAATCGTTGTCAAAGTTCGGATGCCTGTACCAAAGTTTTATAGGCAAAGGACTTCTCTATGTCTTGAAGTTGTCTTATGCCTTAAGTTTTCTGGGAATAATATTCAGGTATATTCCTCCTTTCGGTCCGATGAGAGCTCGGTGGGCTGTCACCCCTAAGTTCCGATCAGTGTTCTTCGATGGCTCCACTCTGAAGTTAGACAGCATTTTCACTATGCACAGTTGAGACTGAAGCCTGCCAAATCGCATTCCTAAAAATAAAATATTTCACTATTAAATCTTTCTCCAAACTCAAAACGGGTTAAAAAAGGCACGGGCTTATTAATCCGCCAACTTCCTATCATCGTATTTTTCTGTAAAATACATGTAACATTCAATTCACATATTTTTTTTTTAAATTTCAATAATACACAGTTCATTTTATATATTACATGTATATATTTATGATTGTATTTTTAAAACTAACATTAACGTCAAACATTCAATTGAGAAATGGAAAAACCTATTCATTAAGACTTTTCTATTTCGTATTTTAGGTAATATCCTCCTCAATTTCCTTAAATCTTTTCAAATAGTATTCTATATACCTAGATAATTATGTGAATTTACATAATAAGTTGTTCTTCCTTGTAATTGGGTGTGGAGGTCAGTTAGATAGACACTCTCTGAGTCGGGAACCATAAAGTATAACCGTACTACAATTATTGTATGGTACAGTCAGCATTAAAAGTTGCTGACCATATTCGGATTTTCAAAATCGCTGTACACCGTACTATCACGAATTATTACGGTGTCCAGCAATTTTAAAAATCTGAATGTGGTCAGCAACTTTTGATGCTGACTGTACTAGTATTATGTAACACTGTAATTATAGTATATCGATACCTACTTCAAATTTTTGTGAACAAAAATATGATTTGCAATAGGCTACTCACCGATGCAGTTCCTTTGTCCGAGTCCAAATGGTAAATAAGCGCATGGGTGACGCTTACCCACCTCCTCCGGGTCGAATCTATCAGGGTTGAATACTTCAGGCTTGGTATAATATTTCGGGTCATAATGAATACCCCTTGGCGTTATGAGCACAGTAGTGTTTTTTTCAAGAACCACATCTGTACCGGGTACTTTATATTCTTTTGTAGTTCTTCTTTGCAGTGGTTCAACTATTGAGTACATGCGCAGAGTCTCATCAAATACGTTATTCAAATATTTCATTTCCTTAATGGTTTCGTACGTTACTTGTCCATTATGTGCTTGAACAATTTCGTCAATTTCAGCTATTAACTTGTTTTGGATGTCAGGGTTTAAAGCTAGCTGGTACAACATGTAGGCCATGGTAGTTGCACTGGTTTCATATCCAGCTACATAAAATACAAAAGCTTGCGCGGCCATAACATCTTCTGTTATTTTGACAGTGGCCAGACTGTTTCCGTATTTTGCGCTGTTCACCTCTCCAATTGCTCGGAGTTCCAGAATTAGATCCATGAAGTCGTTACGGCCGGCTGGTTTGCCATTTCTTTGGGCGACAACGGTGCTCACGAGATTTTTGAAGAATTTTTGGATTGGAGTCGGAATTATAGAAAGGTTTAGTGATTTTAAAAGACCAGGATACATCATATCTAATTCATTCGCGTATGTTGGTTCCGAAATAATCTTATCGACAAGCTCAAGGGCCTTCAATTTGTCACCGAGACTATCATAGTTTATACCAAAAGCGCATGCTGAAATCGTAGACATCGTGTATGTCTGAAGAAGAGAGTGTACTTCAAACTCTTGCTTCTTTTGACATTCTGTTTTCACATGGTCCACAAATGTATTAGCACCCTCAAGCATTAAATAGTACATGTTTTTTAATTTCCCTGATGTGAAAATGGGGCTAAACCGATTTCTCAAGGCTCTCCATGTTTCTCCATCTGCGTGGAACAAATTTTGTCCCAATCCTTCTTTGCTGAACTCAACACCGCGATCAGTAAATACCTCGAAGTCCTTAATGAAGACATGTTTCAAGATTTCCAAGTCTCTAATAAGGAGACAAGGTGTTGTCATTCGATATACACCCACCACTTTTTCATTGGGAAACATGTTATAGATTTCTTCAAACAACACACCTTGATTTTTTATTCGCAGAGCTGATTCCTTCATGTTTCCAAAAAATACAGTTGGTTCCGGTCCGGGGACATTTCGGCTCTTCCAGTAGTTGAAAGTTCTCGTAAAATAATAGTATAAAGCGGTAAATAGCACTGTTAACACTATCGGCAAATAATAGAGCAACATTTTGACGGAGCTCCTATTGTATTCACTGAATACTTTATTGTGAATGCAGTACGACTCTACGCGATTTTATATACCAAGCGGTAAACCAGATTACGATAATGATTTAAATACTTACCCATATTTTTGTTCATTGCTTTATCGAATTTCGTTGTCAAAGCTACAAAAAAAAAAACAATCCTATAACTAGGGTCATAGGATTGATTTTTTTTTAGTTGGGTTCCGTATTTTACGCGAATGAGAACTCAACGAAAAACTGTGTACTGAACCCGACGGAATATAAATTGTTGATAGATTTATAAACCGATGATGTGTCGGCTATGTATTCTGTGGTGTCGGTCGCAAGCTAAAATTAACTTCAAGATTGATGTAAATCATATATTATATTGCAGACCTTTGGACGGGTAGAAAATCATGTCTTTACATAACTTTTGTACCTATGCCACATTATTAAAGTATTATCTTTCGTGATTACCTACAACTTTAAAGTTGTTCAAGTTAAAAATAGGTACGAGTAAGTCATCTCTTTGAATTTGTATTTTCGTCGGCATTTTAGTCTATTATTTTGAATTAAATCGGACAATAACTTTATCTAGTATTTCAAAGGTTTTTTTTTTTAAGTTTAGTTAAGAGTTCCCTTCAATTCATTTGGATACGAAATCTACAGGATGAGAGGCTTTTCCCGATGGATTCGGTTTTTCCAGTATTTGTATCAGTTGTGTGTAAGCTGCATCTGGTTCGATTGGAAGCCGACCCCAATAAAGTTGGGAAAAGGCTAGGCAGATGATGATGATGATGTGTGTAAGCATAATCGGACTATAATGTTTCCACTACTGTGAGACAAACCTCTCTATGATTACAAGTGGACTGTAATCCGTCACGCGGCCCATTGTGGGTAGATAAATAACACTTCTTTTGTCTTTGAATTTTGGGACATGCTGGTTTCCTCATGATGTTTTACGTTGCCTGTTTTGGGAGAAACGTTAATGAAATAAAACAATAAGGTAAGATTTCCGACCAACCGGCCGGAATCGGCGGCATTTTATAATGCGGTAAAGAACATTGAAATCTATCAACAGTAAATACATTTCATGTTTGCTTGCAAAGTTATCTCCGTCGGCATTCCGCGACACGTAGCGACGTGTCCCTTATGTTGCTTGCAAATATGAACTGTATTTACTGTTGATAGATTGGAATCTTACCTAATAGGTTCCAACCCATAACCTATAACTCTTAAGTCGCCGCCGTTGCCACTGAGTCGCTATCAGTAGATATTTGTGCATTGTACTGAGTCTAATTTTTGTTTACAATAACCGTAAAACTGAATTTGATTGTAATTATGATTGAACTAAAGCCTTCGATCATAATAATCGAAGACAAAAGCTAATGCAGTCGAATGATTCTGGTAGAATATAGAGTCCAATTCTAGAACATCACTTTGCCCTTCAGGAAGTATTAGACGTAGGTACTAAATCCATAGAGGGAAAGTCCACAATAAAAGGAATATGATGTAAAGAAAAACCCCAACGCAAATTCAAATTGCATTGTGTTATGACAAAAAGACCCAGTCAAGCTGTTAGCCAAGAGGTAAACTAAAATAAAGCTTATAGTCATCAAGATCAAACTATTGAGAACAATAGTAAAATTTTTAATCAACTGAGCCTGTAGCCAAACGGCAAGCGACAATCGTTAACGTTCAGCAGTCGCTAATACATTTTCAACTTTTTACCCCATCGCATAAAGTTGAAAATCTAGTAAAGACTGCTGAGCGATAGCGAACGTAACAAACGAAAACGATCTGTAATCGTTGATAGATGGATAAAAAGTTGAAAATGTATTAGCAACTGCTGCACGTTAGCGAATTTCGCTTGCCATTTGGCTATAGGGCTGGTCTAAACCACATTCTAAACGGTAATCGAACCCAACTTTTTAGTAACACTTTTTTATTATTCTACTCGTTTAAACGGGAATAGAACCTATTATGTTTTAAGAACCAATTTTAGCACACAGTGGGTTTGTTGTTTGGATATAAGGATCAGTACACACCGAGGCACCACGCTGCGCGCGCTTTTCAATAGAGTGACTCGAAATCTAACTTTATTTACTACACAATATTATCACGATACATATTTCCAGTATCATCAAGTAGCGTCGCGTCTCAGTGTCTATTGACCCTAATTCTGTAAAGAAACATTATCTATAAAATGCCATTCTTTGCTTACTTCTTTATTGCATGCATGACTGTTTAAATGGTCTCGGAGTCTTGAGGTTGACTGTCCTGGGTTCAATTTCTGGATCAGGGGGCGTCTTAAAAGGGCTTGTTTCAGTGAGTGAACGAGATGGCGCTAGACGACTTGTATAGCTCCGTCAATTTCACTCGCCGGAACAAGCCTGGTTTTAAGATGTTGTAATACCCCCCAGGTAGATATAATAAGTGTTGTTGTGTTTATCTGTAAAATTAAAAAAAAAAAAACATTTTTTTTTAAATTTAACCGACCGAACAACCACAAAAACCGGCCAAGTGCGTGTCGGGCCACGCAGTGTAGGGTTCCGTAGTTGCCCATCAAAATACATAATTATGCGAACTAATAAACTGATTCGCTGAATTTAATTTTAAAAAGAAGAATTTTCAAAATCGGTCCAGAAGTCTTTGAGAAATCGGGGAAAATACATTAAAAAAAAAAGATTACGACGAATTTAGAACCTCCTCCTTTTTTTGAAGTTTGTTAAAAATAGTTGACGATAAAAACCTACCGATCCCCAAAAAACATACGTATTAAAGCTGTAAAAATAAAGTTGACAAACTTACATTTCTAGTTGAATAACATGTTCTCCGATACATTTTGTTTAAGAAAATATGTTATCCAAGTACATTTTATAAGTTGGTCGACTATTAATCGTAAAGTTGTAAAGCCTACTTAGTCATGACAATTTTCTTTTAAACTTCGTTATATATATACTACTATTGTGAATTTTTTCACACCCCCAAACATAACCGTTTAGCTGGTAGAGGGGGGGGACACTCGAGTCGAGCAAAATTTAGCACTTTAAAGCTTAATATTTCACAAACCAATTTTTTTATCAAAAAATTGTTACTGAGAACTATCAATATTTTTTAAAGACCTATTTAATGATACCCCACATTAAGGGGTACGCGAGAAAAAAAAAAACATCCCCACTTTACGTGTACAAGAGGTACCCTAATAAAACCTTTAAAAAAAAAAATCAAACCGACGAAACATCAAACTGAAAAGATAAAATATAAAATTTGAGGTGGCGCCAAACAAACAAACATACTATTAGAAGAGCAGAATAGTTCGCTGTATAGCTTGTCGTGGTTAAGGTGATGGGTCAATAAAAATACGCTTTTTATTTTTTACTTTTCTTCGTACGTATATGGACTACAGATCTTAAAACTTGGAATATAGTAATTGACTATATGATATAAATTCTCACAAAGTTGAAAACACGATTCATTGAAATTTTCTCGATACAAAAAAAATGCAAAGTTAGGTCTATATTTTTTCTTTTTTGGACTTTATGGCATAACTACTATGAGTTATGGAAAAGATGTTACTTTAAATTGTAGAGAATACCACTATCTAATTTCTGTAAAGACAGTTTTTCAATTAATAACAATTTTAATTTATAAAAAGACGTCAATATGTTTGGGCACATACGCCGTTTTTACAGCACACATTCACTATCGTCCTCTCATCTTTTGCCTTTTACAAGTAGTGTCATCACTTTCGTTCCTTGACGAATCAGTCAGCCAGCGTGGCTCTTACAGGCTAGACCTGTGACACTTTTTTTCAGATCGCGGCTGTCAGATTTTCGTAATAATAAAATTGGTTATGGATAAAAAGATCAAGAAAATACAAACGAATGATACGTAGGCTTATAGATTATTCAAAACTATGTTTCGATGTGTTCAATGGGACGTGATTGTAAACGGACATGACTGTAAATAAGTCACGTAAACTTTCTTTTTTCAATAACAAATTATTTTCATTAATAAATCAAGAATAAAATAAATCAAACTTACTGAAAATCATCGCAGGAAATTCTTGACGACCACCCTTACAGAGCAAACAAGGGAAATGTTAGAATACGTATGATTCTATACATAACGAATTGTTCCTATCAATATAATAAATTACCCACAGTGATATTATATCAATGCTATCGTGATATCGTACTATTGTTGTCGGATGGTTCCTCTGTGTCCATCCCCCTCCCATCTAATATTTATGCATCTAAATACAATTTCACATGAACTAATGATAAATGCACTGATTTGCAGTCAACAATTTGAGATAGTATGTAAATGAAAACAACTTCTAATCGTATCAAACTGCGATATAGGATAAGAAGCACTTCACTTTTATTATTATTTATTTAGTTTCGTCACAGATTTTAACAATTTCGAAGAAACAGGAATAAAATAAATTAAATGAAAACTGCTGTTGTCATTTTGAATACTTCAAAATTACTTGTCAACTACAAATAAGGCATAGCACCCACTACCCTGTTAAGATTTATTTATAAAGAGGTTCTGACATTAAACTGTTCTACTATACCTGTACCTCATATGAGTAAAAAACTACTAAATCCACGCCGCTCCTCGACTAATGTCCATTTTACGCGGCGCTTGTGTCTGTCATTACATCGAAATGCATCAAAAATTAATACAAACACCAGATGGTGGAGGACACGGCGTCAAGCATCCTTAGCTTTCCACTCTCGAACATATAAAGATATCACGCAACCAGCTTTGTGAACGCACGATAGTAAAAGGAGCGTGTGTTTGGGGCTTTTTTTAGCGTGTTAAAATAATCGAATGAGTCCTCCTACCCAGAGCAGGGCGGGAGGGACTGTCAGACTCGGAATACTTACTAAAATCTACGATTTATTTCAATAGCCCTTTACGTTCTGGGGTCACGGTATTGTATTCGTTTGTCCGCGACCCAGGTAGGCCCTCTAAGTGTCGCCGCACACGGGCCACTGGCCACAACCACAAAAGGCCGCCACGAGAAGCTGGAAGCAGCCACAGAGAAGCTGAAGCGCGCGACAGCCACTTGTGGCCGGTGGTCGACACTTTTGGTCGCTGACTGCTACTTTTTTAACCAATGCATTACTGAGGTAAGAGAGAGAGGGGTGCAGAATCGCGCGAGTGGCGTGTGGCGGCGTTTAGTCGCCGCCGCCGGTACGGGCCACAAGAAGCGAGCAGCGACGATTGTAGCGTGTGGCGGCCACCGGCGTCTATCGTGTGCGGCGAGTCCATATAAAATGTATGAAAACTACAAGAAATATGCCGGTGGTGGCGTTTTGTGGTTGTGGCCAGTGGCCCGTGTGCGGGAGCCCTAAGGGGGAGCCCCGTTATTGTGCTGTCACATTTTCCGGCGCGCGTGGAACACAACGCACACGCCCATGCCCGTGCGCGCGTGTGTTTGGGGCTTAACGATAATTGGGTATTGTCACTTTCGTAAGGTATGCCAATTATCATTAATTTTCTACCAAAATAGTAGTTTTGTTCGTAATCTCGGGACATCAAAATGTTATAAAATAAATTTAAGACTGTGAATGATAAAAATATTCACAAAATATTAATCCACATCAATAAAGATTTCTATCATTTTGTTTTGGTAAATGTTTCGACATCCTTATATTAAAATATTTCTACTAGAGTAATACATGTATTTTGCGTAAAGGGAACACTTTATGAAATGTCGAAGTTGACGAAATGAAATACATAAAACTTTGGATTGCGTTAATTTTGCGATACTGGCGCCTGCTGGTGGCGGTGCGTGGCAACTTTTCCGACTCATCAAACGATGCTTTCGCTTTGCCGTACGGCCTTAAATAGCTCGTTGATTGTTTCTTTGGCGCCGCCTCAAAATTTATATTTTGCTTTTCAGTTTGATGTTTCGTCGGTTTGTTTTGTTTTTTAAAAGGTTTTATTTTACACTTTTGAGTTTCCAATCTTGTGTCAATTTCTGTAACTAAAAAAAAAGTATAAGATTTTTTTTTAATATACAATATTTTTTTGTCAACTATTGACGACCTCCTACACCTGCTTTCTGTCTTCATTCTCAAACTCTCAACGACTGTCATACCCCAGCTACGTCTAAAGTTCTCATCAAGATGAGTGAAATGAGCCCAAATACGATATAGTTGCTGTTAACTGTTGGAACTCTTGGAACTGTCTTCACAAAATAACAGGGATCTGGAGTTGATCTGATGATGGTGATACCATCCATCTTGTTATGTTTTCCACATCTCTACTATATAATAATGTCCTCAGAACTACAATTGTTAACTTTATTTCAACAGAATCGGTTCATAATTGAAAATTCTGTAGGAAGATTGACAATTAATCCCTTTTTTTCTACTCTTAGAGGCCGACTTTAGTTTTGAATCGGACCACGCCAGGAAAAGTTATGCGTGGTCATACATAAAAAAAAATATATATACATGTCGAATTGAGAACCTCCTTTTTTTTTCGTCGGTTAAAAAAAATATTTTACGAGACTTTGTTTTACCACTTTTTCGGCACAACAAATCCGTATATTTACACCAAATTACAGCTCTCTAGTACTGTGCGTCTCTGAGCTAAACTGCGGACAGACGGACGGACGGACGGACGGATGGACGGACGGACATGGCGAAACTATAAGGGTTCCTTGTTGACTACGGAACCCTTCTTCTTCTTCTTTAAAAAACCACCTACAAAAGCCTAACCTTCAAAAGTTATTTTGTAGGTTATTTTACCCTTTTTTGTGGTTGTTTTTGAAGTCGGTTAATTTTTTTTTTAAGTTCTTTATTCTACTCTTTTTAGTTTAAATATTCAACCCAAATTCTCGTCAAATCATTATTTCCTTACAAGTGCACTAGAATTTGTAATCCGTGGCACCGGTATTAACATCGCTCATGTACACATGCTAATAAAATTCCCTATCTCAAAAACTGCTGAACAGATTTTGATGAAACTTGCAGTATTCCCTAAGGTGAACGATCCCCAGTACAACAAAAAAAAAAGAATTTTGAAAATCGGTCCACAATTGGCGGAGTAATCGCGTAACAAACACGCAAAAAGTAATGTCATCCAAGTAGCCGAAATTAATAAAAATGCTCACAAAATAAAAAGTACTGAACCAAATTGGATGAAATTTTTATGTGACCACACTGCAAGTATACTGCATCGAACAAAAAAAGAATGACACTAATCGGACTAGAAACCTCGGAATAATCGATGTACATACATAAAAAAAAAACATACCGACCTAATTGAGAACCTCCTCCTTTTTTTGAAGTTGGTTAAAACCACTCAGTAGCCCGGAATTTGAAAGTTGGCAGTCTTTCCAAATACGATTGACAGAGTAGGTAAAGACCCAGAGAGTGCTTAAGTGCCACACCCGCACTAGTGCACTAACATATTAGGTACTTAATGCAAAATAAATAGATTTTATTGGTCTAATGGAAATGAAAAAAAAAACAGAACTATTCATAAGAAATAAATAAACTGACATAACATAAGATAAATATGTGAAGATACAGCAAATGCAAACAAGATTTTGGATTTAGCAGAGATATTAATAGACCCCAGACTAATTAAGGAATACCTTTATTTCAAAAGTTAATTATTTCAGTCCTAAATAACAATTTCTAAATAACTTGATTATAAAATACTTACAAACCTACTAATTTTGTGACGGCAAAAAATAATAAAGTTACTTATAATCTTTGTCGTCTGAATGTACGAGCTAGTTTGCGTGAAATCCGGTTGTTTAGAGTTTTGCAGACTTGTTTATGATATTCATGATCATCATCCACAGCCCGGAAGTTGGTAAAATTTTTCAAAATATTTTTTCATACGAATTGTTTTTGAACGAAAAAATTATTGCCCACACATTTTCCTTCCGATACAATGAAATGATCCTTAATAGACACTAAATCAAAGAACGTATCATAAAAAAGTGATACATTTTTTCGTTCAAACAATTTGTATGAAAAAATATTTTGCAAAATTTAACCAACTTCCGCCGTCCCGATTTTTTTCTTGCGATACAATGAAATGACCCTTACATGAAACAGAGTCGAACGGCACTAAAAAAAATTTTGGCCAATTTCACTCATTTCTGTGGAAAACTCACACTTGACCAAAAAAATAAAAACGCCAAAATTGTCAACATCAAAAAAGAGCTAAAGGTTTCTAAGAAAGTTTACCCGTATCTCTTATGGATTCGGATTTCTCCCTTTTGTCCCATTTTAAAGAAACACCCTGTATGTTGTATTCCAATCTCTAACGTTACGTTACAGGTGAATGCTCGCGGTCATGAAGCGCCTTTACAAGATGCGGATTGTTTAATATTCGAACCTGTAACGTTACATTCCCGGCGAAATGCTTCCGATCAGGGAGCACCATTACATCATCAAACAAATGTAGACACTAGTCTATTTTAGAGATGTTGTCGAAATAAAAGAGTAAGACTGTTTAATTCGACGATTCGTATAATAATAACAATAATTAGTGTGTGCAGTTACAAATATAAGGTTAGACGAACTGCACACTTCACTAGAAAAACATAAGTACTAAAATCTTAAAAAACAACGAAAGCTCAGACACCTTACATTCGTGGACACACTTGTTGTGTCCCAAATCTCGAAACATTAATCAAATAATCAATTAATAAAGGAATTAATTATTATTATTATAATAATAAAAACAAAAACGCCTTACATGTTACTCGTATCAGTGCTGTTACAGTATAATCGAACAACTTCTTATTCTAAAAAATCTATAATATAGAAAATCTATAAGTAGTCTTTATGCTAATTTAGGCTAACGTTGCACGCATAGGCGTTAGTAGAGTATGCGACGCGAATATAAAGTAAAATACCTAATATTAAGAAAGATATATTATAATTATATTTTTGATTAAAAACTCAGCGTATTTGTTTGTGTCAGTTAGTGATGCCTATTAGGTATAGCAATCGTCTGCGTCAAATAAAAACATCGATACCGTTATCAGAAAACAAATATTAACGGTATTTAACACTAAAAGATAATAACATAACGTTAACAAAATAATCTCAGGATAAACAAAAAACCCCTTTAAAAAAATCGTCATATAGACCTCCCACCCTGTTTTGAGCGGAAGGGACTGTCAGACTCGAACTGATTAAAATCCACGGTGTTCCTTCAATAACCCTTTACGTTCTAGAGCCACGGTAACCCGTTTAGACAGTCCCGGCTTAACAACCTCTGAAATCGAAAATGACGATTTTCATGAACACAATTTTTCTGCCTCAAAAAAAAACCTTTACCCCACACTTAGAGGAATTTGGACACTAGAAAACTGTGTTGTATACATGGTGTTTCTAATTTTTTTACAAGTTTAACTTAAGCTTTTAGCTTTCTAGGGATAACATTGAGATGTATTCCACCGGCTGGTCCAATAATAAATCGGTCTGGGTCAACCTTTAAATTCCTGTCGGTATTTTTCGATGGCTGCACTTCAAATTTGGACAAAAACTTCGTCACACACAACAGAGACTGTAGCCTTGCAAACCGCATACCTAAAAATAAAAATAAACATGTGAATAAAGATTAAGGTTTGTTGATGTATTGTCGAAATAAAATAAAGCCAAAAATAACTTATTTTTTGTAAGGAAAATTTATATTTAGCCAAGTCATTTAGAGGTCGCAACCTTGAAAATAATATTTATATTTATTTATAAAATAATAATTTATCAATTGCACAGCAGAGGTGACTTTCATCAATCTGATAAAATTAATGTAGGTACTTCCGTGATATCATTTATCATCACCGAAGTCAATATCTGCGACTTTCGACCAACAATTGAGTACAATTCGTAACGGATCTGGATAGACCCATTCCTTAGTAGTAACTAAGGAATGGGTCTATCCAGATCCGTTAAGTTGTCCATAAATAGTTCATATTCATTAACGACTTAGAGGACAGCGTCTTTGCCTGCTCCATCCACGACAATTATATCCCGGGAACGTAATACCGGGATGAAAATATCCTGTGTGTTACTTAACCACTTCCCTGTCCGATGAATCACATGTGACTCACGACCATTGTTTATCTATTGTGTCTGCTGCGCGGACAGTGAAGTTGTTAAGATTATAAATTGTAACAAACATTCGAATTGGTTCAGCAGTTTTTTGTGTGAAATAGTAACAAACATCTATCCGTCCTTACAAATTTTCACATTTATAATTTAAGTAGGATTAGTCAGATGAGAAAGTGAGATAAGTAAGTAAAATAGTCACTAATCAAGCCGTTGTTGATAAGTGTAACTAATGCAGTGGCTAACTCACCGATGCAGTTCCTTTGTCCAAGTCCAAATGGTAAATAAGCGCATGGGTGACGCTTACCCACCTCTTCCGGGTCGAATCTATCAGGGTTGAATACTTCAGGTTTAGGATAATATTTCTCATCATATTGAATACCCCTCGGCGATATGAGCACAGTCGTGTTTTTTTCAATAACCAGATCGGTACCGGGTACTTTGTAATCTCTAACAGCTCTCCTTTGCAGTGGTTCAATTATTGAGTACATGCGTAGAGTCTCGTCGAACACTTTATTCGTATATTTCATGTCTTTTATGGTATCGTACGTTACTTCTCCATTATGTGCTTTAATAACTCCATCTATTTCTGCTATCACTTTGTTTTGGATGTCAGGGTTTAAAGCTAGCTGGTACATCATGTAGGCCATGGTGGTTGCACTGGTTTCATACCCACCTACATAAAATACGAAAGCTTGCGCCGCCATAACATCGTCTGTTATTTCAAGGTTTGCTGTATTTTTTCCGTATTTTGAATAATTGACCTCTCCCATTTCACGGAGTTCGAGGATTAGATCCATGAAATCGTTCCTTCCTGATGATTTGCCGTTTCTTTGAGCAATAATATCATCAACAAGATTTTTGAAGAATTTCTGTATAGGTCTCGGAATAATAGAAAGGTTCAGAGATGTCAGAAGTCCTGGGTACATCATATCTAATTCGTTTGCGTAACTTGGTTCCGAAATGAATTTGTCTACAAGTTTCAGGGCCCCTAGTTTATCTCCGAGACTATCATACTTAACACCAAAAGCGCAGGCAGCAATAGTAGACAACGTGTAAATCTGAAGAAGGGAGTGTATCTCAAACTCTTGCTTACTTTCGCATTCTTTGCTCACGTAGTCCACGAAGTGATCACCACCCTCGTGTATTAAATAATACATGTTTTTTAATTTACCAGATGTAAAAATAGGAGTGAATCGATTTCTTAAAGCTGTCCATGTTTCTCCATCCGCGTGAAATAAATTTTGTCCCAATCCTTCCTTGCTGAATTCCACGCCGCGGTCAGTAAATACCTCAAAGTCCTTAATGAAGATATGTTTCAATATTTCCAAGTCTCTAATGAGGAGACAAGGTGTTGTCATCCGATATATACCGACCACTTTTTCGTTTGGAAACATATCGTAAATTTCTTGCATCTCCACACCTTTGTTTTTTCTGCGAAGCGCGGACTCCTTCATGTTCCCAAAGAATACAGTTGGTTCCGGTCCGGGCACATTTCGGCTTTTCCAGTAGTTAAAATTCTTTGTAAAATAATAATAAAGAGAGTAAACTATCACTAATAACACTATCGGATAGTAAATTAAATCCATTTTGAAATAAGTAGCTCTTAACACAACTACTAAACTTTACGCAATGAATAGTATTATCACAGCAAATGTTTATATACCTAAGAAGCGCGCGGAGACCGGATTGCGATAATGCATAATAATATTATCAATCGGCACGTGGATTTTTGTTATCTATTTTTGGTAAGTTTAAAATTGCAATTTGATTGCAATCTAGTCACGCTCATGAGTTGCTACGAGTAACTGCGCATTATGTATGTATACACATATACAGGGTGTAATTTTGTAATTTTGCCACCTGGAGGGAAAGTACTCTTAATACTGCAGATAGAAAATTTTACTCAAAGGAAAAATGCCTTTATTTTTTAATAGAACGCAAACTGCATTCAAAGATTTTCGAAATTTCTCTTCTCCGACACCCGGGAATGGAACCGGCTAAAATCTGAAAAAATTATACCCTTATATTGCATCGATCGTTAGGTGGCATTACAAATTTCCACCCTGTATATGTACGCACAAGATGTCCAGTCCTGTGATGTTGGAATAGTTTGAAATTTTTCATTTATGATGATAATGAATAATGAAACTATCCCAACGTCATAGGACTGGCCATATAGTAATGGTGAGATTGTGCGACTTTGAGATGTGTAGTAACGTTATCACATATTTTTTATATATAGAAAACTTCCTTTGGGTAAATATAGGATACGCCCCTTGCCCATGAACTAGGATCGCTATTAAAATGACTAACTTAAGGGTATCAAATAATTATATTTTTAATGCCCGGCTCTTCAGTTCAGTCTAGCTAGGTTTGAATAAGAATCTAGACGCGGATATTCTGAAGGTTTTTAAACATATGATTTCATTTCTAAAATTAGCAGGTTTTTGTCCGTTTTTGTGTAGGTACAATTTGCACGCTCGACTCTAGGTAGATGAAATAAGTTTATTTATGGTCAATAAAATATTTGTTCTGCGCGGGAATCGATCCTGCGACAGTGCAGCGGTAAATTGCTTACAGCCGGTTAAATTAGCCCTCCTAAACTCTCAAGATTTTTTCATTTTGAGATTGTGTAGAATAATATTTTTAAATAAACATTGTGTAAAAAACGATAATTTTCCCAAAAGATATTTTTATTTTTTTTCTTGAAGTCATGGAGTAATTAAACCCTCTTCTTATATTATGTATGGAACAACTAATTGCACTTAAGTATACAAATTTAACAAGCAATCTTAAAATAATTAAATTCTTCTAGGTTATCTGAACATTTTAAAAAAAAATTACTTAGGGTAAAGTACCCAACTGCTGACCTCCCACCAACTATTGACCGCATAACAGTTTTTATCAAAAATAATAATAAATCGTCTTGCAGTGCTGCATAAAGAATACAGAAAATGAAATATAATTTATCTTGTAATTATATTGGCGTCACAGAAAATTTAAATAAAGCAATAATGCGTCCGTAAACCTATGATAACAAAATACACTCCTAAAATCATCAAGAAATTTAACAATTTGCTAAGCTGACGGTTGTTTTCAATGTCATTTTATTTCAGTTTTACACGATACATTCCTTTGAGTTTGGTATTTTTTGGTTATTTAAGACAGACACAATGCTTTTCCACATGATTTTCAAGTTTTAATGAGCGTTAACTTGTTAAAATGATGAGGTCAATATCTGGTACACTCAAATGTATGAATAACCATTTTTTTAACATGGCATGTCAATAGCTGGTAATTTACCAAATGTACGAGAATACCAGTTACTGACACCACGGTGAGTACGTATTACACATTTTTAATGGTGAGGTAGCTTAACTTTAATGCATATGTATTAAGCCCATGGGCGTTGGCACCCCTAATGGTGTTTATCTGCATAATCACAAACATAAAAAATACCTTACGTAGTAACCTGACTACCTAGCATAATTTGAGTGAGGTACTTAAATTTTCGGTCTACTGTCACATTCTGGATCCTCCTGAATATTTTAGACTTTTAAACTTACTAATATTATAGGAAAAGTGAACGGCTGAATGGATTTTGACACAATTTGGCAAGCAGATTATTTTAAAACCTGGTTAAGTGGGTGTACCTGGACGCAGGATACTTTTTATGTCGGTATATGGTCCCGTGGGACAATTTCAGAATATAACACGAGCAATGCCTCAGCCACAGGTTGGTTTAATGCATAAAATGACAAAATATACCCTAACCTGCATGTTTAGGCAAAGTGTGAGCTAGTTTTTTATTTGTCTATGTTATAATTAATATGTAATTATCTATGTTCTCTTCATTTGTGAGGTCTTTTACATAAGTTTAAAAAGTTAAAACCGCCTTACGTAATTAGGAAAATATTAATTCAAAGGTTTTGAAACTCACTTTGTAGAACTCAAGCCGTGTTCTTTCAATTTATATTTTGCCGGCGAGTATTTTTATATCTGCTGCATAATACAGAACAGTGAAATTAATAACTACTAATAAAGAAGAAAAATTGGACAAAAAGTGATAAAAACTACAAAATTTCAAAATTAAGGTCAAGAATATTATTGACGGCGTTTGAAGACTGAAGACCTAAATAGTGTGAAAAAAGAAAATGAGAAGGGCTATAAGACTAGCTTTGTTTGTTTTTTTGTCAAATAAAACCTCGTATCACATTCATAATAAAAATTATTTGAGTTTATTCTTATACTACAGGAGGTCAAAAATTGGTCATTTGCATGATGAAAATTTGGTACAAGCATGTTAATAACTGGTCAAATGGCCTGTTCTTGCTAAACTCGAGAAAAAAAACACTTTTTACCTTTGTATGACTGGAAATAATGTTTTAGTTACATTCTCCAATGTTTATTTTATCTTCCAAAAACATTAATTTCCACTTGCAACTCGTACATTAGTTTCTTTTGGAAAACCGCTTAAGGGGTCAATAGTTGGGTGTTTTACCCTAGTATGATACGTAATTAATTGACATTAATTTATTATACTATATAAAGCTCGATTACCACTCACTCACTGACAGAATTGTTCTCCCAGATGGTGAAGGGGGAGGTGGGTATATTTTGACAGATTCGTATACAAGTCACTCTCGTGAGTATGAGAAAAATCCCAAACCTCCCCTTTTCGCCCCCCCTCTCTCCCCTCCCCATCGTATCTCGGAAACTAAGAGACCCGTGTTTTGTTTTTTTACGGATTCGTATAGAAGGGGCTCGGAAACGTAAAAATCATTTTTTAGAGTCCCCCCTCCCCTTTTCCCCTTCTCCCCCCTTTAGGAGGATCTCGGAAGTTAACAGACTTGCAACAGTTTTTTTTTCAGATTCATGTCAAGGGCCCCATAGTTGGTCAAAATCATTTTTCAAAACTCTCCCCTCTCCCCCCCTTCACCCGTCCCCCCGTCGTATCTCGGAAACTAAGAGACCCGTGTTTTGTTTGTTTACGGATTCGTATAGAGGAGGCTCGAAATAGTAAAACTCATTTTCAAAGTTTCCCCTTGCCTCCCTCCCCCCCCCTTTAGGCGGAACTCAAAAAAGACTTTGAATTTTTTTTTTCAGACTCGTGTCAAGAGGTCCAGAGTATGTCAAAATCATTTTTCGAAACTCACCCCTCTCCCCCTCTTCACCCCTCACCCCATAGCGGTAAAGCGAAGCGTAGGGATGTGGTCACGATAGCTTTCCGGTGGTAGGGAGGTCCTGAGTGGAGCGAACCTGCGAGACCGAGTGGAGCGAAGGGGGGAGGTGGCGAGCGAAGCGAGCCGGCGACCTCCGTAGCGTAACGAAGGTTGAGTGGGTGAAGCGTAACTCAGCGGTGACGACAAGCAAACTTACAAGTAACTCTCATTACTAGGGCAAAGTACCAAGCCTCCCCTTTTTGCTCCCCCCCCCCCCTCCCAATCGTATCTCAGAAACTATGAGACCCGTGTTTTGTTTTTTTATGGATTCGTATAGAGGAGGCTCGGAAAAGTAAAAACCATTTTTCAAAGTCCCCCCCTCTTGACCCCGTTCTCCCCCCTTTAGGCGGATCTCAGAAGAGACTTGGAACATTTTTTTTTTCAGATTCATATCTAAGAGCCCAGAGTGTGACAAAATCATTTTTCTAAACTCCCCCCCTCTCCCCCCTTCATCCCTCCACCCATCGTAACTCGGAAAAATTATGTAGCAGTAAAGCGAAGCGTAGGGATGAGGACACGATAGCTTTTTGGTGGTAGGTAGGTCCTGAGTGGAGCGACGGCGACGGCGACGGCGACGGCGACAGCAAAAAATTCAAAGATATCATCATGGATGTCGTTTTCATGGTTTTCGAGGGTAATAAAGCTGATAGTGAAGTCAAAATCAAAATCCAAGATGGCGACTGCGATCATTTTCGAATTGTTCATCATGGGAGTCGTTTTCATGGTTTTCGAGGATGCTAAAGCCGATGGTGAGGTCAAAATCAAATTCCAAGATGGCGACAGCAAAATTTCAAAGATATCATCATGGATGTCGTTTTCATGGTTTTCGAGGGTAAAAAGCTGATAGTGAAGTCAAAATCAAAATCCAAGATGGCGACTGCGATCATTTTCGAATTGTTCATCATGGGAGTCGTTTTCATGGTTTTCGAGGATGCTAAAGCCGATAGTGAGGTCAAAATCAAAATCAAAAATGGCGACAGCAAAAAATTCAAAGATATCATCATGGATGTCGTTTTCATGGTTTTCGAGGGTAAAAAGCTGATAGTGAAGTCAAAATCAAAATCCAAGATGGCGACTGCGATCATTTTCGAATTGTTCATCATGGGAGTCGTTTTCATGGTTTTCGAGGATGCTAAAGCCGATAGGGAGGTCAAAATCAAAATCAAAAATGGCGACAGCAAAAAATTCAAAGATATCATCATGGATGTCGTTTTATATGGTTTTCGAGGGTAATAAAGATGATAGTGAAGTTTAAATCAAAATCTAAGATGGCGGATGCGATAATTTTCAAAATGTCATCATGGGAGTCGTTTTCATGGTTTTCGAGGATGCTAAAGCATATAGTGAGGTCAAAATCAAAATCAAAGATGGCGACAGCAAAAAATTCAAAGATATCATCATGGATGTCGTTTTCATGGTTTTCGAGGGTAATAAAGATGATAGTGAAGTTAAAATCAAAATCTAAGATGGCAGATGCGATAATTGTCAAAATGTTCATCATGGGAGTCGTTTTCATGGTTTTCGAGGATGCTTAAGCCGATATCGTGGTCAAAATCAAAATCCAAGATGGCGACAGCAAAAAATTCAAAGATATCATCATGGATGTCGTTTTCATGGTTTTCGAGGGTAATAAAGCTGATAGTGAAGTCAAAATCAAAATCCAAGATGGCGACTGCGATCATTTTCGAATTGTTCATCATGGGAGTCGTTTTCATGGTTTTCGAGGATGCTAAAGCCGATAGTGAAGTCAAAATCAAAATCCAAGATGGCTACAGCAAAAAATTCAAAGATATCATCATGGATGTCGTTTTCATGGTTTTCGGGTATGCCAAAGCTGAAAGTGCGGTCAATATTAAAATCCAAGATGGGGGCTGCGATAAATTTTGAAATGTTCATCATGGGAGTTGCTTTAATGATTTCAAGGATGCTAAAAGCCGATAGTGAGGTCAAAATCAAAGTCCAAGATGGCGACTGCGACAATTATCGAATTTTTCATCATGGATGTCGTTTTCGTGGTTTTCGAATACCTATGTTAAAGCCGATAGTGAGGTCAAAATCTAAATCTAAGATGGCGGCTGTGATCATATTCGAAGTGTTCATCATGGGACTCGTTTTCATGGTTTACGAGGATGCTTAAGCCGATAGTGAGTTCAAAATCAAAATCAAAGATGGCGGCTGCGATAATTTTCGAAATGTTCATTTCGGTAGTCGTTTTCATAGTTTTCGAGGATGCTAAGTTGATAGTGAAGGAAGAATCAAAATCCAAGATGGCGACTGCGATAATTTTCGAATTGTTAATCATGTTAGTCGTTTTCATGGTTTTCGAGGATCCTTAAGCCGATAGTGAGGTGAAAATGAGAATCCAAGATGGCAGCTGCGATAATTTTCGAATCGCTCATCATGGCAGTCGTTTTCATAGTTTTCGGGGATGCTTAAACCGATAGTGAGGTCAAAATCAAAATCGTAGATGGCAGCTGCGATAATTTTCGAAATGTTCATCATGGCAGTCGTTTTCATGGTTTTCGAGGATGCTTAAGTTGATAGTGAAGTAAGAATCAAAATCCAAGATATCGGCTGCGATCATTTTCAAAATGTTCATCATGGATGTCGTTTTCAGGGTTTTCGAGGGTGCTAAAACCGGTAGTGAAGTCTTAATGAAAATCCAAGATGGCGGCTGCGATATTTTTCGAATTGTTCATCATGGGAGTTGTTTTCAGGGTTTTCGAGGGTGCTGCCGATAGTGAAGTCCAAATCAAAATCCAAAATGGTGGCTGCTATAATTTTCGAATTGTTCATCATGGGAATCGTTTTCATGGTTTTCGAGAATGCTAAAGCCGATAGTGAGGTCAAAATGAGAATCCAAGATGGCGGCTGCGATAATTTTCAAATTTTTCATCATGGGAGCCGTTTTCATGGTTTTCGAGGATGCTTAAGCCGATAGTGAGGTTAAAATCCAAATCCTATGATCGCATAGAGTGTTCGAGGGGCGGTAAGCGCGTCCTAACACAATAATATTTTGAAATATCATATTTTTATCTAAACTGACAAGTTTGTTTTGGAATTGAAAAATTCTTTTTGTCTTGGATAGTTTTTGTTTTCATCATGGGTGTAGTTTTCATGGTTTTCGAGGATGTTAAACTGATGGCAAGGTCAAAACGGGAATGCTAGATGGCGGCTGCGATAATTTTCGAATTGTTCATCATGGGAGTCGTTTTCATGGTTTTCGAGGATGCTAAAGCCGATAGTGAGGTTTAAAATCCAGGAGGGCATAAACGACGTCACCGAAGGCCTGCTGCGTGTTGTCTGCGAGGTGGGCTGTAAACTTTTTCGACCGATCAGGAATAGACGTAAGCCGGAACTTAATTACCAGCGAGACTCTGGCACTGATGAGGAAACGACGAGAACTCACAAAGCTACACAGGCTGAGAGTCAGGTTCTTAACGGAGAGGTCAAAAAGCAGTTCATACGCGATACTCGGAGTGCAAATAACCGAATTATAGAGCAAGCTTTAGCTCGGAATAAAGGCTCGAAGGTATTTGCCAAGCCCAATACCTCCCGCTGTCGCCTGACAAAGACCAGAACGTCACAAGGTACCTCCGTCACCTCAAAACCAGAGATTCCAGCTGAAGTCGAAGAGTTCTACGGAGACTTATATGCTCAAAAACCTTGCCCACCTCAGGCCCACGGCGCGGATGACCCACGGGCCAAACTGACACGTCATCTCACACGAGCTTCCCGACATTGACATGGGTGAGATTGGAATGGCACTCAGGCAGCTTCACCACAACAAAGCCCCAGGGGATGACAGAATAACCATAGAGCTGCTCAAGGCAAGAGGAATACCTATCTTGACAGAGCTTATAAACTCTTCAATTCCGTCATCCACACTTGCATAACACCGGAGGCATGGCATGGGAGTGTGGTAGTATTATTCTTCAAAAAGGGCGATAAAGCGCTCCTTAAAAACTACCGCCCCATCTCACTTCTGAGCCATATCTATAAGCTGTTCTCGAGGGTTATTCTAAATCGTCTTGCCCAAAAGTTCGATGATTTTCAGCCACCGGAGCAGGCCGGGTTTCAAAAAGGTAACCGCACCATAGATCACATACACACCCTTAGGCAAGTGATTCAAAAGACCGAGGAGTATAACCAGCCTCTGTGCCTAGCGTATGTGGACTACGGGAAGGCTTTCGATACCGTCGAGACCTAGGCTGTTCTGGAGTCCATGCAGAGATGCCTCATCGACTGTCGCTACGTTGAGGTGATGAGATGTCTGTATAAGGCCGCAACAGTGACCGTCTCAGTACAAGAACAGAGCACAAAACCAATCCAACTGTTTACAAACGCGTTGGAGGACGTTTTCAAGACGATTGATTGGAAAGGACGGGGTGTTAATATCAACGGTCAGTACATCTCACACCTCCGATTTGCGGATGACATTGTCATCATAGCAGAGTCTCTGCAGGAGCTGGAAAAAATGCTGAACAGCTTGAGCGATTCTTCAAGGCGTGTGGGTCTCGGAATGAATTTGGCTGAACCAAACCAAAGTCATGTTTAATAGTCACGTCACCCCGAGACCTGTAATCGTGAATGATGCTGCCCTCGAGGTTGTGCAAGAATACATTTATCTAGGCCAAAGTGTACAACTGGGCAGGCACAACTTTGAGGAGGCAGCTAGAAGAATACGCTTGGGCTGGGTGGTATTCGGGAAGCTACGTCATATCTTTGAATCATCGATCCCACAATCCCTTAAAACCAGGGTTTACAACCAGCGTGTCCAACCCGTAGTGACTTACGGAGCCGAAACGTGAACACTTACCATCGGCCTGGTCCACAAATTTAAGGTTGCTCAGCGTGCAATGGAAAGAGCAATGCTCGGGGTTTCTCTGGTAGATAGAATTCGTAATGAAGTCATTCGCCAGAGAACCAAATGTATAACAAAATGGCACGTCTGTATTTATTTATTATTAATTTATTTATTACATTAAATAGAACGGCCGAAGCCAATTATACTATTTAATCATATTTCATTATACACATTTTAACAATTTTTACCATACATACTTTCATGCATTCTTCTCACAAAAAGACAAACATTCCGACAATAACAACTTCCATTCATCCGCAAATAAATCAAAATCTGGGTTTGAGTCCAGGAGAGCATTGAGATCTCTTAGTGATCTTGGTAGAGGGGAGTTTGACCGAGCAACGGTACGGCACGATGGAACCGCCAGCAATCTGTGCCGTCTACCACGACAATAGTTATTTGGCACAAACAACCTGCAGACTTGATCGTGGAGATCCGGTGCATCAATTTTCCCCAATAAAACCTTGCATGTTACAATCATCTGATCAAACGACCGTCTCACCTCCAAAGAGTTGAAACCTAAAGACCCCAACAGAAATTTCGTTGGATATAAGTAAGGATAATACCCATACAACTTTTTATAAAAAATATCTTAGAAAAGCTTTTTGGACTTTCTCCAACATAAGCGCATATTTCTTCTCGTACGGATTCCATACACATGCACTGGACTCAAGTTTGCTTCGAACTAAGGTCCCAAAAATGAGTTTAATAACATGAGCACTTTGGTGTAGACGGACAAACGGCAGATGGAGCAAACATGTGCTTGAGTGGAGACCGCGAATGGGCAAACGTAGTGTAGGACGCCCTGCTGCAAGATGGGTCGATGATTTAAGGAAGGTGGCTGGCAGTAGATGGATGCGGCCTGCCCAAAACCGGGATGGTTCGCGCTCTTTGGGGAAGGCTTACGTCCAGTAGTGGACGGCAATAGGCTGATGATGATATAAAGCTGATAGCGAGGTCAAAATCAAAATCCAAGATGGTGGCTGCGATATTTTCGTAATAATCATCCTGGGAGTCGTTTTCATGGTTTTCGAGGGTGCTTAAGCCGATAGTGAAGTCTAAATCAGAATCTAAGATGGCGGCTGCGATCATTTTTGAATTGTTCATCATGGGAGTCGTTTTAATAGTTTTCGAGGATGCTAAAGCCGGTAGTGAGGTCAAAATCAAAATCCAAGATGGCGACTGCAAAAAATTCTAAGTAAGAAATACTTTTCAAAACACGACCCCGCGAGCTGCTTGCAGCTCGCGCAACGCGCAAATACTAGTCAATATATAAAACTAGATAACATGTTAAGTCATTTTAATCCCTAGCTGCACTAATTTACAATCACAGAATATACAAGTTGAGTTTATAACACAGGAGAAGCGATTTAGCATGAAATGAGCATATTTTTGAATGGACAACCAGGTAATACAATAGCTTCGAACTTTGTGATTTTTATGATACGGTTTTAAAATGTACATGGATTTTTCACACAAAAATAATGGACAGGTGTATCGGGTTTCGCATAAACAAAAAATAATGTTTTATGTTCCGTGCGGGGATCGAACTCGTACCTATCACGCTGCGAGCAGTGGATAGATCAGCCACTGCGCCAAAAATCCCTTTAAAACAAGCCATAATCTCCCATGAATGGATATTATATACCTATTCATAATATAAGTCGTTTCCTTCCACCATTTTGAGAAAAGTTCTCACCTAAAATTTAACGTAATTTGGTACTGTTACTACTGCTCTCACATAATGGATTAGATAAAAATTAAATAGAATTTTAAAACTTGGCGACAATAATAGCCATTTGGAGATATCTCGGCTGTAGTAATGTTGAGTTGTGAAGCGGCGACAAGCTCCGCAATGGCGTCGGCTAGACAAGTTGAATGGCAGACTTGTCGCCGCCAGCCGCCGTCGTATGAATGGAATTGAGGCTGAATATTATAGTGAAAGAATGAATAAAGAACAAATATTCACTGGTTTATGTAAAAAATATAATAAGTAGTTTATTAAAATTATTTTATTAGTTTTTTAAATAGATCTAATACTAAATTTTGAGCAATGTAAGAGGAATGTTCATAGCTTAAATAAATTGCAAATATTACAAAATTAGTCCGTAGGTTGGAGTTTAGAGAAATAAGAGTCGCATAAAAAATAAAATACGTTTAAAACATATTGATCAACTACTAACGGACTAATTATTTTTTTTCAGTCAATTACCTTATTGTATACATTTAAGTTTTGTCTTATACAATGTATCATAAATTATACTAGATTACAGGCTAACACGAAATATCTATTATAACAATTTTGACAACAATATTTTAATCATCATCATCATCATCATCAGCCTATTAATGTTCCCACTGCTGGGACTCAGGCCTCCTCTCTGTGAGAGGGGGTGGGCCATAATCCACCACGCGGGCCCAGTGCGGATTGGTGGATGTCACATGTCTTCGAATTTTTGGTTCTAGGACATGCCGGTTTCCTCACGATGTTTTCCTTCACCGTTTTGAGAGCAGTGGTGATGAAATAAATTACACAAAGTAATGCGCCTGCCGGGATTCGAACCCACGACCTACAACTCGTAAGTCGGGGCCGATACCACTGAGCCACTACTGCTCTCTAATATTTTAATACTTATAACTTATTATATACATAAGTACTTATTTTTATAACTTATCAATGAATCTCTCTCCGAAATTCTTCCCTTAGTTTCATAAATGTACTTATCGTATACTTACGTCATTGCAGATAATCAAAATAAGGTTAAGGCTCATATCAAGAAGAAATCGTTGAAAATATCAAATTGTCACTTGTTGGTTTCGGAGGGTTTCCGATATTCTTTTACTGAATCTTAGGATCATCACACATTTGTTTTCAAAACCACAAATTATTTCATAATTTGGCAATGTTTTCCTTCTCAGTACCAAAGTGTTCCTTTTTAAAATAAGTTTAGTTTTCCTTGATTATGATTTTATTTTTCTAGGAATAATATTAACACGAATTCCTTCTTTCGGTCCGATAAGAATTCTTCTCGGTGCAACTTCCAAATTCCTGTTAGTGTTTTTCGATGCCTCCACTGTAAACCTGGACAACAGCTTTGCTACTCCTAATAGGGACTGAAGCCTTCCAAACCGCATTCCTAAAATAAAAATAAAATAATCTTATTTTGAATAATAACATAATATATGCAACGATAGGTTTTTTTACGTTACCCCACACACACAGGGATTTCTCCTGTTTCGTGGGTACGTTTACAAACATTTAAACTCACATAAACAAACACCCAGGCTCTGAAAACTACTTGCGGATCATCCAAAGGTTAGCTAGGTTAGTTTCGCGCGGGGGTCGAACCCGGGACTTGCATCGCAGCAATTCAATCATTCAGCCACTATTCACAATTGTCATGGATATGTTATATTTATTTAGTTAAATATGTGCTTTAAGCTACTCACCGATGCAGTTCCTTTGTCCGAGTCCAAATGGTAAATAAGCGCATGGGTGACGCTTACCCACCTCCTCCGGGTCGAATCTATCAGGGTTGAATACTTCAGGATTGGGATAATATTTCGGGTCATAGTGAATGCCTCTCGGAGATACAATCACCGTCATGCCTTTTTCAATCGTCACATCTGTACCGGGTATTTTGTAGTCTCGTAGAGCCCTTCTTTGCAGTGGCTCCACTATTGAGTACATACGAAGAGTCTCATCAAATACTTTATTCAAGTATTTCATTTCCTTCACAATTTCGTAAGTAACTTTTCCTTCATTCGCCTGGATAACTTGGTCTATTTCAGCTACCAGCTTCCTTTGAATGTCTGGATTTAACGCTAGCTGGTACAGCAAGTAAGACATGGTTGTGGCACTGGTTTCATAACCACCTACATAAAATACAAAAGCTTGCGCCGCCATCACATCTTCTGTTATGTCAACAGCCGCCACATTGTTTCCGAGTTTCGTTGTATTGACCTCTCCCATTTGACGGAGCTCCAGGATTAAATCCATGAAATCGTTTCTCCCTGATGGTTTGCCATTTCTTTGGGAAATGATAGTGTCAACAAGATTTCTAAAGAATTTACTTATAGAAGCCGGAACAATACTAAGATTGAGTTTTTTCAAAAGTCCTGGATACATCATGTCTAATTCCAATGCGTAACTTGGTGTGTCCAATAGCTCGTCGATGAGATTCAAGACTCGCTTTTTGTCACTGATGCTGTCATAGCTAAGGCCGAAAGCGCACGCAGAGATCGTAGATATCGTGTATGTCTGGATGAGGGAGTGTATTTCAAACTCTTTTTGCTTCTGGCATTCCGCGTTCACATGCTCGAGGAATGTATCAGCGCCCTCCTCTATTAGATAAAACATGTTTTTCAATTTCCCAGATGTAAAAATTGGAGTAAATCTATTTCTCAAGGCTCTCCAGGTATCTCCATCAGCGTGGAACAAGTTTTGTCCCAGTCCTTGTTTGCTCATTTCCACGCCACGATCGCTGAATATTTCGAAGTCTTTGATCATGATATGTTTTATAATATCCAAGTCTCGAATAAAAATACATGGTGTTGTCATTCTATAAATACCGACCACTTTTTCATTGGGGAATGAGTTATAGACATCTTGCATGACTACACCAAGATTTTTCTTGCGTAGGGTTGATTCCTTCAAGTTACCGAAAAATACAGTAGGCTCTGGTCCGGGAACATTTCGGCTCTTCCAGTAGTTGAACGTCCTCGTAAAGTAGTAGTATAGAGCACTAATTAACACAACTGCAACCACAGGTAAATAAAAGACCAACATTTTGAGGAGCTCTTAACACATTCACCAAATATAAACTAATGATAATAAAATTATTCAGCATGTTTTATATACCAAGCGGCCGAAGTGGATGGTATTATAATTGACGTCGATCATGTACGATTTTATCGCTTAATCTATTTGCTTACGAACATAGGGAATAACTTTTTAATACAAGACTATTTATTACTGATAATTATATTATTGTATTTAGAAGAAGCTGGGTCTACTTGACGCTGCAGATTACTACATAATTTAATGCAATTCTGCAATTGCATTAAATCATGTTTGCAAATCATCGTTATGAATGGTTTGTGTTTAACTAACCAACATTAAATTACGGTGATCAATTAATACATTCGGTTTCATGGCTACCACAATTTAAAGTGACATGACTATAATAACTATAACCTGCAATCTGTTTCTTGTTATTTTAGTTTTTATTTTTTGTGCACGGTAGCTTATTGAATTGCATGTGAATTCTGATAAAAACTATGAGAAAAATATTTGCGCAGTTGTCTAAGGATATCAAAATCAGTTGCTGGGACTGTCTAAGAACGCAAAGGGCTGCAATTGAAGAAACTCGGTGGTTATTAATCAGTATGAGTCTGACAGTTCTGATCCACACAAGGCAAATATTTATAATATTACATTTTTATGACCAATT
Organism: Agrotis segetum; assembly: GCA_036375495.1. Classification (NCBI taxonomy): domain Eukaryota; kingdom Metazoa; phylum Arthropoda; class Insecta; order Lepidoptera; family Noctuidae; genus Agrotis; species Agrotis segetum. The sequence goes on along the minus strand of JAQSVV010000486.1, from coordinate 41,550 downwards.
CCTGAAAACTACTAAGTTTTTTTACTCCATGTTCCCCGCAGACCTTTTTTAATCGGGCACGAACTTATAATTAGAAAAATACTAAAAGGTTACTATAATTATATTACTTCTATGTAATATTTTTTTTCGTTTTTCACCACGTTTCTGAAAGGGCAACTAAAATTTTCAAGTAAGTGGAAAACTTGGCCGAATGTGTGGGAGTGGGCCAGAATGTAATGGGGAAAAAAGTATCGCAATTACTCCATGTAAAGGACGAATAGTCTTCGGCCAGTTTCCCCCTACCTCCAAACCCCTAATTCAAATTGACTTCATTTAAATCTTTAAACGAGCAATTCTCGTATATTTATATGTAATCAGGATCTCGGAAACGGCTCCAAGGATTTTCATGAAAGTTACAGATTAGGGGTTTTTTGGCTCAAGGAATCGATTTATCAAGGTCCCAGGTTCGAGAAAAGCTCGGTTCCCAAGATATAGACATTTTAAAAACCGAGCGAAGCTCGTACCAGATATTATATTATTAAATGAAACTTCTCTTGTTGTACAGACGCGGCTGAGGACTGACGCAGATGTTGCGCGCGCGCCGAAACTGGAGAGAGGAGCGCGCGCGGCCAGCGGGCGACGCGGCCACCATCCCGCGCGCCCTCTAGACCTACACACACCCCTAGGCACTGCACTATATACGGTAAAAATACCAACAACAAGCAACCTATCCTATAAACCCCTAATTTTGTCGCGTGACCTTTAAAGGTGTAGCTAGAACTTCCGCAATGAGGTAATCCGTCAGAGCACCAAAATTGCTGACAGCTGATATGTTAGCAATTTTGGTGCTCTGTCAGTAAAGAATTAGTAAGTTGAAGTGGCAGTGGACTGGCCACAGCTCTCGCAGGATGTTTATTCTCATTTCATCTACCCTACCCCAACGTTTATATAACCAATATCTAACCGTTGGAGTAGACATATCCTTGAGTGAGTCCGCGACTGGGAAAACGTAGTGTATGACGCCCGCCGGTTGGCAAGAGTGACGACGGCAGAGACTGGATGAGGAAAACTGAAAACCGGACTCAGGTGTACATTAGGAGAGGCCTATGTCCAGCAGTGGACGACTAGTGATTTATTCACATCCTTATACTCAGAGGACAAATATCTATATTTTGGTCAACTTTACAAAAGTGTGTTCATTGTTAGACGCCCACGGCGTCGGATATCGGCAGACGATCTCCGGCCATCATAGGCGTCATCATGCATCATAGGCATGGGCGTCTCAGAGGGCCAAAGCCTGCCGGGGTCGCGGGACTTATTTCCTTACCGTGACCCCGGAACATAAAGGGCTATTGAAGATCACCGTGGATTTTAGTCAGTACAAGTCTGACAGTCTCTCCCGCCCTGCCCGGAGTGGGAGGTCTCATTTGATTATTAAACTACGCTAAAAAAAAAGTGTGTTCATTGTTGCAGTCTTTTTAGAACGTTTTTTATTAATTCGCTATATTTTTGTAGGATTTTAAATATTTGGTTGGTTTAATGAATCCAAAAATTGTTTGTTACAGGTCGGTCATGAAAAATCTTGCCCATTTGCTGGCTGTCCCTATCAGCGCTCACGTGGTAACTTTCATCTCTCTAGTAGCCGCGGTCACACTGCTCTCGCGGACGACAGGTCAGTACATTCAAATAAACTAAGGGTGCTTGTACACGGCGCATGTAACCCGCGCAAGTGCCTCAACATGCGCAAGCTACATGCACTGTGTACAAGCATCCCGCAGGCTACTTGAACAAGCTATGTTCAAGTAGCTTGCGCATGTTACTCGCGCGGGTCAACCGTAAACCCGCACCTTTACTTCCGCGGGTTACATGCGCCGTGTACAAGCACCCTAAGTGTAAGTGTAGCCTTTTTTTCTCTTTGTGTTTTGGTCTTGATCAGTATTTCCTAAGTTTTTCAATAGACGCGTACATATGTATTAAATAAAGAAGGATATTTTTACATTTTATACAACGTGTAAAGCCAATAGCGCAAAACCACTCGTGGGGTAGCCCATGTTAAAAAAAAATGGTTTTTCATACAGATGTGCCCGATCAATTTCTCATTTTGCATGAAAAACCAATTTTTTTTTCGAATTTCCAAATGTCTTAGAACAAATATTGTGCAGTAACATGGGCTGAGTTACCCACGAGAGGTTTTTTGCTATTGCATGGCGTTACACGTTGTATACACCAAGTCGTTTCATAAAAAAAGTCTTATTTTTACATGCTTAGTCACTTTTATTCTTCTACATAGTCTTGACGACCTCATTTCAACGTCCTTGAGACAATGCTGTTATTTCTCTGAACAATAAAACGCAAAAGACGAATACGCTTTAGTTCAATGAAAAAAAGCTAGAAACTTCAAAAAAGTTTACCGAGATAAAAAGTTTCAGTATATTTATAAAGGTATCACTGTTTAAGCAAATTGGAAATCTATTGAAATAAAAATTAAGGTTTATAAATAAATAAATTGAATAATGTATAATACAACAAATTATGTTTAAGAACTTCTGTTAAATAGTTAGCATATCATAATAATACGTAATGATTTTTTTATTCATTTCTAAATCTATCTATCTATCTAAAATCAATGCCACTTTTCGTTGTAATTTTATAACTCAAGAACGGGCTCACCTATCCAAACCAAACGTTTAGACTTTGTTCGGACTATTTAGATGGTATATGTGAAGTTTGCTCAAAACTTCACATATACCATGTGTTTCATTTATCACATTTTTTCTAACAAATAAATTCAATAAATGGCGGATCATTTTGTCATTCAATGATCATTTTGCTGTCAAATCGAAACTTTTTTCAGTGTTGACAGTACAAGCATGTGGTTATGTCATTCATGCGGTAATTCTATTGGCGTAGCGATACCGGGCCGCTAGATATTATAAATCCCATAATGTAGGCGAAAACAGAAGTGGTATTAACAATTCTAATCGCAATTAGAATTGCTAATACAACTAATTTAGTTCGAGGGAAGTGAGGAAACTCCAAGAGACAAAATAAAGTACCTACGTACTTTCTATATTAGCCACCCGGTGTACGCATCCCAAGTTTTTTTCACGATTGCGAACAAACGATTAAACTTGTTCGACGTGAATACGTCTTGATGTATCATTCCTTTTGGGTTTTACTGCAATCAAGTAAAAAATGATAGCATAGAGGGGACAAGTTCAACTTTCAAACCCATTTCAAATAATTCTTTTATCTCGTATCATTGATGTGATCACACAAGATGAAGAAAAATAAGAAAGGTAAATGCTATAAGGAGGATATTCCCTATGTATATACACATATGTATTTACAAATCAGAACACCACAATCAGATTGTTTATTAATTACGTTACCTCAAGGTTAATTGTCAATTTTAAACTTGTTTATCTACAAAAACAACACATAAGGTACTAATAAAACATAATAAGATTTTACCGGTTTTTTTGTTTGTTTGAGGATTGATGTCCATCAACATGCCGTCAACCTATGACAGAAATTACAGAAAATACAGATACAATAAAGAAACCTCGCGTTCTTATAAAAAGTAATCTTCCTCTTTGAGTTGACTTAAAGGGCATTCCACGACCGTTTATCAACTGTAGAAGTACAAGATGGGCCGTACGCAATGTACGCCGGTGCCGTGAGGTTCTGGCAATCTACGGGGCCCTGTGTGGACCCTCATCCGGACAAGAACGGGCATCGCGTGTCAAAATAACAAAAAAAGTTTACGAAAAAGGCCTTAAAACAAATACGCTTTGTTGACCACGGTCAATAAACTTTGTACACGTGTAGATGTTTGATTACTCATTGTCATTGTCTAGCATAACATAGTGGAAACATATACAATGGCCACATACGGAAACTTGGGGAAATTGGGTACAATATAGGGAACTTCTGACGTTGACTGCCCTTCACGAATCCCATATGTATTTGTGCAATAAATATGTACACACAAATGAGCCAATGTTTCCACAGTCCGTAGCGGTATGATTCAGCCGACTACACTACATTCTAAAAAAGGAAAACGTTACTAACTAAAGACTAGATATTTATATTAGTATCTTTTCGTAGTGGAAATACAATCATGACGCACCATCAGCAACGGTTGGTGAATTGTCAACCATCACATTACAAGGGTAAAGAAAGTTCAACCTCCAAATGTCACCGATGGTATAAAACTAGTCGATGCGACATAAGAATTTACCAATTCTAAGTCAGTTTTAGCTGGCGATAGGCAATTATTTCACACAAGTACCTACGTTTGTAAGGCTCAGGCGCAAAATGTCCCTTTCGCAAAATGTCCACAGGTAGCAAAATATTGTTAAATAGTTGAATGTAATTGTAATATCAAAAAATATTGTAGGTACTGAATCGAGTATTTTATATTTTTAAAATATAAAAGTCTCTTAAAATATAAAATAACTTCTTGTAGGTAATAATAAAGTATTTACTTTACATTAACATTGCGTAAACCCAAACAAGTGAACCGCTAAACGCCCATTTCAAAGCGTTTTCTGTTAACTGTGTAGCTAACTGAAGATAATAACCATACCATTGCTGGTGTTTCGCAGAAGGGCGGTCCGCCCGTAGGTGGTCGGCGGGAGAACGCGGGCGTAGAGCGTGCGGCCGCGCGCGTTTCCCGCACCACACGCACCCGCCCATTCACTGTTAGCAGGTAAACATTTTTCATTCCACTACTTTTTTTTTCGTGGTAAAATCATCAAATAAGTCCTCCCACCCGGACAGGGCGAGAGGGACTGTCAGACTTGTACTGACTAAAATCCACGGAAAGGAAATCAGAAATTTTCTTGATCAGGAAAACTGATGTATGTGGCCGCCCATAGAAATAAAGAAAAAGTAGCTTCCTACAGTTCTTATGCTGTGCCTACTTATGAAAACAAAACACCATCATTAAATAAATTAATATATTTTTTTTTTAAATAATCTATTCCTTCCTCAAAAAGCCACATTTTGAAAGAAAGGCATGATTTCAACCTAAAAGGTTAATACAAAAATATTTTATCCATATTCGCGAAAAAGTAAATGATTTAATTAAAATAAATCTTCTTATATTCAAAGTTACAACCAGTATATTCTGATTATTAGACCCGTATTACAGAACGAAACTCAAGCACTGGTCTCTATTTAAATCTAGATTTCAACCAATCAAATGCCTTGAATCTAGTTTTAAGTAATACTTGAGTATTGAGTGACGTTCTGTAATACGGGCCTTGGTGTAGTTTAATTCATTTTGGCATAACTAAGCGCATGACATGACCATGAATTCCAAAATTACTTGAACGTGTCTGTGGTTTTATCTTCTCATATGTTTGTCCAGAGGCTTAAGTCTATTTAAGTGAATTTAACATTATCTCTTATTATATCTTTGGCAGCTTAACCATAATTTATCAGGTAGATAACAGTTAATGACTGTAGGTAATTTCATTAATGGAAACTGAGAAAATGATGTTACAGTAAGGAGCGGACGAAACAGCTTCCTTAGCACGAATTTTCAGTATTTGAGACGTAAAGTAAACTGGAACTTTGACTTTTCAAGGAAAAATGAGTTCCTTCTTCGCGTTCGTTCCTTTTTCATGCAAGAAACTCTGTAAATACTGGAATGACGCTGTAAAGTACAAGAGTGAAAACTCGTGCTAAGAGTACTGTTATTTTTTTCTTAATCAAATGCAATCGACTGATATAATGATAAGGGCAAATCATTAATAGTAATGTTGAGTTATCACGAATGTGCATCGCGGGGATAAACAATTACCCCTCCTCCCACATTGCACATCAGTCGAAAAAAGACTGAATTAGTCTAAAAAACACTTCATTGAAAAGTTCAAAAAACGTAGCTAACTCAGATATTGGGAACCAACGTTTAACGGTTTGGCAAACAACTCTAGCCACTCAAACCGCAATAAATAATTATTATTTATACAAATATTAATCCTATAAGCTATCCCAAAGCGATAAATAAAGGGAATAAAAATAACGTAAGAGAAGTTACAATATAAAGGTCGGCCTTGGCCCAGTTCTGTAAGGCACAAACAGTGTCCTACAGACCCCGGGAGCCGAAGGGGAAATTATATTGTTAATATAACCACATCTCATCCTCCTCGTAATTTGTAACAAGCTAACACAATCTTCGTCTCATTATATTCTAATATTAATCGGGGTCTTGAAGTTTATCTACTTTTATTACATTAGAGATCCCAATTTTTTTGCTAAAATTTCTATTTACTAAACCTGGTTCAAAGAAATTCAACTATGTGGAAAATGAGTCCCAGATTTAAGAACCCTTTTGTTATTTACTCTGCTAAACTTTGGTACTAAATAATTTTAAACCTTATACATACTTGTGCCAAAATGTTATATATGTAGGAACTTTAAACAGAACGGTATCAAGGCCAAAATGCCTCACAAAAGAAATTAAGGCCACATCAAGTTGCTTGTTCATCATTTTGGGTTAATGCCAACTATCGTAAATCGTTACTGGCTATAACTTTGAGAAGATGTTCTGTTTGCTTATTTAGGCTATGTAAAGTATGGCGTATGGTTTATTTGATAGAAAATCTATTTTGGCAAGAGCTTTTCTCGTGGGGTGCTATGACAGGAAACCTCCACGTGCGCCCGTGGACTGGAGTTCCCTCTCGGATACGTCCAGGGGGAAGACCAGTTTTTCGGGCCGGTGCACCCTGGGATGCGGGCAAAAACTCTTCCTTAGGCACTGTGTGCCCAAGTGGTCTCTTTGCCCGTATGCAAATAGCCTGTCGTGTGGATGCTCCAACGCGTGTCCCTCTGATCAGCAGAGGGCACAGCGGCGGAGCGGGCTTGCGGACGGTGAGTGATGGGTAGCTCGCCGTCCGACCAAGGACCAAGCCCGGGTCGGTTCGTGTTTCGCGCCAAATGCCTGCTGGGGTCGCGGGTTTTTTCTTAACCCAGGTTACCGTGGCCCCGGAACATAAAGGGCATAGGAAGGAACACGGGTGGATTTTAGTCAGTAAGAGTCTGACAGTCCCTTCCGCCCCACCCAGGACGGGAGGACTCATTTGATGATTTTACCACCTAAAAAAAAAAAAAAAAAAATAAAAAAAAAAAAAAAAAAAAAAAAAATCTATTTTGGCAAGAGCTTTTCTCGTCGTACCAAAGTGTTATGTAAGATTTTAATGTATAGCTTTTTCTAATACAGTAGGCAGTTCACTCGGGGGGAGTTCGATAGACAATGTCCGAGGACTTGGACTCGATCAGCGAGGAAGAACGAAGCTTGTTCCGACCCTTCACAAGAGAGTCACTGGCCGCTATCGAAGCCCGCATAGCTGAGGAGCATGCCAAGCAAAAGGAACTCGAGAAAAAACGAGCGGAAGGCGAGGTAAGATTTCCAGCGCCAACTATCTGAGAGATCCCGGTTCAAACACACGTGTGTCGAGTGCTGAAAAATTTGAAACCAAAAGAGAAGAAACACTGAAATACTATTAGGTACAAAATTATATTTTACTTACGACACGAGTGATAACATGTTAGATAGCACACAAAAACTTCACTGTTACTACAAATTGTGTGGCACACACAACTTAGCAACGGAAACCAAAGTTAAACTCTGACGAATAATTTTTAAATTATTCCAGAACGATTTGGGGCGGACGAAAAAGAAAAAAGAAGTAAGAATGCTTGCTTGCCCCTTTTACCTTTTTACGGCTCGTTTTTATTAGAGAAAGTTTTCAGCAAGTTATCGCTTTCACAAACGAAATTCCTTTCAACATATTATGATATTGCAAACTCCCACAAACATTGGCGCCACATTTGTTCAAGTGCGATAACTTGTAGTGCATTCTGATTTATGCATATTGACCGCATTTAAAGCATTATCCTTAACACATCGCTTTGTTGGCAAAGTTAATGTTAAAAAAAACCTGTGTTGACAAGTTTAGCTGTTACTGTGATGTAACGCAATCGTAACAGCTAATCTTATCGTAGCTAAGACGAAAGCTTGTCATGTTTATTTGCAATTCGACGAAGTAATATCCATTTCAGTTCCAACTGATGTTAAGAATAATAGAGAAATGCGTAAACCGAGTAGTAGATCTCACACAAAAAAATAAAGTCCTCCCCTATAGTTACTAACAGATACACGTAATATCCTTGAATAGATAATAGCAAAACCTCTAGTCAACCTTGAACCCGGTAATACAATTAATTGAAAATTTACGTAGTCAATGCCCCTTACTCCAAAATAACTTTCAATAGGAAAAGATTGATTCGAGAGCCCACTTATTTAGCAACGGAAAACAAGTAAATCGTAGGATCCCCAGTTACAATAAGCGTTAGAGTTCAAAGTACACCAGCACATAACATACCATTATCAAGCATTGCACAGGACTGGCTCATGTTCGTCACATCACCATCGACTGCCGTCATCTAGGTCTAGCATGGTGGCATCACCTAGCTAGCGTTTAGTGCATATAGTTTACAGTTAACAATAATTCAGATGAATATCAAGTTTTGTTGGTTAAGATTCGTATTTTGTAACATTTTGGGCTTGCGCTAGTCACGCCTCCTATTCTGGGACCGTTTTCGAATACACGTCAGTCAGATTCAAAATTTCCCTGGTGTTACGCACAGGCGAACTATTCGGAAGTTTCCAGCGTACATTCGGAATGGTAACATAATAGTAGGAATGTTTCAAAAGAACCGCTTTTAGTAATGCCAGATACGCATCGTAGTCACACAGACAGCAGCACTACACAAAATAATATTAGCTTGAAACGCCTTCACAAGACATGCTGACTCAGTAACCGCCTCTGTAATAATACTAGTTGTGTGTGAGGCCAACAGTATTGTTACGGGCACATAGCGCATTACAAGCTCATGACCATGGTCAGTTACATTAGGCTTAACGTAGGCTAGCTTGTTTCAGTCATTGGATGGGTTCAATGACTAAGCGTAAGTAAAATCTCAAAGAAAACTGGATGAAGACGGTAAACGGGTAACCTGGGTGATCAATAAAATATTCATATACTTGTCAAATGCAGATCCTGAGGTCAACGCTCCGCATTTCATATTCCTATGTAAATAAACTGAATGTAATTTTCTTTTCTGGAGCAGACATTATCTGAAGCTCGGGAGCATTACGTCGACTTTGAAATAAAAGAGAATTCTTTAGCGTTCGTTATAATAGCGCCTTAATATTTTAAGAAAGATACTTGTGTTCTTTGGATCTGCCGTTGGCTGTTAGTGGATTACTGATGTAATGTGTGATGTGGTTGTAATGATAGTGTTGTGAAATAGGTGCGTTACGATGATGAGGACGAGGACGAAGGTCCCCAGCCGGACGCGACCCTGGAGCAGGGCCTGCCGCTGCCGGTGCGCATGCAGGGCACCTTTCCGGCGGAGGTGTCCTCCATCCCCCTCGAGGACATCGACCCCTTCTATCATAACCGGAAAGTACGTATTTACGTTGTTATGTTCACTGTGACGACTTGCGAGCGGTACCAACAATATTTTCAACTGACTTTTATAGTTCTATGTAACATTTGAGTTGAGGCAGCACAGCGATGGCGCATTTAGCGGTTTGCATGATTCTAAACTTTTATGATTAGTATCTTTTCTGATTATAAGTACAAGGTGACTTAATCTGATTTGCCAGTATCGTTTGTTTAATCATGATAATAATGAAATAATAGTTAATATCTAGTTGGTAATAAATCATGTAATCACGGATGTCGTCGATAATACGCTTATGTGAAGGTATTTAAGATATTTACAAGAATTTTGCAAATCATGCTTAGTAGCAATACGGTCAGATAAACAAGTTTCTTTAAAAGATAAATAAAATTGCATGTTAGTAACATAACAAGGATGACCAAAGTGATTTTAAACTTTGCGATCTCATAATGACGCAGCAAAAAACTATATTACTTACTTACTTGGATAAAAAGAAAAACCCGTTGTCCGTTTGTCCGCAATATATTTACTTAACAACAATTTAATTAGCATCTAATATTGTTCTAAGAATACCAAATGTATGGAAACGACGTGATATAAATGCTTATTGGCAAGTCTATACTTCTCTTATAATGAGGTACCTACAAAAAAATGTGTAAATATTACTAATAACCACATTCATAAAAAATTGCCATCACTTTGTAAACTTGAAATCTTTTTAATTGCGGTATATTAATATACTATGATTTCTTCTTTTTTATAAATAGTTTCTTTATTTAAAAATATATTCACTTAATTGGAATACAAAACAATAAAACAGTTCTATTGTTTTCCCATAAAATTAATATATATACCTATATATACTCAAAAAGTACATTGTATATTGTGTACTTGAATGTTCTTGGAAAGACTTAACACTCTCCCAGATCAAAATCTCCAACACATACCTAATAGGTAATTGCTAAGATATCTAAATCCAGCCAGGCCTCCGTTTGCACCGAACTATTTTCAGTTGTCATGGAGGCACGTACCAACAAAGACGAATCAAGCCTTTTCACACAAATGCAGAGAAAAAAGTGCAAATAATTATTTTTGTGTAAATAAATAATGTTGTTTGAACCAACCCTAATATATTATCAACATGATAAAACATGTACCTACGTACTCCTTTTGATAAAATGTCTGTAATAAAACAACATATTGCTCGGTGACAATGATTTAATTTACGTTTACTCATAGTGAAATAGCATATTTTTTAAAGTCATTTGTGAAGTGATAATAAGTCGCTTATGGCTATCTACCTAATCACTTTAAAAATAAAGAATTTTAGTAGGCGCCAAGGTTCTGCACATTATTAAAAAAAAAACTGGTGTATTTTTAGCCGTTTTACGGCATTTATGTTTATAATTATTATTTAACAATATTTTCCTTCTCTATTTCTAAGCTTATCTGATTTATTATGTTTTTGAAACGCGGAGTTTTTCTAAATTATTATCTGGCAAACAAACCGCTGCTGCACGGAACCGGTTTTTGTACTGAACGCTAAAAACTGGTTATAGAAAAAACCGGGATATGCTTAAAATAATTATGTGGCATTAACGTCAACATTTTGACGGCACGGTTGACGCAACGACTGACCGATTAACTGCTTCGCGGCGAATCGAGTTGGATTCCCGCTCGTAACAAATTTTTGTATTATCTACGAGTCGTTGTTCAGGGTTTGGGCAATTTTGTGGAAGTGATTTTAAATATAAATGCACCCACGACGGTACAAGTTGTGAGGGACAAATAGACACACATCATAACATTATTTTTACAACTGTTTTTAAAAGAGCCTGCTGCCTCAAACAACAACTCAAAAAATATATTGAAAAAATGGGTTGGCATGTATGTGAATTGGAATTGACTTACAAAAGTTAGGAGTTAGGGTGACGTCCAAAAAATAAGATTGAACGCTGAGAATAAAAATCATAATAAATAAGCATAATAATATGCAAATTTTCATCAATCAGAATATTTTATATTTTTTAAATTTTTCGTTTAAATTTAGGTTCGCGTTTGACCACTATCTCGTCTGATGGTAAGCGAAGCTATTGTCGACGGCTATTATTAATTCATTGATGTAAATTAAATACAAGTCTGTGACCGGTTCTAGTATGTGTTTATGGGTGAACTGATAACAGATAGCTAAGCTTTTTTATAAACTAACAGTAAAACTTATCAACAGTTGGTACACAGTGACGATAAAAAATAATAAACAAATATTACATTGTCCTTATATATTTATTTTGTCTTTATGACATAATAAACTCATAATCATCAAAGTCTGTGCAATAACGTACTGCTTTTAATTCTAGTGGTATAATATGGGCCTGATTATAACTATGTGAAATTCTGAAAAAGGCAAAAAATAAAAAAACACTTAAGTAATTGTTGAGAAGGACACCCAGTTATCCTAATTTGTCCTTATTTTATGTAAGTTAAGTTGATGATTGAGTACTAATATACAGGGTGTAAGGGAGAGCCCTCCGCAAACTTACAGGGTTTGCTCAGTGGACGAATTTTTTTTTTGTCAATGTTTTTTTTTTTTCAGGAAATGAAAAAAAAAAATCGGCCTCTCCATACAAACTCTCCAATCAAGTTTATAATTTTGTATGGTGAGGCCGATTTTTATTTTATTTCCTGAAAAAAATAATTGTGGAAGATTGCTCAGTTTCGTCTACAGAGCAAGCCCTGAAAGTTTGCGAAGGGTTGCCCCATACACCCTTATACTGGTCTAATTTTATAATTTATCTAAACCATATTCATAGGACCCATTTTTATATTCCCCGAAATTAGACGACAACGCCATCTAGTTAGGCAATTGGTGACTAAAAATATTTATTTCTTTGGCTTTTAAACAGTGATTAAACGGGAAGTGCCTCAAAATTGAGTTGCAAAAATCAAGACAAACAAACAAACAAGAAAAAAGTGAGTGAGTATATAAAAACGTGGGAAAATAATACATATTATGAATCGTCTTCATCGTAAAGTATCCTAAAAAAATAAAGCATATTTTTTATATGCGACCGCTAAATGACCGTCACATTTAAACAAAGCAATTGCACATAACTGTGGAATTTCGGTACAACTTGTCGCCGTTTGACAACAGCGCATGACAAACAGAATACTGCTGCGTGTCTTAGGTATGATTCGATATGAATGAAATATTTGTATGATCTACAAATATTTGTTGACTGTTTGTGTATGTGCATTATTCTTCGCGTGAAGAAATGTAATAAATAATAAAATATTATTTTTTTAGATACTGTCGTCTATTTTATGCAATTTTACCCATCTTATTCAGCAGAATTAAGGGAATGTGAGTCAAGTAATCTCTGACATGACATAACTTTGTGCCTTTTCTAGTCTTTCTGTAAACTGAAGTTTGAAAACTCTATAAAAAAAGAGAAAATGGAAACTTATTTTATTTGGCTTTGAAGTCCATTTCAATATTCTTCTCATCGATGAATCAGATTTCTGAACAGCTGTATTTACCTCATGGGTGCAGACTTTAGATATCCCGTTAATTACTTAACAAGAGATATGAAATATATCAATCTTAATAAGCTCCAGGTAAAAAAAAACATTATCACGTTATCATAAAAATTGTCATTACCCGACTAATCGAACGTTTTTGCAAATTTTGCATGACTCGCAAAATTACTCGATAAGTAAATATTTTTCCTTCAACATTATCAAATATCATTTTTGTTATTGCTATGCGAATATGTGAGTACATAGAAGTAATCTAGAGGTTAAAAAGGTGAAATTGAAAAATTTCGTAAATCTTCCATAAAGTAGAAAATAAGAAAACAAAAAAAGCAACACAAATCATTTTAGAATTACATATCCTTCTCGAAGTCAAGAGAACCATTGAAGTCAACAAATTGCTGTGATAGCTGTAAAATTAAATAAAAACCCTCTTCATGATCAAGTCTCCTGTTTTATTTCAGCACTTGTATTCTTTCATACTAATTTGTTCTCATATGTACATTGATATATTGGTACCGCTCATGTCGTCGCAAAGATCCGATCGGCCCTATAGACAAACAGACGACGAAAGCAGACGACAATCGTTGTCGCTCAGCAGTCACTAATACATTTTCAACTTAAACCCTAGCGCATAAAGTTAAAAATCTATTAATGACAGCTGCACGATAACGAACGAAACAAATGAAAACGATCTGTGAACTTCAATAGATTGTCAACTTTACACGCTGGGCTTGTTGTATAAAGTTGAAAATGTATTAGTGACTGCTGAGCGTTAACGATTGTCGTCTGCTGTAGTCGTCTGTTTGTCTATAGGGCCAGTATCCGTGTAGTAACAGTACTAATGAGTTTGTGATTTTGTTCCAGACCTTCGTAGTCATAAGCAAGGGTAAAGATATCTTCAGATTCTCGGCCACCAACGCCTTATGGTTACTAGACCCATTCAATCCTATAAGAAGAGTGGCGATATACATTCTAGTACATCCTTTGTTCTCGTTGTTTATCATTACCACAATTCTAGTCAACTGTATTCTTATGATAATGCCTACGACGCCAACCGTCGAAAGTACTGAGTGAGTATACTTTCTATTGTTACATTTCTTTTCAACATCTAAGTTAGATTTATTCGATTACGAATTTCAATTTGCAATTTTGAAATACCACCGGACGACAGAACATATCCTTTCTTAGGTTCTAGAATATTAGTAGAGTGCACGCTAGTTTCAAAATTGTTAGTGTTTCAGCTAGTTTTCCAATTGATATAATCAATATTTAGATAAACGGACGTAAATTATTAGACATTGTTTATAGTAAATTATTGGAAAACATTTATGATATAAAACATGTATACTCAATACATATTACATAGTAATCCTGAATCGCTTTAGACAAGCGTTTAGACAATTATAAATTTTCCCTGGCTGTAACGACTAAAATTCATGTTCATATTTGTCTAATATTTGTTCCAAAATTACTAGACATCCATTTTTTAATTTTCACATTTAACTTATGAAAACATGTGTGCAAATAATGCTCAAAAAATCATTTTTTAATTAAATTTGTTACCAGAATTGATTTCATTACTCAGTTTTGACACACCCAAACTACAATTCCTTTCATTAACTGTACATATATTATCTACATCCGTTTTTATTATTATATTGGATTTAGACGTATTATTTCTTACATTTATTATACATATAATATTAATTTACGTACATTAGAAATAATACTTTGTTCATACATTTACCCACCATCTCCTACAAGTTGAGATGCTGAACTTATATACTGTAATCTCATATTATAGAAATGTTTTGTTATTATTTTACGAGTGGCGTTCCTCAGTGGAGGTGAATTTTTCCAGAGTTATCTTTACCGGGATCTACACGTTTGAATCAGCGGTGAAAGTAATGGCCAGGGGTTTCATACTACAGCCATTCACATACCTTAGAGATGCATGGAATTGGCTTGACTTCGTAGTTATAGCTTTAGCGTGAGTAGTAGACAATTTTATTGAATTATATGTAGAAAGTTAAAATCGTTGAACTGTAGATTATATATCAGTATATATTTGATGTGTCATTTCTAGTTTTTAATAGAAAATTTTGTATTAATATAGACGAGCAGATGAAGAATTGATCAAAGAGAATAAAGATGAATTTAATATCGTAGAGAACAATTTGAAGGCAACAAAATCTAAAGTGTCCTGATATTGAAAAGATTCATAGGAACAATGAATTAGAGAGAATTGTTGGTAGTGTTGTAGTGATGTGTATTAACGTAGATGTTGTTGTTGTGGGTGTCTGTTTCCAGTTATGTGACGATGGGCATAGATCTCGGCAACTTGGCCGCTCTCAGAACGTTCAGGGTACTCCGAGCGCTGAAGACTGTGGCCATCATACCGGGTAAACTTTATATGACGTCTAACAAAAAACTATGCATATTTGAAGCGGTTATTTCGTAGATATTGTATTGCCAAGAAAAATCCTACTATCATCATTGTTGTTTTTTGAAAGTTCAACGCCCTAAAATACGTTTCATTTCATAAAAGTAGGCACAACTGCTACAGCCTTTTAAATAATAAATAACCACTTCAAATAGGTTGCCTCACTAGACCTTTTTTATAGAAGTAAAATGTTTGTACTTGTAGATACTTTTATCAAACTAAGTAGATGTTAAAAGTAATAGTAGGTGTTAGATACAACAATTGGTACTAAGTAGACAAATTAGAATAAGTAAAAGATAATTTGGTGAAGTCTTCAATCTTTTACTCAAAGCATTGGCTAAGCCAACTGCACTCAAAATTCTTGTGGTTTATGAAACTTTTACTGTAGTATTCTAGCTTATAAATTGAAACAATAATAAAATAAGATTATATCCACAGGTTTGAAAACGATCGTCGGCGCCGTCATAGAATCAGTGAAGAATCTGAGAGATGTGATAATCCTGACGATGTTTTCACTGTCTGTGTTTGCGTTGATGGGCCTACAGATCTACATGGGAGTGTTAACGCAGAAATGTATAAAAGTGTTCCCAGAAGACGGCTCCTGGGGGAACCTCACCGATGAGAACTGGGAGAGGTTTTGCCAGAATGAGAGTAAGACTACATTTCATCAAATATCACTCATACTTCTTTTTTTCGGTAATGATAAATTTTATTGTTCTGACACTTTTGCCTTTTTTCAGCCAACTGGTACGGGGATGGAGGGGAATATCCACTTTGTGGAAATTCATCAGGAGCAGGGTAAGAGATTTGAACGCAAATTAATTTCTTTTGTCTACATCGATGATATGCTAACTGTTGTGGTATATTGCTTTCAGTCAATGTGAACCCGGTTATATCTGTCTGCAAGGCTACGGTCCGAACCCTAACTACGGATACACGAGTTTTGATACATTTGGATGGGCTTTCTTGTCAGCTTTTCGCCTTATGACACAGGATTATTGGGAAAATCTTTATCAATTGGTAAGCTGTTGCAATATTAGGCTGATTTATCCAATATGATTGATTGGCACCAACATGTTATGCGTAAAACCTTACTAGAGCAGGTACGAGGCTCAATTGATACACAGGCATAGAAGATAAATAGCATTTTAACGTACCCTCTAATTCAGCATTAATATTCGAGCAGAATATTAAACTCTTGGACGTCCAGTATCTAATAACAAATTAACTTTTAAAGGTGCTGAGGTCAGCGGGGTCATGGCACGTCTTGTTCTTCGTAGTGATCATCTTCCTGGGTTCCTTCTATCTCGTGAACTTGATCTTGGCCATCGTCGCCATGTCTTACGACGAGTTGCAGAAGAAAGCCGAAGAAGAGGAGCAGGCTGAGGAGGAGGCTCTTAGGGTAAGGACATGTTAAAACTGGGAAAGATGATAATAACAGTTGTCGTAATTTCATTATACTATATTTTTATCGAATATTGAAAGTTGACATACCTGAAGCGTTGAGCCACCTTCTAGTACGGCACAGGTAACAGGCCGTACTAGAAGGTGGCTCAACGCTACATACCTATGGCCATAGCTAATGAGTTCCTGCCTATGATTGTAAATATGACTATATTTGTGCATAATAGGAAGCTGAGCAGAAAGCGGCGGCGCGCGCCGACAAGCAAGAAGCACGAGAGGCGCACGCGCGGGAGGCGGCGGCGGCGGCGCAGGCGGCTGCCTACGCAGAGGCGCACCCCGCAAAGTCACCGAGTGACTTCTCGTGTCAGAGCTACGAGCTGTTCGTGAACCAGGAGCGCGGCAACCAGGACGACAATACGCGCGAGCGCATGTCCCTGCGTAGCGACCCCTTCCAGGACTCGGTGAGCACTCAGCCCGCGCACAAGCCAAGCGACCCGCACCACGACGCACGCCGCCCGAGGAAGGTCAGCATGGTGAGTATGCAACGCTCTACACGCATCACCTCGCTGACAATGATTCTTGTTTCTAAACACCCTTACGTAACTACACTCGTTAACATTTTGTCATTGAACGTAGCTTCCTATCTTTTTTTACAAACAATGACTTGTATAATCTTGAATTTACTTTAATTAAGTCCTGTCGCGTTCTGTCTGGTTCTATTTGAGATACTAATATATTTTTTGTAACGAAACTTGTTTCACTTGTCAAATAAATAATTCCATGTTACTTTATTTTTATTGGATTTAGTTACCATACTTTTAAATATGTAGTAATGAATTATTGTCAGTCGAGAAGTATCTTTTCAACTTGACCCTAAGAAAAACACGCTGCTTAACGCAAATAGTAATTCATCTTCTCAAAGAGAAACTATAACTTCACTCTTGTCTCACTCTCATCATCATTCAGCACTTTCAGTAACTTACTCAAGTTGAAAAGAACTATTTTATTTTTCTGTGTTTACCGCCAAGCTTCCAATTCTTTTATTTTTGGCAGTGATGTCCAATGTCTTCCTTCAACGCTAGTGCAAATATGCAGATGATAAATAAATGTCTTAGATTGCCCTACCTATTAGAGTTTTAGATACTTCTATTTATCGCTATCTGAATATTTGCAGTGACTCTTATTTTTCTTTGATCTGTACTGTACCTAACGCTATGAGATCCTCTATCATGTCAGAAATACGTTTGTCTTGAAGCATGTGTATTATAGTTACATGATCTCTGTTAAAAGCTATGTTTTACTTTAAGGTGTATCTGTAACATTCTGTTTTAACATGTATCTGTGCTCTTATAATTTTTCCAAAACCATCTGGTTCATCATCCGTTCCCGACATGAACCCACACATTAGGCCTCATTTACAAGCACAATGTATAGCACAGATAGATGCATTGAAAAAATAAATAGATGCTACATTACATATTTCCTCAATTAGATCTAGTTTTTCAGTTCTGTTTCGAAACGTTTATTAGCAAGCACGACAAACATTTGATTAGAAATGTTCTTTTATTTAATATTTTCGTTCAATATAATTTACTGTGAAACGGTTATGATAAATGTCAGCATGGTTCCTAGAAGTTTCATATTTGCTCATGGAATGATGCACTGTAGTTCACTTTAGTACTACAGTTGGTCTCCAATAATATTTCTTTGAAATACGCGCCATACTATATTAGTGTCGTCCACAAGTGTCTTGTCTCATAACTATTTATCGATATTAATATCTTTATCCAAGAAACATATTTGAGTAATGTGGGATTGATTGTAAGAAATAATATTGGAGCGATGAGTCTATTGTCATGGTAGATTGTTTCTTTTGCAATGTGAGTGTTTACGAACGGGCCGGGCCGAAACTGAACATATCGACGATGAAGAGGTAGGTTCAGTCTACATATATTATCAATATAAAACTGACCATATTAATATTGAAGTGACATTTAATTCCTCAATTTCGATTAGCGACATGCGGAGGCTTCAATATTTAGAAGAACAAAGGAACAGTCGTCATGACTATAGATGTAGATTAAATGAAGTAAATAGCTACGATAGGACTTTGACTTAGTCGTATGCAAATTTGCATGTGAACCCCACAATACTTCATGTGTTTATAAACAAAGTTACTTGACTAACTGTTGCTTTCACTCATTACTATCATTGCTATTTCTTATCGTATTTTGTTCTACAATAAGAGTTTTATTGAGCATCCTCATTTTTTGTTTATTTTTATCCTTGTACTTTTTTTCTTCACGGATGCTAATTGAAAGGAAAATTCTTGTTGTAAATATTTGTAATATCATAGGCCTTTTCAATATACTCTCATTGAAAGCTAGTGACACATTACTCGTAGAGCTGAACTAAACCTCTCACAAGAGTAATTTTGTTTCTATCACGAGTCTCGCTTCTAAGCTGCAATGTTCAGTTACTTTTGTATGCCATTTTGGTTTGTTTTGTTTGTTATCTGTGTAATATGGCAATGCCTATTCTCCGTCCTTTTATCCTATTTGTTGGATGCTAGATATTTGATCGTTATAAGTTTCTTTAAATGTAATAAACTCAAAATTTTGTTTGTGTATTGAAGGTCCCCCACCCTGAACGCATAAATAAAATCAGCCAGTTACCATATGGGCCACTGCGCGAGGGCTCACAGGTTTGTCCTTCAATCCTCATTGGTGTTTGTGATCCCCTACCTCTTCCTTTACAATAGGATTAACTCCACTTTTATTTTTCTCTGTTTAGCTCTTGAACCTTTTACTTGACTATTAGTGGTAACCTGTATCTTCCACATTCTTTTGCAGTGATTCATATTATTTGAAATTTTATTAAGGTAACAATCTAATTATTTTCGCCCTAAAAACCGAGTAGACCATACTTGCACCGACCATTTCTTTACTTCATTATAATTTTCTTTTTCTATATTCCTCAATTTCTATTTTTATTTTATTGCTATTGTTTATCAGCACATGAAAGTAAATAAACCATTAACTTAAAAGTACATTTAGGAGAACTTACTTCAAAAAGCTTAAGTCAAAGCCTCTGCAGCCGGTTTGATAGACTTAAATCCATAGCGAATCAACCATAGTGAATTTTGTCTTGGTGAGAAACGACAATAGTGTGAACGATTTAAAGCTACTCGATCTGAATTGAGGAAAAATATGTAAATGCAGGATATAAGATTTGAAATTAACCATAATATTTAATGATATCTATCAATGATGAACTTGTAAGTTAGGATGAATTGTTGTTTTTTATTGTGGAATCGTGTCAGTGTTTTGAATTGGAGGTATGGCCACAGGCTTCGTTATCACTGCCTGGTTCGCCGTTCAATTTGCGTCGAGGTTCGAGAGGGTCGCATCAGATGGCGTTGCGGCCGAACGGTCGGTCGCGCTACCCGCCGGGCGCTGACCGCAAGCCGCTGGTGCTGTCCACTTACCTGGATGCTCAGGAACACCTGCCTTATGCTGACGACTCCAACGCCGTCACCCCCATGTCTGAAGAGAACGGTGCTATCATTATTCCAGTTTACTACGCTAATTTAGGTTGGTACCGACTGACCTTATATTTTTAAAGTTTTATGATAGTAAAGTCCCAACAGATTACTTTCCGAGGATAAAAATGTGATAAAAGTAACGAAAAATACTACGACTCTTAAACCAGCCACTGAAGTGACTGTGTATGAAGTGGACACAGGACCATAGATGATATTCGATATCTTTGTTATTCTAAAGTCTTAGCCTTAATCAATGATGTGTCTGCTCCAGGGTCTCGTCATTCGTCCTACACGTCTCACCAGTCGCGGTTATCGTATACGTCTCACGGGGACCTGCTAGGTGGCGGCAAGGCACAAACAAAAGAAGCGCGGCTTCGGAACCGCTCCGCGTCGAGGAATCACAGCGTGACGTCACAACCACACGCCTACCCACTGCCAGGGCAGGACTTCTCATTAGCTTCTAGGCCACTTAGAGAATATGTATGTATAAATTACCTTTTAATTTTACCTTTATTAACAAGAAACCGTCAGCTCTTTTGTCTTAAAATGCCCGTCAAATTCAAAAGTATCAAAATCTCATTCACACACAAGGAAAATAAAGGCGTTCATTACAAGATTTCATGGTAACTCTATAAATGTTCAATTAGAATTCTTAATGATAAAAGAGAGTATGAGAAACTTATTAATTTGATTGTTTTAGGACATGAGTGAATGTACGGACGAAGCTGGAAAAGTTTTAAAACCGTCAACTGATAATCCGTTCATAGAATCTTCGCAACAACCAAATGTAGTGGATATGAGAGGTAAGATCTATTCCTACCAAACATATCTAGTTTGTTTCAATCTTCTAAGAAACAGTGAGGTTTGTATCAAAGTAGCGAGTTGATTGATGAAATGTCGCTTAATCCTTATAGAGAAATTCGTGTGTCTTATGGTACTATCTGAAATGTTCCAGATGTAATGGTTCTGAACGAAATCATCGAACAAGCAGGGCGCCAAAGTCGAGCGAGCGACCAAAACGGTATGACATACACTACGCACACTTTTAATAATATCGATGCCAAAGACAACGCAGTCTTCGCATTATACTTTATTTTATCAACGTTCGATGTTTATCTCGCTTTCCAACAAACCTACAATTTAATAAATAAAGTTAAAGAAACAAATAAGTCTACACAAACACTAACAGATCACACTTGCCCGGTATTTGCTCATTATGCAACAAAAAAGCATAATTGGCAAAAGGAAAGAACAGAACATTTGTGGATGTCATTTATTGGCGATGAGCCGTCGCAAATAGAATATTGCACTCGCACGCACATTTTAGTTGAAGAAAAAGAATTAAAAAAAAAGAAATAGGAATCATGTAGCATGAAGGTTGGATAAAGATAAAGTATTTTCATAAAAGAAAATAATTGAATGGCTCAAAAACAAAAGTTTGCTAATAATATGAGACAGATAAAGCAGAGAAAAAAAACCAGATAGTGAATTAGTTGAATTAGAGAATTTTTCTTCGACTGCCTACACGAGTGTTGAACAGTAGTGGCCTATACATCCTACTTTGCGTACAATACATTATCCTACAACGTTGATTACACCAACATGTGTTACACTGTAGTTGTACCCAATTCTAACGTACTTTTGTTCCACGCTTTTTGCACTAATTATTTTTCATATGCACCAAATCTCCTTCGTCGATTTAACTTCAATATCTGCAATATTGAAGAAGTATTTATCACCTTAAACTTTTTTGTGTTCCTTTTTGCATGGTTTTGGTGAACACGTGTTTTACTAGTTTTTGCTAATACTAGAATCTAGTTGATAACCATGACTATTACCGACTTATGTCATGCAAAAACCTTAGAAACGTAAAGCAAAATTAATATCTAAGTATTTTTCATGCAAAAAGCTTCAAAGATTTGCTTATATCACTCTCTATGGATAGCCACGATATTCATATTTTTTGATCTGGGGAAATCAAAATTGATAAGATGAGCTCAATATCATTCATGAGCATTTCAAGTAGTTAAGCTAAATATGCTTAAAAGCATTGAGAGTATTCGAGTATTATCACCGCTAGTACCGTTTGAGTTTGATTTGCACGAGGTTTCCTGGCACCGTGGTGTGACTGATATTCTTGTAGAGTATCTCCTACAGCACCAAGTGCCACCAGTTTGCGCAACCCTTCGATCATTTGTAGATAAATGACAGCCAGCAAAACCAACAAAAAATATGGATATTGGTGTCTAGATATTAAGACTATGAAAAATTCCAATAAAAGAATGAATTGGTAAAACATCTCAATCAAAATTGAACTGCCTCTTTTATTGGAAACAAATCTGACTGTAATAAAAATAATGAGCGAATACTAACAAAAATTGTTTCTCTCTCTCTAACACACACACACGCACACTGCTGGTAAACGGGACAACAGTGTCAGTGTACTACTTCCCAACAGCGGAAGACGATGAGGATGGGCCCACATTTAAGGAGAAACTCCTCGAGTGCCTGATGAAGGCGATAGACTTCTTCTGTGTGTGGGACTGCTGTTGGTTGTGGCTGGAGTTTCAGAAGTACGTGGCGCTGCTAGTGTTCGATCCGTTCGTGGAGTTGTTCATCACTCTGTGTATCGTCGTCAACACGCTGTTCATGGCGCTCGACCATCATGACATGGACAAAGACATGGAGAGAGCGCTCAAGAGTGGCAACTATGTAAGTAGTACATTATTAACAACACCATTCATCATAATTACGAGTATTATCATTTCTAACATTTGTAATTACATCATGGAAATTATTGATTTGTAAAATAATATAATTAGAACTACTTGTACGTAGTGTAACTTATGTAATGTGTAACTTAATGTTTGTTTCAGTTTTTCACTGCTACATTTGGGATAGAAGCCATGTTGAAATTAGTAGCTATGAGCCCAAAGTTTTACTTCCAAGAAGGTTGGAATATATTTGACTTTATCATTGTGGCCTTATCACTGTTGGAGTTGGGATTGGAAGGAGTTCAGGGTTTGTCAGTGTTGCGTTCCTTTCGTTTGGTATGTATTGCTCTTACTGTACTATTATTGTTTTTGACTAACAATCCATTACTCAAAATCATTCATCTGTTCGTTTCAATACTTTCTCCTGTCTCTTATTTTATTCATTCCAACGAATTTATTTGCTAAACCAACCTCTATTACTGTTAAATTCATGCTTGATTTAACCGTATCTGTGTTTTCTTTGTGATTGTTAACTTTCCTTTACATATTTTTGGTTTCCACTTCATAAATCACCCGTAATGTTAAGATTGATACTAATATAACTTCAACTTATGTATAAATGTGGTGAAATATTTTCAGCTACGTGTATTTAAACTGGCCAAGTCTTGGCCGGCGCTAAACCTAATTATATCCATAATGGGTAGGACGGTGGGAGCTTTAGGGAACTTGACCTTTGTACTTTGCATCATTATATTCATATTTGCGGTGATGGGGATGCAGTTGTTTGGCAAGAACTACACAGGTTCTAATTTAAAAGAAAATTTAGCATCTCTAATTAAAGAATTAAGCTTCATTATTAATTATTCAGCTTCACACAACAGAAATTTTTACACTGGGCTTGATTCAACATTATTTTCATGACGGACTGATGAGTCCTCGCTGTGGCTTTATAACACGGAATGTGGCTCAGAAACGCAGACGAGCCTGAAAAGAGACACGTTATAAAGCTATGCCACGCAGCTTCAGATCATAATTATTTAAGCTTTGCATCGAGTAACATAGATTTGACTTGCAGCTTCGCTTCCGAAGGGTACTTTGATGCATCAGGTCGTCTACTGATGGGATCTATGTCGTTATAAGAGACAAACAGAAAATTAGAACCTATTAGAACATAACAAAGTTAATCAAAAATGTTATCGATCCAAAAGCTCTCACGATAAGAACTAACATAAATCCCACTCATACAGAAATAACTCTGTGCACATCGATAGGTAACTCAAGCACACATTTGCTAATGTTGGCCCCCAATCACTCACAGCACGCACTGCAACCTCCGTTGAGACACGTGAGTGATTGAGGGTCTTGGAAGGGTTCCGCAGTAGCATAGGTGAAGCGCCGGTAAGCGAGCTTGTGTGACGCCTTGTATCACAATTTGTAATTGCAGCTTCGAGTATTCAAATTGGCAAAGTCATGGCCGACACTTAATTTACTCATCTCCATAATGGGTAGGACAATGGGTGCCTTGGGCAACCTGACCTTCGTATTGTGCATCATTATTTTCATATTTGCGGTGATGGGTATGCAACTATTCGGGAAAAATTACGTGGGTAAGTGTAATTGGTGGGAGTGTTGCATGTACATTGGTGTTTGATTGGAGATGTTGACTGTTGGTTCGCGCGGCGGCGCCCGGTGTAGCGCGCTAATATATTTCAACAGAATTGTGCTCCTCGCGTTGTAAATCTATTTGACGATTTCTGACCAAATGTTGTCCACAATCATTTAGTTTTCGGTATTATTATTTCGTATTCAGTTTGCGCATATATGTATTTTTGTAGGTATAACATTATCGTTCCGACGACAATTTTCGTCATAATTAAACTTTCTCCGTCAAACTTAATTTGGTTATATCCTTTTATTCATGTTCATTAATCGTCCTATATATCTTTTTCTTCACTAATATTATATTTTTTATTTATTGATGTGTTTTTAGGATTGATTTTCTCTTTGTTTTATACAATAATAGCATTTACACAGTTATTGATGTGTTGTCTGTGTGAAAAAAAGTGAACTTGAAATTAACCATATCTTGCCTTTGAGTGATGGATACTCAAATATTTGTTTTATTTTCAATTCGTTGTCATATACACATCTCTGACCTTGTTTGAACATCAAATTGAGCGAAACAACATAATCAAGAAGTCTGTTGAAGTATATTTTGTGCTACATCTGTTAAAGCGTGGATGAAAAGTTTAAATTCTTTGTTCATGAAACAGACTTATAAAACGTTTAGAATCATGTTAACGCATCAACACTTGCTCAGAACATTTGATTAGTACCTGATGTTGAGGGGAGGTACATTATTTTATATCGGGAATCACAAGAGACACAAGGAACCTTAAAACATTTAATGTCAGCCCTTAGAGCACATCGATTTGATAAAGACTAGAAGCTAGTCAAAGTTCTTACAGGAAGGAATCAAACTTAAATAGATGTCTGGATGTGTGCAACCAGCCTAATACATAGTTTTAGCATATGTATGAACTACTGAATGAAAGAGACACAGTACATTGGTTACACCCAGGCCCAGAGTGTGAGGTTTACACTACAATCGATCACGACACTACGTTGCGCTTAACAAATCCTAAACGGCCCTGATCTAAATTAATTCCCTGAGTCCACACTTTAATTTGGGCTCGCCGTCGCTATTTGAATAGTGAATATTGTGTTTATGTGCGTCACACTGTTGTGCTCATTAGACGATTGGTAAGATTCGATGTGTCCCCTTCCAAGTTAGCCTCAAACCCTAAAAGTATGTACAGTCCTCTTTCAAAAGCCCCATGGAAAAGGCGCCTCACTTGTGAGACATTACGCTAGCTACCTTTCATGTTTCCTTTTACATCTTTTCTTTGGACATTCTCAATCTTTACGTTTTCTAAGCCTTCCGTAAGCGCTATATTTATGTCTCTAATATTCTATTGTACTATTAAATGGCATGCTGTATTATAGTAAGTTTGTTGTTGTGTTTGAAGCTTTATATTTAGTAGGCTCATGTTAGTGTTCCGCATGATCTAGCTTTAGGAGTCACAGAATATTAGACAAATAATTATGGTACTTTAACACAATATTAGCAATTACACTGAAGGAGCTTTTGTAAAAGTCGCAATATTCAAATTAATTATAGATGGAAGTTTGAGGGATAACATGACTCCTTTTGGTTCATTTATCACTTGCTCTAACTTAATTAGCATACTGCGACGGTTGTAAAAACTGTATATTATAAATATGAATTGCTTATCTATTAATATATTTAAAATAAATCAAAATATATCTCTTTACTTATATGTATCTATGTAAAACTATTTATAAAATATTTTGTTATTATTACTATATCTATTGTTGTTTTACGTGGTGTGTTGTGGTTGTCTTTCACATAGATGTTTCTAGATCTAAACACAAACCCAAAGCTTTTAATAAGTAAAGAGGAGATATTTTTGTCACGTGAAATATCTTTCAATTATTGCAAACTTTCGACCCTTGAGTACAATGTTAATGTGTTTATGTGTATGTACAGATTACGTAGACCGATTCCCGGATGGGGACCTCCCACGATGGAACTTCACGGATTTCATGCACAGCTTCATGATTGTGTTCAGAGTACTCTGCGGAGAATGGATTGAGAGTATGTGGGACTGTATGTTGGTGGGAGATGTCTCTTGTATACCCTTCTTCTTGGCTACCGTCGTCATTGGTAATCTTGTGGTAAGAAACTTAAACTTTTCTAACAGTTGCAAGATTTTCATATTTGCAGAAAAGTTGTCTATACGAACCATTTTCCAGGTACTCAACCTCTTCTTGGCCCTGTTACTGTCCAATTTCGGCTCATCGAGTTTGTCGACACCGACTGCCGATCAAGACACCAACAAAATAGCAGAGGCCTTCAACAGAATATCGAGGTTTATTGATTTTGTCAAAAGAAACGTGGCCGACATTATGAAACTTCTGAAGAACAAGTTGACCAATCAGATAGCGATCCACGCACCCGGTAAGATGTGTGTCTTATTGCCCGTATGTTGTGGCATGTCGTTGTACTTCTATGTATTTTGTACTTATGTAGATAAATATGTATACAGTCTTTATTGTCCCAGCTTGTGTTAAAACAATGGTTTCTAAACGTTAGAAATTGATATAAAAAAAATCATAAAAGATATCAATTTGCTAACGTAACTTGATCATTAAAATGCTTTAGAACAAACGAAGCAAACATCTTTTAAAAGTTGTTTGGTTGTAATACAATCACAAATTAATTGATTTGTTGTTATCAACGAATAGTTTCTTTGATATAAAAAATTACTGCATAAAAGATTCTAATTGAAATAACAATAATTAAAATGTAGCATGATTTGTATGTGTGGTAACAAAACTGAAGTAGCATGGAGTTGTTGTATCGTATTAAAATAATTTGGATTGCGTGTTGATATTTTTTGTGAACACTGTGCGTTGCCTGCGCCCTAGCGATCCAAGTGTAGAAAGCAGACCCTTATGTATAAATGTTGTGTGTTTTAGTCCTCGTTACACTGTTACTTTCCATTTTGTGTCGATCTCCTTTTCATTTCTGTAACCATCTTATGGAGTAATCGCTAAAGTTGCTTTTAAAATTAATCATAGAATGAAAAAAACATCGTGTTTTTAAGCAAGTAGGTTCGCATTAAACTATATTTCTACGTGTACTACATTGTTGTATGTATATGTATGTATAGCTAGAGTTACAGCGCGTTTTGTGAAACAAGAGATGATATTGAACTGAAGTCACATGACACATTTTACTGAACTCACTAAACCCAAAACTAAAGAATCTTTAAGACTAGGGAAAGCCAAAATTCACTTTTTTAGAATATAAATAAGCGGGGTAAAAGTTCAAAAGAAATAGAACATAGTAGTCAAGTCGGTCGATTGTCAGACACGGACATCAGGCATTCCAAGATCAATGTCAAACCAGTCAGAGCTCTGAATTATATTCATAGAATTAGACATGACCAAGTCACGCGCACCGGCAGCAACCTAACGGAGCCCCCATATAGGGCCAAAGCCTGCCAGGTTCACGGAACTGTCTAAACACGTAACCGTGATCCTGGAACGTAAAGGCTATAGAAGGAACACCGTGGATTTTAGGCACTACCCGCCTTATTAATAAACGTGGACTAGTTACGCCAAGGTTAATCCTTAAAAATGTATGGTTAATCCGAAGATAATCCTGTACCCTTTTAGCACGAGTTTTCAGTATTTGAGACGTTAAGTAAACTGGAACTTTGACAATTTCAAATTGTGAATTTTCAAGGAAAAAATTAGTTCCTTCTTCGCACACCAGAGGCGCTGTTCCATTTTTTTTCATATACGAAACGCTGTAAATACTTTAAAGTAAAAAAGTGAAAATTCATGTTAAGGGCACTGGTTGTAACTTTAGTCTATTAATAAGTAAGCCAAGTTTATTAATTTAAAGGGATACGAGTCTAACAATCCCTCCCGCTCCGCCCTGAGGACTATTTTGATGGTTAACCATGATAGAAAAGGCATGACCATATACATTTGAGTCAAGCAATGAGAAATACTTAAGTACATTTGGCATATCTATCAGAAGTCACGAGGCGCTTCGTCATATCGAATGTATCTGCCCACTTCCGTAATCCGTCCAGAAATATTTCAGTGTCGCTTCTGATTGGTTCTTAGTTCTGCCATCAACGCCCCAAATATTATAAATATCTTTTTAATATTAATTAATTATCTGATAAAGGAAGTATGTACTCTACGGCCTAACAAGGCCCCGTGATTATAGGAGACGATATGAGACGCTCCTGCATTGACCACGTACGGGGTTTGTATGGGGGCCAATGACAGATTTACCTGACCAATTACCCCTCAAACGATAATTTGTAGATTACATGAGTTCATCATCGTCAGTCTATAATGTTTCCACTGCTGGGACACAAGCCTCCTCTCTGTGAGAGGGAGCGGGCCATAATCCACCAAGCGGGCCCAGTGTGGGTTAGTAGATGTCACATGTCTTCGAATTTTTGGTTCTAGGACATGCCGGTTTCCTCACAATGTTTTCCGTCACCGTTTTGAGAGCAGTGGTGATGAAATAAATTACATAAAGTAATGCTCCTGGCTGGATTCAACCCACGACCTACAATTATTAAGTCGGGACCGATACCACTGGGCCACCACTGCTCCTATACATGAGTTACTCACTTACAATCGTCTTAATATACCGTGGTATAGGAAACACGTCAGCTGTAACTGGAACATATTTTTTTTATCATTTCCTCTCAATTCAACTCGCGAGTCTCTATGTTTTTTATGTTAGGGGTTTTGGTTTCCGCACTTAGTCCTTCATGTGGACCATTGTGCGTAACTCGCGAGTCTTTATGATACAACCCCTCATGTAGTCAAATAATTATCGCTTGTCTGAAAATGACTTGACGATGGCCCCGTATGAAATCTTTAGCTAAATCGATGTTGCGTGGACCCAAAATTATTTCAATGCTCAAGATCTACCAGAAAGAATATGATAGTCTCGTTGAACTTTCTAGCAACCAAATTCATGTGTTCCGATTTAGTGGGATGTTAAACCCACATAATTATGTCAGTTTCTCCACCGCAAACTGCAAGTTTGGTTGGGTAACTTATCATCGATTAAGTAATCAATTATGTTATGATTAATTAGGTAATTACTGACTTCACGCTTCGTGATGTATCATCATTACATGTAACTATTCCTAAATGTTCGTGTTCCTGGCTTTGTGTGTGTTTATGCATGATTACTGTTTTGTGTATTGTATCCTATCCGTTTCAACATGTATACTATCTATTAAATTCATCATTATTTCATTATCGTGATTTGCATCTTTGATGTTGTCTTACGATTAGTTTAAGATAATGACTAATAAGATCTAATAAATATTTTTTCGTAATTACATGTAAGTACCTAAGTGTTTGTAACAATAAATTAAATAATACGAGTCATCTCATTTTTGTATTCACTGTAATATTGTGCAGAGGATTTTAAAACAAAATAACATTTAATACATGACATAATTTAATTTAACTTTTTGACGAATTTTACTAAGTCAATTCGTCCTGGTCTGATTTCTATGCTTGGTCGTCGGGTGGCCCCTCCGTGAACGCACCGTGGACACATCACGCGACATATAGGCTTAAAGGCGGCTTTGTGTGGCCGCTGTGTCTCCTCAGAGCGAGTGGACAACGAACTGGAGCTCGGCACAGACCTCGACGACGCCGTACTGTACAAAGACAAGAAACTAAAAGACCAAGTAGAAGTAGCTATAGGTGACGGTATGGAATTCACTATACCAGGTAAATTGACACATCCTTAAATACTTAATTTAGCATGAACGATATGATTATACAGTGTGCAGCACTAACCCTTGATCTTTCAGGTGACAATAAATACAAGAAAGGAAAAATTTTGTTAAATAATATTAACGCTATAACAGATAATCATAGAGACAACCGGTTAGATTGTGAATTAAATCATCATGGATATCCTATTCAGGTAAATACTAATTCAACATTTCTCTATTACTTCCTTTTTCTATAAGTATCTTAACAACATTTTCCTTGTGCAGGATGACGACACAATAAGTCAAAAATCGTACGGCAGTCATAAGATCAGGTCATTTAAAGATGAAAGTCATAAAGGATCAGCGGACACGATAGATGGCGAAGAGAAAAAGGACGCCAGTAAAGAAGAATTAGGATTAGAAGAAGGTACGTTAAAATCCCGCCACTTAATTGTTTGATGAATTCTTGGAGGAGTTCGTAAATGTTTTCTTTTTCGCAGAAATGGTTGAAGAGGAAGAAGATGGAAAGTTAGAAGGTGTTCTGGGTAAAACGGACATAATAGTAGCAGCGGATGAAGAAGTAGTAGATGATAGTCCGGCAGACTGCTGTCCAGAGCCATGTTATGTGAAGTTTCCGTTCCTGGCGGGAGATGATGAATCTCCTTTCTGGCAAGGATGGGGCATGCTGCGATTGAAAACATTCAAACTCATTGAAAACACATATTTTGAAACGGCTGTGATTACCATGATTTTGCTCAGTAGTTTGGCTTTGGTAAGATTCCAAAACATTTACTGATATTACTAGCGTAAGTCGATTCAATGAATTAATGATTCATAATACAATTATTATGTCCATTACAGGCTTTAGAAGATGTAAATTTACCACATCGGCCGATTCTTCAAGACATCTTGTATTATATGGATCGTATCTTCACCGTCATATTCTTCATCGAGATGTTGATCAAATGGCTTGCCCTTGGCTTCCAGAAATACTTCACGAACGCTTGGTGCTGGCTTGATTTCATCATTGTCATGGTAATATACTAATATTTCTTTAGATATTTTATCTAAAAATGTACTAATAGTTTCTTTACAGATAATGATACTATTATGTAAATCATGACGAAGGATTTGACTTGCTTTATTATGTAATGAGAAAGACATAATAACGGTATATTCAGGTTGGTCTCACAAATTTTGTGAAGGTCTCTTTACTCTCACTACAGCTTCCCAACGTGCTGGTGTTGTAAAGACCGAGTATATCATGACTTGATTTAATTTGCCTAAACCTAGATGTAAGAAATATATTGTATGATGAGTAAATGATGAATGGTGTGGCGTTAGTTGTCGCTCGTAAACCACGGCGCGGTGATGGCGGGCGCGGACGACATCCCGGCGTTCCGCTCGATGCGCACGTTGCGCGCGCTGCGGCCGCTCCGCGCGGTGTCGCGCTGGGAGGGCATGCGCGTGAGTAGCGCGAGAAGAGTTGCGCCGCATCGCAGGCGGTACCGTTGCGCTGCACATCCACACACACTGTTTCAGCGCAACCATGTCAATGTATTGTTTGCAGTGCATTGTTTCACGAAACCGACTGTTTACTAAATGTCAATTTTCAAGATAGTGTTTTAACCAGAAACACAAATCAGTCTGTGAATCCAAAAACTAATGCCCATTCTTCTATCAATCAGTCAACTGTATTGGTCAAATGTTGCTAAGAATGTTTTGCAAGTTCGTGGTGTCCGATGTGCAGCGCAACTCAAAGCGTGCAGCTTTGATTGTTCGATGTCTATGGCAGTGGAAACTCCGAACGGCCTCACCTCGCTGCCTCGAGCTCTCGATGTCGTACTGTTTGTTTATGGATACCGCTTCTATGTGATTCTCTTACCCACGAACCCTGCTACCTGATAATTACCTGTGGCCAAATATATAATGGCCTTCACAGAGTGACTTGAAATATTGATATTTTCAAGTGCATGAATAAACACAACTTCTATCTTTGTGCTGTCGTACGAGACATTGCCGTTTTCACGTATAATAAAAGATTAATCAAAATCCGTGATGAGAAAAAAATTATGGAAATTTAATAATAAAAAAATTTAATTAAAATATTTCCGTTTTTATTAATTAATATTCTAAAGTAAAGAAGACAATCAATTGAACTGAAAATGGCACATGATCTTGGATGCTGTCGATGTCATAAATTGCAAAATATATAACTTTATACATATTATACCTACCTTGATTATGTTCTTAAAATGTGATGTAGCTTTTTTAGGATAACAGAGAATTTTAACTATAAAGTAATTGGTAAATTGTTTGCTATAATTAATTAATTATAAATTCTCTGGTGTCCTCAAATTAACATCGATGTACAAAGTGTGTAATTTGAGTGATTTATCACATTTCTATCCCTTCTGATATTCTGCAATAGGTTACCTACTTCTGTATTTGTAAACAAGTCTTCATCTTCCTAAAAAGATTGTTCTGTCCATAGTTTTGTTATTCAGGTTGTGAGTCTTCAACCAAGTTATGGAATGCTCAAGTTTGGCGTTGTTGGTGGGGTCAAGTCTTATGTAATTTTGTCTTTTTTGTAGATGCAGCATTAGACATCACAACTTATTTTTACCAGCAAATTATTGAAATTTATTTGTCTCAAAATGCAACCCTTGATTTCATCAGGTCTCGCTTATAAACTTCGTAGCGGCGCTTTGTGGCGCCGGCGGCATTCAGGCGTTCAAAACGATGCGAACGCTGCGCGCACTGCGCCCGCTCAGAGCCATGAGCCGCATGCAGGGCATGAGGGTACGTACCACCCTGTGCTGCCGACACACCCTATCGCTCATCCATCCACCACACACTTCGCTCCACACTTCACATTCACATTTCTATTTCAACTTCTACGATCATTATAAACATTATAAAGTCTCCAACATTCGAGTAAGGCTCCTATTTTCGATATTTCTGCATCAATCACCAGATCTAAATTTGTTTAAAATTGTCCATTTGAACAGTTGTTACCAATTCATTGGCAGTAGTCTATAATCGAATAAATATTAGTGAATCATTTTGAAGTGGTCGGTGGCACCCCTGAATGGCTTAGTATCATCACTGTTCGTCATAAACCTCTTTTAGAAATGGTTCCATGGGATTTATTTTAGGAGAGATTTCATCCATGTTTTGGTCTCTTTTTCTATTGGTCTTATTATTATTAGCTAGATTAGAGTTTTGTAATTACTTAGTTATTTGGAATGCTAATTTATATTCTGCACCTTAGATTTTTTCTTCTTGTATCTTCATCGTACGAGCGGCAAGTCGCATGCATTACTACTAATTCCATACATTGTGGATGGCTAACTTAGTGGACAAGGTAAGAGTAGTGTAGTATTTATGTTGCTTTGAGATGTGCTTCGATGTATTCGGTGTATTATAAATTATTTCATGTTGTGTAGATTATTATACTTATATCATTTTCAATCAGTACCATTTACATGATCACTCAAAGTATGGAACAAATCAGAATCAATATTAACCAGAAATGCACAGTACTAATAAAATTAACGTCCTTGCTTCCAAACTAATATTTTGCGCCCACTAACAATTGCACGCCATTCAGAATAAATGAGTGTATGTGTTTCACTGTACACTCATGGATACTTGAATGCAAGTCAAGTAAGGTCCCTTTGAGCTGTTACTAACTGGTGTGTATGTGACAGGTTGTGGTGAACGCGCTCGTGCAAGCCATCCCGTCCATCTTCAACGTGTTGTTGGTGTGTCTTATCTTCTGGCTCATCTTCGCCATCATGGGAGTTCAGCTCTTCGCTGGAAAGTACTTCAAGGTTGGGAGCATTATTATGTAGTTTAGCAGTAGTTTAGTTTGCTTTAGTCTCTCTTGTAAATAAATAAACTGGTATTCTTATAATTTTATTAACTCATATGCTTTAACTGTTTTCAGTGTGTCGACCTGAACCACACCACTCTTAGTCACGAGATCATTCCTGATCGAAACGCGTGTATCTTGGAGAACTACACTTGGGAAAACTCGCCGATGAACTTCGACCACGTCGGCAAAGCATACCTGTGCCTCTTCCAAGTTGCCACCTTCAAAGGATGGATTCAGATCATGAACGATGCCATTGATTCTAGAGAAGTACGTTCGATTTTACAATTTAGTAACGAAATCTTTAGTGGATTGCAATTGTTAACAAAATATCAATATTCATTTCAGGTGGGACGCCAACCAATCCGAGAAACGAACATCTACATGTATTTGTACTTCGTGTTCTTCATCATATTCGGATCATTCTTCACTCTCAACCTGTTCATCGGAGTGATCATCGACAACTTCAACGAACAGAAAAAGAAAGCCGGTGGAAGTCTCGAGATGTTCATGACTGAAGATCAGAAGAAATACTACAATGCCATGAAGAAAATGGGTTCTAAGAAACCGTTGAAAGCTATTCCGAGGCCGAAGGTAAAATCTAAACTTTTAACAGGTCTATGAAAATGAGACATCCACTAAAGGTCATCTTAAATCAGACAGTAATAACATCGTGCATCTTTTTTATATTTTTTATACAGCTGATCTACGCAATCTCTTGTCCTGGGACTTTAGCAACTTGCGGAGCATAATGTAGCCACAGCCGATTGTACGCAGCACATTCAAATTTGTAGCAGTACGTTTATCAACAGCCCATTACTTCCACCATCGGACCAACACAGATGCATCCAGATAAGACAGTGTAATAATTAATAAATATTCTGAAACATGATTTTTTCTTTCAGTGGCGACCACAAGCAATCGTGTTCGAGATAGTGACGGACAAGAAGTTCGACATGATCATCATGTTGTTCATCGGTCTGAACATGTTGACGATGACGCTGGACCACTACCAGCAGTCCGAGACGTTCAGCACAGTCCTCGACTACCTCAACATGATATTCATCGTGATATTCAGTTCAGAGTGCCTACTAAAAATGTTCGCCTTACGCTATCATTACTTCGTTGAGCCTTGGAACTTGTTCGATTTCGTAGTAGTCAATTTCTCAATTCTTAGTGAGTATTCCATATTACAGCTCTATTTCCATTCCAAGATTTATAACAGTTCACTAATGATACATTTCTTTGTTCCCAGGTTTGGTATTGAGTGATATTATAGAGAAATATTTTGTATCACCTACTCTATTGAGAGTGGTGAGAGTAGCGAAAGTCGGTCGTGTGTTGCGTCTCGTGAAGGGCGCGAAGGGTATCCGGACGTTGTTGTTCGCGCTCGCCATGTCCTTGCCAGCGCTGTTCAACATCTGTCTGTTGCTGTTCCTGGTCATGTTCATCTTCGCCATCTTTGGCATGTCGTTCTTCATGCACGTCAAGGACAAAGGTGGCCTCGACGATGTGTACAACTTCAAGACTTTCGTGCAGAGTATGATCCTGCTATTTCAGGTCAGTTGTACTATGTCATCACAATATCTGCTGTTTGCTCGTTTGACTATTTTCATGTAGGTACTGCTGCAATGTGTATCTTTGCTAATTGGATTGGACAACCGCAATAGAAGATGCTGCAGCTAGCTGCTCTTGATATGAATCCATCGTTATTAGAGTTCATCAAATAATAATTAAATGTGTTATTTTGTGATGTCATGCAGATGTCGACGTCAGCCGGATGGGATGGTGTGTTGGACGGAATTATAAATGAAGAGGAATGCGACCTGCCCGACAACGAGCGCGGCTACCCCGGCAATTGCGGTTCCGCCACTATCGGCATCACCTACCTGCTATCCTACCTCGTCATTTCCTTCCTCATCGTCATCAACATGTACATCGCTGTCATTCTCGAAAATTACTCGCAGGTAACCTAGCTTATTTTTTATTCATCATGTTCATGGCGGTGGTAACTTAATACGATTGTAATTGGTTTATCGTTGTATGCAGGCGACGGAGGACGTGCAGGAAGGTCTGACGGACGACGACTACGACATGTACTACGAGATCTGGCAGCGGTTCGACCCGGACGGTACGCAGTACATCCGCTACGACCAGCTGTCAGACTTCCTCGACGTGCTGGAGCCGCCGCTGCAGATCCACAAGCCCAACAAATACAAGATCATATTCATGGACATACCAATATGTCGCGGCGACATGATGTTCTGCGTCGACATCCTCGACGCACTCACCAAAGACTTCTTCGCGCGGAAAGGCAACCCCATCGAGGACCCCGGAGACCTCGAGGTGGGGCGGCCGGACGAGGTGGGCTACGAGCCCGTCAGCTCCACGCTGTGGCGCCAGCGCGAGGAGTACTGCGCGCGCCTCATCCAGCACGCGTGGCGCCGCCACCGGCGCGCGCAGTCGCCGGGCGGCGCGGGCTGCGCGGGCGCGCCCACGGCCGTGCTGCTGGACGGGCCGGCGCCGCGCGTGGTGCTGGGCGGCGGCGCCTGGGCGGGCGGCGCGGCGCCGGCGCCGGTCTGACCCGCGCTGGCGCTGGCGCTGCTGCCCGCGCTGGCGGCCGACGGTCCGCTGCCGGGCCCGCTGCCCGAGCTGCTGAGCCCGCCCGCGCCCGAGCGCTAGCGCCGCTGGAGCTGCCAGCTAGTGCGCCGAGCCGCGCCTGAACTGTTCGCGCGCGTCTAGAGACGTTCGACGTGTTTACTGGAGTGTTTTGTATTCGCGTGGCCGAAGCTTAGTGACCGTTTGTTTTGCGACCGTGTTCGCGCGCGTTCACCGCGTTCTGTCGTTCCGATTCGTATCCGTTGGTTTGCGTTCGCGTGCGGACCTGTTCCCGGTGAGTGAAGCCGTCGATCGGAGAGGATCGTTCTCGCGAGCGTGCCCTTTTTTTATTCGTCACTAGTGATGTAATGTAAGGTATTGGATAAAATTGAGGAAACTCTAAAAGCTTATTTTTGTATTCGATGAATATCACTGTCTATCTGTAAAATTCTAAAACAGAAGCTGTACTTATAAATATTGTGAAGTTTGATGATTTGTTACCGATTGTGAGATATCATTTTTCTTCCCCAAAATGGTGTCGAGCAATAGCACAAGTAGATGTCCCCGGTCCCGGCGTGTGTGTGTGTGTGTATGTGTGAGTCTGTGTGTGTGTGTGTGTGGTGCGGCGGAGTGCGGCGCGGCGCACGCTTGTTCAGCTTCCCTCACGGCAACATGTTGAGCACCGCCTCACGTCACACACTTGGTAACATTACATACATTACGTCAGCCACGAGCCCGCGCTCACGGGCGCTAGTATTATCGTATCTTAATAGACGCTTAAGAGAAGCAATGGCTACGCCGATTCATATCAATTTTGTCCGTATAGTTTTAATAGTTCCAATTTGTAAGCTTCTCACTGTACCGGAGGACGCGACGTTGCGTCTGCGCGAGGACGGCCGCCTGCCGCTCCTCGGGAGTAAGAGAGTTTAGAGAAATTTTTGCAACGTTATCTATATAAGCTTAACAAATCAGCTGTGAAATCGGTACCAGAATTCACTTCCGTCCTAATTCAGTACGCATCATAGGAATCGAGCCATTTTATGTAACGCGCACTTTCCACATACCTAGTTAATGTAATTGCCTTCCCCTGATTACATTAGCTGCGGAGCCCGGCGGCATTCCCCGGCCGCCCGGCTCCCGGCGTGCGGGGCCCGCATGCGGGCTAGCGGGACATACCGCACACCTTACCCGATTAACAAACTGTAACAACGAGTGTTTGTATAATCCTCGACGCTATGCACCCTACAATGTATGGGCTTTGCGTCGAGTTAATCCGATACATTTTTGGTCTGTATACCGTCAGTATTGTGACAGTCGGTGTGTCCCACGGCCGCGTGCGCACGCGCCGTGCGCCTCATAGACCTATATATTGACATAGCGAGCGGGCTGGTACTGCTTCGACGAGTGTTGCTCTTGCATATTACATTTTGATGATGTTGATAATGTTTAATGTTCATTCACGATGTACAACCGATTCGGCTACTTGAACGACATCACTAAATTAGCAATAAGATAATATTGATATACCTAAGAGATCGAACGTCCCTTACCGAGTAAGGTAGATATTATTGAAGTATTGTTTATTTTTCGATTGACATCTCTCTAGATAGCCGGCGTAACCCGGACGTCGCCGTTCCCTCGCGACGGTTCACTTCTGTGACAGTATTGTCTTTTCTAGCACAACAGACTAATGAATCATTAAATTTTTGTAATTTAACTTTGGAAGTGGTCAATTTTCTACTACTCTGTAAATATTGAGAGCTTATTGCCGGGTAGATCCCAAACCGCACGTCGCAACACGTAATTTATTATATTATGTCTATCTATTGATATCAGCGATACGTAATAAGCTTGAAGCAATAACGTTAACGTGTGCTCGACGAGAGGTTTCGCTTTTCATTACCTTGTACGGAACATGTCACCGAATAGTTGTGTGCCGGTTGTTTTCAATTCGTTTACATAAAATGTGAAAAAATATCTCAAGTGCAAGACCATTCTAAGTGTTGCAAGGTTTAATAAAGAGTCAGTGTATCGTAAACTAAAGAGACGCTTACAGTTTTGCACATATTTTGCAATAATTATGGTTACAAGATAACGATTATGTAGATAATTTTATAAATGATGCGCGCGGAGTGCGCGAGCGAGGTTCCCCGTCGCTGGCGCACGCGCGCGACCTGCGTTCCCTCTTGCGTTACTTTACGTTCACACAAGGTAACTAGGTATCTCAGAGCCGTGTGGAGCCACTCAAGCTCTGTCCTCTAATATGTAATATTATATTGCGCTTTGGAAGACTGATCGGATAAGATGATCTTGAATTTTATTTAATGTCCTTGTTGACGTGTTTGTAAAAAATCTAAAAACAAAATCTGTAACTTAAAATCACGTATTTTAAGTTTAGAAGTATGATTTAACTCGACAATACTGATATTCTCACCTAGTTAGTGCCGTGTTAACACTTACGTATGTACACCAATTGTTATTTATTAGCTATTAAGGTAACGTTACCGCTTTTCACAATATTAGTGAATGTGAATATATACCATTATGGTTAGCCAGTAAACATTAATAACAAGCTAGATGATTATTTGCTCTTTTTAGAAAAACACTCAGTCAAGAAATCAGAATTTATTTAAACGAATTCCTTTAAAACAAGACGAAAACGAATTTATCTACAACATAATTGAAATTGGGATTCGGAATCATATTCCCCATTTCCGGTGTTTAGACTTCAACGAAAAGTTGAACATGAAAATAGGTAGTACAATTACTGTGCAACGTGATCAATTCTGATTTCTTTCAATTTTGTTATCACAAAAATGCATTTATTAAAATGTGTAAGCATTTATGTGATAAGAACTACAATCTAAGAGTATTTGTTACTTAAAGCTCCTTATAGCGTTAGGTATCGAGGTTGACAAGTTCCATACGGCTCTACACGACATGCTCTACCAATATGTCGTCACTTTAAGTTGGTGAAACCAAAGATTATAACTACTATTAGGCATATTTGCACAAAGAAGTTGTGTTTAATTAAGTTTAGACAATAAGTTATAATATCATTGTATTGTTTATTTTAACTATACTTATGACAAAAAAGTGAGTTCAGTTTGCTGAATGATAGAGGTTTAATTGAGTATTTATTATATATATTGTTGAAGTTTGTACAAAATAAATTAAGTAAACGATAAAATATAGAACTTGACTGCTTTGCTCTGTAGTTTTATTTTAAATATTGTCCTGTCTATATCGTTACCACTGAGGTTAAATTTTTGAATAAAAATTTTCAATCTTTTATTTACTAGTCCGCTGTTATCCCAACCTAAACAAAGTCTTTTGGATCCTACTCCACTAAATAAAACTGCACTGTCTATTTTTATTTATGTTTTTTATTAATAATACAAAACTTTCCTATACATTTTTATAAATTACAAAATGTCATGAAGTTTTTGGATATACTATAGTATGTACCTAACAACCTAACTAGCGCAGCAAAATATAATACTATTCATTTAGTCTTTATTCACTTGTATGATTTAACATTAATATAGAAAACATTCCAAATAATTGAGTTGCGCCCTGAAACAGAAAGTATAAAAGTTTTTATAAATCATAATTCTATTACAACTGTAGGACTTTAACAGTTGATTCTACAACTGCTAAAATCCTTGGCTTCCCCCAACATTATAGAAAAAAAAACTCTGTTTACCGCATTTTAGGTAATTTATATTGTAATGTTTTTGGAAATTCCCAAAAAAAAATTTTTTCATACTGATGGACCCGATCAATTTCTCATTTTGTATCATCATCATCATCAGCCTATAAATGTTCCCACTGCTGGGACACAGGCCTCCTCTCTTTGAAAGGGAGTGGGCCATAATCCACCACGCGGTGCGGTTTGGTGGATGTCACATGTCTTCGATTTTTTGGATCTAGGACATGCCGGTTTGCTCACGATGTTATCCTTCACCGTTTTTGAGAGCAGTGGTGATGAAAATAAATTACACAAAGTAATGCGCCTGGCTGGGTTTGAACCCACGACTTACAATTCGTAAGTCGGGGCCGATACCAATCGGCCACCACTGCTCTTTTCTTTCTAATCATTAAGTATATAAAATGCTGTAAACTCACCATTCTATTGCTAGGCTTTACTAGGTCTCGTTGGAGACGGGGCCAGGGCATCCCTGCGACAACAAACAACTTCTTGTAGCTATCTAGCACTCTACGAACAACATACCATAATTATGGCACACACTACTATATTTACGACAAACTAATTATTAATACATGAAATGTATGAAGCTATGATACTAAATTAATCATTTAATATTTAAAACATCGATCTACTTTACATCCATCGCGTCTATGGATACTAGACCATCGCGACAAGTCGTAGCAGATACTTCGGAAAGAAAGCGTAGCGCTTCGGTGCTACGTAAAGCGTAGACCTACAAAGACTAGCGCTACGCGACATTTCGTAGCAGATACTTTAGAAAGAAAGCGTAGCGCTTCGGTGCTACGTAAAGCGTAGACCTACAAAAACTAGCGCTACGCGATATTTCGTAGCAGATACTTTAAAAAGAAAGCGTAGCGCTTCGGTGCTACGTAACAATTCGTAG
>JAQSVV010000485.1:600000-823076 GCA_036375495.1 Agrotis segetum | reverse complement strand
CGTAGCGAATAGTAGAGAAAGCGTAGACCTACAAAGACTAGCGCTACGCGACATTTCGTAGCAGATACTTTAGAAAGAAAGCGTAGAGCTTCGGTGCTACGTAACAATTCGTAGCGTATAGTAGAGAAACCGTAGACCTACAAAGACTAGCGCTACGCGACATTTCGTAGCAGATACTTTAGAAAGAAAGCGTAGAGCTTCGGTGCTACGTAACCATTCGTAGCGGTTGTTAGAGAAACTGTAGACCTACAAAGACAGTAACGCTACGCGAAGAATCGTAGCAAGAGAAAGTATCTAAAAAGAAAACGCTACGGCACCAGTCGTAGCAGATACAATTGAAAGCGTATGTTGAATTTTAGTTTTCGTGACTTGCGAAGGTCAACTCGTAGTCAGCTGTCAAACATTATATTCAGCTGTCAGCAGAGGTCAGTATTGGGTCAGCAGTATCCGATTAGGCTCAAAGCCGATGGAAAGTTGCTTGTGAGATACAGAGAAAGACGATTGTTGGCGATCATTACTGTCTATGCCAATTGCGAAGACACAATAGAAAATTTTAGTAGTCATATTCAATATTCTTTTGATATTTCTTGTACTTCTTTGACCAAGTCATTGTGTCAGTTTATGATCCAACCACGAGCATATTTTAAGGATCAATGCACACTTATTTAATTTGAATCACTCTGTGATATTTTTCTTTCTTGAATTTTTCATACGTTGCCTTTTCTTTTCAAATGTGTTTCAATAAGTTGTATTATGGATACAAGGATTAGGAATGTTGAGAAGGACAGGACACAAGTAATGATATAAATAACAAACTTCCATTCGATGTTACTATTTTTATTTATTTTTATTTCCATCTTAGTCTTACTTAAGACAACTGTGTCCTTAACATAGGCACACATACAAGATGCTTGTCAATACATAGGCATAGTATCCATATAAATATCTATACAGCATCTATATGTACAATAGTATGTGTGTACTGACGAAGCCCTCTGCATCAAGTAGAACAGTGACCCTCCGCAGTCGGGGCCTCCTACACTAGTACAGTCCACTATGTGAACCATGTACAACAAGCTTCTTATTTATTTAATTTACGACATTTACTGGCAGTGCAACTGACTTGTGCACGTTTCGTACCACAATTCACCGATTTATTACTCATTAATGACAGATATGTAGCGCGAGAGTTAATTTACAAAAAAGCGGATTATCGCGAATCGAAAACCTTCAAAAATAGTTATGTATGTATGTATCTATTTGTACGACTTGGCTCCGTTACCACCTAGGACCGAATGCTTCATTCGTTACAAAGTTATTTATTTGTGAGCACG
Organism: Agrotis segetum; assembly: GCA_036375495.1. Taxonomy (NCBI): domain Eukaryota; kingdom Metazoa; phylum Arthropoda; class Insecta; order Lepidoptera; family Noctuidae; genus Agrotis; species Agrotis segetum. The sequence continues at coordinate 821,742 of JAQSVV010000485.1, read as the reverse complement.
GCACCATCTTGTGTTGTTGACGTTACAGGCAAATAGTTCGCGACTCCAACGCTTAATTAGTAAATATACCTTTACAGTACCAGTCGTTAATGTTTATTGGAAAACTTTATAATTACTTTAAAATATTATTTGAATATAAGTGAGCAGTGAGCAGCGCGTGACGCGGAGCTGCGGCGACCTCGCCTCAACTTCACACTGAACGCCTTCCAGGCGCTAAATTATAACTTGATCACAGAATTAAAACATACTAAGTGCTGAACTATCAGTTTTAAATATTGATATACAGTACTCTAATAACAAAAATAGGTTTTTGGTAAAAATATTTTTTGTTTTTCTTAACCGATAATTGTTATTATATCATATTGTGCTATTTTTTTTATTAAAAGACTCGTTATCGAGGATAAAGTCGACAATCGAAACAAACCACCGCTATTGAAACTTATAATACATCGTAGTATATTACATTACCATGAAATGAGGTCGTAATAATACAAAGATCCAAACTTTTACTACACTAAGCGATTTACACGACGCTAAGACGAATTTAAAATATCAAAAAAAATGATTAATATTAAAATTATAAATTCTAAGTTTACAGTCGAAAAAAAATAAAATAAAATGAACTCTATTAAAATTATTAGAGGAGATCTGAATGTTTATAATGTGAGACTTATGTTACGAGATGTAGCAGAGTTGTATGCGGGTATGCCTGGAGTACCTAGCTCTCGACTAAATGCTGCCATCACGAAATCACATCATAATCTATTCGATAACGGTCTTCTTTGGTACTCGCTCCGACACTGGCGATCCTCGATTCAACGGTAGATAATCTTTTTTTTTCTACTCAATTCCTACAACTGAAACATGTTGGCTTACAGAGTTTAAGATCACAGTGTAATCAGTCAATTTAGTTCCAAAAACATAAAATTAAAAATAAACATCGACCAATCGAGAACCGCCAAGTATTAAAAGCAAGTTGAGTGTATTTATAATGAGTACAAATAAAGTCGAAAATAACACAAATTCATTTTTATTGAAAATAATTTAGAATCATATATTAAATGAAGTCCAGGTATTTTGACTACAATGGTTAAATGAACAATCCGTTTATCAACACTCAGTTAGAATCACATACATTTCAAATGACACGCACACAAACTTTTGTCACGGAAACGTACCATTTTTCAAACATTTCTGTCCTATGAGACACGACATAACCTCTTGCCTCGCCCCGCGAAAACAAGTCTTAAAATAATGTTATTACTAAATATTCTTTAAAGTTCAGTACTCGGGAATTATTGCCAGATATTAAAACTATTAATCGTTAAAATTTCGTTACCGTGTCATAGGACCAAAATGTTTATACGTAACACATTTTCAAGCTAAAATCGTCAAGTCGATGAAATGTATGAAAGCGTAGATTAAAATTGAAGTGGTTCCGTTTCATACTTTCTAATTATTTAGAAATGAGATCTACACATTTTTGTTAGTCAATCACACACTTGCAAAATTGGAAAACTTCAAATACGGCACTTGCAAAACACGACATTAAGGCAAACGGTCATAGCAAACGGTTTTTGAAAGGTGATTCAAATTATCCTGTTGTAAATTTTTGTTTGGCGACAAACAATCTTATTAGCTCACGTTAGAATTGACATTTGACTAACTATACAGGAATTGAAAGGCCTTTCAGAAACGGGTATTCTCATTCACACAAATATACTGCTTCATTGGCTGTTCAGAATTATCTGTATTTATTATCCAAAGGTGGTTAAAATGTCTTAAGGGAGGGGAAAATACCAGTTATTTTACAAACTGTACTGGACATTCAGGTAAAGCAGTATAGTTGTGTGTTTCAAGCAATGATATTTTAGTAAACAGATATGTTAAGAGTGCGCAAAACGTGAAGACCAGAAAATGTCCTACGTGGGACATTTGCAAGTCTATGATGCCGACGTGCGGGGTTGATGACGCGTGGCGCTGTTTGTTTATGTAGCTGTCACTTTTTTTCTTATTGCGTTTTATCAAGCTATCCTTTTTACTTGTTGTGAAATGTAATGTGTGAATAAAAAAGTGTGTATATGTGCTGCCGCTCGGCGCGGAACAGTTTTTTTCTGTTGTTTTGTGAGTGTATAACATATCTGTATATTAGAATATCATTGATTTCAAGTCAATTAGTGTCATGGACAATCTACAAACACAGACACAAGTAATTCTTATTCATTCAGTGTGTAGTTAGTTACACTTCCATCAATTTCACAAACTTTAAGCTTGCACTCTCAGATTCCATTTTCAACACAATTATATCAAACAAGGATCAATAAAAGCCTTTTTACGAAGATAAAATGTTTATATAATTCTGAAATTAAATAGTCCTTTTAACTGATAAATACAAAAAAGTTACGGTGTGACCGTATCACTCTTTATGATCAAACATTACCTAAAATCATAACAAATTGTGTCTAAACCGAAGCTGAAAAAACAATTTATTTTCGTATTCCGTAATAAATGTTAATTCTGTTGATTTTAAATAATCCTATTTACACTTTTTTTTCAAACATGTGTTTTTTTTTCTTTTTGTGAAATATTTTTTTTACATTTTTATTAATTTGCTTAAGGGCCAATCTGAGTTAATAAGTCTTATTTTAAAAGTATGAAAATCCCTTGTCTATCGGAAGACAGCCGTTTTAATTATTACAGAAATTGCCATAGATCATCACACTAGCATCATTACGGGAGTTATTTAGATCTCAAAGATGTCAAGCTTATGCTAAAGCTGAAATTTGGACCAGCGAGATTACTTCTAAACCTTCGCTAGATAAAACCTAGAACGGTATACAAACTATTAATTACCAAACTAGCTCTATCTAATAATGTCAGTGACGAAGTAAATTCTCTCGCTCATAATTAAACATACTCTAATCAGCTATAAGATCGGTCCCAGTAGACAAGAAAGGTAATATAATGTGATTTTGTTCGCAGCTTTTAGTCTATACACGATAGAAACAAAAGCGTGTCGCGAGAGTAGTGAGGTGCGCCCACGTCCACTAGTGGCGCCCGACGTGGGACCGACGAGTACAGTAGCCAACCGCATGGGAGCTTACCCATGGCGCGACGCGATTGCAATTCGACCGATTCCAACTACAAGTGAAAATCAACATTACCACTAGGATATATGACATAAAACAAGTTGTCATCTACGGGTAGAAAAACAAAACACAATCGCCACGACGATGTCAGGTCAATCGAATTGCATCATTATTTCTTAGTAGCAAGGTCGATTTTCATTTTTATTAGTAGATATTGCATATCGCACGAATCACGTCATGGGTAGTCCCTAAATTGACAGGGTTCAGAGACGATGCTCTGCAAAGTCTAACTGGATTTGCCATGTTTAGACTGGCTTTCAAACAGAGATGCGTAGGGAGTGAGTATGAAACTTCCCAATAACATTGCTTAATTTTCTTAGCCAGTGATATCATTGGTTAGTTTTACCACGTTTTACCTCTGTCATCTCTGGTTGAAACCTAAGGGACATTATCCATGCCGCGACGCCATTGCAAGTCGACCGATTCCAACTAGAAGTGAAAATCAACCTTGCTACTAAGAAATAGTGATGCAATTTGATTGACTTGTCGTCGTCGTGGCGATCGTGTTTTGTTTTTCATCTACCCGTAGATAACAACGTGTTTCATGTCATATAGTCCTAGTAGTAAGGTTGATTTTCACTTTTAGTTGGAATCGATCGAATTGCAATCGTGACGCGTCATGGGTAAACCTTACGATCGAATACTGAACATCGCCAATTGGCGCCCAACGTGGGTCAAAGTGGCATCGAGCCGTGAGTGTGGGCAGTGCGTAGTGTGTGTGTTTGTATGTGTGTGTGTTATGGAGAGGAGGCAAGATTACTCTGTGTAGTCCCAGCAGTCCTTCTCGTAGCCTTCGTGTACGTGCTCCAGCAGCACCTTGCGCCGGCTGTCGCAATATCTGGGGACAACGGATAAAATATGAAACACTATTAAAAATCTATCAAAAAGAGGCCTTTCATGGAATTTATGACAGTTTTTTTGACGTAAACTGGAACGTTGACATTAATCTCAAGGAAAAAACTAGTTCCTTCTTCGTACACTTGAGGCGCTGTTCCATTTTTCCATACAATAAACGCAGTAAATTCAAGTACACTGTCTGAAATCTTGTGATCGAGCTACTTTTTTATTTGTAGTATTATTATTGGCTTGCTGTTTTCAGAAGTAAATTCTTGTGAAATATGCCTATAATTGGTAACAGTTTGATAAGTTCACAAAATGGTATGGAGAACCGTTTCATTAATTTTTTATTTTTTACTGCAAAACATAATAAATGTTTCTTGTGCTATTGAGGAGAGAGGAGATAACTTTCAAAACGACAGAACTTTCATCAAAATAATATAAGTATTAATACCTACGTGAAGCAAAAACTTCTACCTCTTTTTACCAAAATTTAGCACAGTTACTTCCTCAATAAACTTCGAAAATGTGTGGCTAACTTGAAGATTTATATTTAGTTCGCATTTATCAATATGGGTGTAATGCAGAAAACTGTTATTTTTTTTTTTTTTTTACTTCAAAGTTGCATTCAAATACGGTCGAATTTTGACTGGCAGACAACTAGTTATGATTATTAGCAGAGGTCGGAATTAGGTAGAGTTATTTTAGTACTTGCATCGAAATGTTCATATTAATATGGATCTTCCCGGGTTTTCTTATAGACAATCTCGTGCGGAAAACAGCATTACACATAAATAATAATAATAAAACCATCAGAGATAGATTAAACAAATAAATTGTGTAAAAGTAAATAATTTTTTCATTTAATAAATCCCTATAATATATGGGATTTGGGGCATATCCACTTTATTCTTTCGCTGTATGAAATCAGTGTAGGTACAAAAATAACTGTACCTATGATTATTATAGCCAGCACTCACCTATACTTGTCCTGGACCTTCTGTTTGATGTCGGCCAGGTTCTCGCTAGTTATATCACGCTCCAAGTACTCGGAGAGCGTCTCCGTGGCCGACTCCAGGTCCCTCTGGTTGTCCTCAAAGATCACCGACTGGTTGTTCTTGCGCAGGTAGTACGCGAACACGTACGTGTACATCAACGTCTGTCGGCACTGACACAGGATGTCCACTGCCTTCTTCAGGAATTGCACCTGTTACCAGTTTTAATAATCACATTTTCGGTTTAGGTGTGGGTACTTTTATATTTTTGATTTAATAAAAATATAGATAAAGCATTTATTTTAATTTTGGTAAAATCATCAAATTAATGAGTCCTTCCACCCCGGGCAGGGCGGGAGGGACTGTCAAACTTATACTGACTATGTTCCGGGGTCACGGTAATGAGATAAGTCCCGCGACCAAAGAGATTTGTGGCACATGAGGGTAAAAGTTATACGCGAAGGTCTTTGTCTTACAGTGGAACACACTATTACGACTAATAAAAAAACGAACGAGGCTTACAATAATTGCTATTCTAATCTGACATCTCATCTTGGTAATAAAATAAGCAATTCAACTTCAAAAATGTAGTTCTACAATATTGCCATTTTTTTTCATCATCATCATCCTAGCCCTTACCCGACTATATTGGGGTCGACTTCCACTCAGACAGGCTGCAGTTAAATGCAAGTATTCTGCGTAGGTAGGCAGGCCCTGTTGTGGGGTGAGGCCAGCCCCACAACCCAGTCAGCACTGGGTAATACAATATCCCCCTTTGGTAAGATAAGGCTAGTTGACAAGTCCATTTAAATACAATTTTGTATAAAATGAAACATAAAATGGGCCGCGGTAAAAAACGCTGCTGTGAACGTAACCGTGACCTTGGAACGCAAATGTCTACTGAAGTAACACGACGGATTTTTACTCAGTAAGTTTGACAGTCCCTTCTGGTCTAACAAGGGTGGGAGGATTCACTTGATGATTTTATCACCCAACAATACACATATAATAAAAAAGTAATTTAAATAAATAAGGTGCACATACTTCAATCCAGCTCATGTTATGTTGCTGCATTTCCTCCATCTTCTCCTTGACGGACGCGTACAGCTTGGACTCGAAGCGCAGCGACTGCATGTGGTTCATGTAGCGGTTGCAGTAGAACAGGTAGCGCTGCAGCGCTGCACGCGACCGCTCTTGAGCGTCGCGAGCCGCTTTAGCTTCATCCTCGTCGTACCTGGAGGTGGACGGATCAAAAGTCAAGTTCATTCTGCAGGCTGTTCCTTCATGGAAATTTCCTATGTTACAAGGAAAATTGTTGAATATTCAGTCTTGTGTTCACTTGGAGGTTGTTCTTTCATAAGAAGTCTTATGTTACGATGGAAATTGATTGTGGTGAAGGCCAGTTTAACCTTCTGCTTACTGAATACGTTGTCTTCATAGATGTCATGTATGGGTCCAATAGTAACGAGTTCATTGAAAAGCAATTGTTGTTGAAGTTTCTTGCTCAATCTTTTTCATACGAAACTACCTTAACAAATGGCCTTGTAAAGTTTCGCACATCGTACAATACCTTACACCACACATTATTGCAGTAAATAATACTGTCAGTTTCTCAAAATCAGTTAGTATTTTTTGTGAAGAGTAACCACCGTTCTGTTATCCATTCACACAAACATGACGTGCGCGTAGATCATAGAATGTCCAGTTTCCTAGTAGCCACTCAGAATTGAAGCCGAGTCAAGTGAACATCTCCAAGGAATATACTCGTATTTAAATGTGTACATGGCAGTCACACACATATTTATAAACAAGTGGCTTCACTAAAAACGTTACGTTTTGTTTCGAACTCAGAATATGTGTGCTTAGTGCAAGTTTTTTATGGTTCCGTAGTCAACAAGGAACCCTTATAGTTTCGCTATGTCCGTCCGTCCGTCCGTCCGTCTGTCCGCAGTTTAGCTCAGAGACGCACAGTACTAGAGAGCTGTAATTTGGTGTAAATATACGGATTTGTTGTGCCGGAAAAGTTGTAAAATAAAATCTCGAAAAATATATTTTTTAGGGTACCTCCTGTACACGTAAAGTGGGAATGAAAAAAAAAAATGTGAGTTTCCATTAACAATTTTTTGATAAAAAAATTCGTTTGTGAAATATTAAGCTTTAAAGTGCTAAATTTTGCTCGACTCGAGTGTCCCCCCCCTCTACCAGCTAAACGGTTATGTTTGGGCGCTTGAAAAAATTCACAATAGAAGTATATAGGTATAACGAAATTTAAAAGAAAATTATCATGACTGAGTAGGCTTTACAACTTTACGAGTAATAGTCGACCAACTTATAAAATGTACTTGGATATCATATTTTCTTAAACAAAATGTATCGGAGAACATGCTCTTCAACTGCAAATGTAAGTTTGTCAAATTTATTTTTACAGCTTTTATAGGTATGTTTTTTGGGGATAGGTAGGTTTTTATCGTCAACTATTTTTAAATAACTTCAAAAAAAGGAGGAGGTTCTAAATTCGTCGTAATCTTTTTTTAAATGTAATAATAATAATATTTTAAATGTATTGTCCCCGATTTCTCAAAGACTCCTGGAACGATTTTGAAAATTCTTCTTTTTAAAATTAAATTCAGTGAATCAGTTTAGTTAGTTCGGTATTTTGATGGGCAACTACGGAACCCTACACTGTGCGTGGCCCGCCACGCACTTGGCCGGTTTTTTCCTACTTTCGGCGCTCTTATTGGTCCGCTCCAAAGTCGTGAGAACTCTCAACCAATGAGAGAATCAAACGCAAATAAACGTTACTATCGCGTCAACGTAAAAAAACTCGCACTAAGCACACTGGACATTAAATTTTGACAGGCCTGTTGGTCTAGTGGTTAGTGACCCTGACTACTATGCCGGAGGTCGTGGGTTCGATTCCCACCCAGGACAATGTTTGTGTGATGAGCACGATCATTTGTTCTGTGACTGGGTGGAATTTATCCAAAATTATGTATGTATTTAAAAATATATAAGTACGAGTATGTTTATCTGTTGTCTAGTACCCATAACACAAGCTCTGCTTAGCTTGGGTCTAGATGGCGTTTTGTGATAGTTGTGGAATATTATATTATAATCTAAGCATTTGCGTTTATAAAAATAGTAGGATGATAATGCCTAAAGTAGCGTACCTATTGCAATTGTACCAGCTGCTACCGTGGGGCTCCCAGGGTCCGAGGCACACCCAGCAGAAGTCCGCCTTACAGTTCTGGTTCTTGCACACCATGTGGTTGCAGCCGCCGTCCTTCTCGATGGTCACGTTGCACTTGGGGCACTCCTTCGTGTTCGCTGCGATCCAGTTGGACGTTTCCGAATCGTCGTCGCATTTCTGAAAAAAGTTTTAGATAAACTTTTCTTAAATACTGTTTCTAATGACTTGCTCGTTGGCCTAGTGTACGCAAGCGCGACTGCTGAGAAAGAGGTCCCGAGTTTGATTCCCGGGTCCGACAGTGTGATTGGATTTTTTTTTCAAAATTAGATTTAGATTCAAAATTAGATCAGCTTACCTTGATCCACTTCCTGAGCAGACAGCACCGCACGGGATCGTGCCAGTTCTCGCCGCACGCGAAGCAGAAGGTGTGTCCACAGCGACACGTGACGGGCGCCGCCTCCACGTACGCCACCTTGATGGCGTTGCTGCAGTCCGGAGACGGACACCAGCGCAGGAGTCGATTGCACTGCAACCAAAATATGTCGTAAATTAATGAGCCGTGTAAAGTAGTGTCATGTGGAACACCCTGTATAATAAACTGAGCATTCCCTATCCAGCATCCATGATTTTCTGTCTGCATTTATTGTACGTTAAAAATCATGAACGAGACAAAATGATTTTTCACCTCACCCGCTCGGAAAGATTCTATTTCCCATTCAAAATCTGAGCGCAAAACTCCATTTTGTGCTCTAGAGCACAAAGTGTTGCTTAAAATTCGAACATGTCTTGTATTCAATTATTTTCTACACTGACAGGCGAGCCGCACCCACTGCATTTCCTCGCTGTGTGAGGTGAAAAGTTTTGTGTTTCACTCGGCAGCAAAGTTTTTCTGCGTCTCGTACCTTTGAAAACTTCGCTCGCTCAGTTTTCAATTCTCTCTCGCGCCAAAAATCAACTTTGCAGCCTTGCATAACAAATAACTATTATGGCCCGCAGTTGTCTTTGACTAGTAAACGTTGCGAAATCATGCTTTCTCTTTCTGAAGAGTGGTAAATTTTATGCAGTTATTCTTAATTGATACAGAGATATTATGATAGACGCTCTACAACGGCGGAACTAGACGATTATTTCTTTCTTACGGTCGATATGCAGTATTTATTAAGTTATTATAAAACTTACCTCAACAAAACTGTTAGTGATGATGTGTTGGTACTTGAGCTTGACGCGCGGGTCGCGCACCAGCCGCATGACGGTCGCGTCGTCCACGAGGATGTCGCATGCGTGTGCCGCGCACGCTATTGTCTGACCCTGTAACATCACACGATTTATAAGCTAGAACATAATGTGTTAAGAAAGAGAAGAAAAAAGGAACAGTGCGAGTTTTTTTACGTTGACTCGTTCGTAACGTTTTACTACGTTCGGCGCTCTTATTGGTCCGCTCCAAGGCCGTGAGAAATCTCAACCAATGAGAGGACAAAACGCGTATAAACGTTACTATCGCATCCACGTAAAAAAACTCGCACTAAGTACACTGAGCATTATTCATTAGTCTTTTCCCAACTATAGAGTCGGCTTCCAGTCTGACCGCATGCAGGTGAAAATGCGTTACATGGATTATCTATCTGACCTCCACCACACTCACACACACCCCGATAGGTGGACAAAGGATCGTCCCTCACTGGACGCCTGAGAAAGGACAACGCCGTCGAGGTCAACCGCGGCGGAGGTGGTGTGACGATTTGATCATGTTTGCGGGACAGACGTGTCCAGAAATTGCCCAAAATAGAGAGGTTTGGAAGGAGAAAGGGAAGGCCTTTGCCCAGTAGTACACAGAATAGGCTATAAAAAAAGAAAAAATCATTCCTTACGTTACATTCAATAGTAAGTAGGTATGGTTCGATTTGCTATTGATTGATAAATATTTTGCAATATCACAATAGGACTTGAAATTCGTGACTAATACGTAGCGTTTTTTTTTTTTTGTTTGGTAGTCATCATCATCAAATAATAATAGCGGACTGTCAGACTCGTACTGACTAAAATCCATGGTAGACAATCCCCCGACTTTTATTCTAAGACATAGAATTGGCAGGTAAATAATGAAAAATGACTCACTTTCTCAACGAAATTATTACTTGTCTCATTCGTTTTCTGATTGAGATTGTTATTTTTTATTATCATTACGTTGCCCCACAGGGCGACCTCTCGTGCATCATGGATGACTTTACAAACTACACAAACACCCAAACCCGGAACAACTACTTGCAGATCATACAAATATTTGTTCCGTGCGGGGTTCGAACACGCGACACGCTGCACAGCAGTCGATCGCTCAGCCACGAGCCGGCAAAATTGATTTAAATTAATATCGAAAACGAAAATAAGTAATATTGTAGTAATAGGTAAACACAGTTATTATTAAACAATGCTATACTCGTACATTTTTTTGATGTGTAATGGGTTCGCTCTTGACCTCCGCCTACAGGAGTGACAAAGACAAGGTCGACGATGGAGCGAGCTTACCCAGAAGAAGCCTGTTCACTCTAACTTTGATGAGATTAGAGTTTTACATATGTTCGGAAACACAGACGCAGGCAGAGAGTTCCACTCCTTCACTGTCCGCATTATAAAAGACGTTTGGAAACGCTCAGTGCGAATTGGTGGTATGGCAATAAGTTGAGGATGGTAATTTGCCGTGCGTCTATATGTGCGATGATAGAAAGGGGCTGGTGGGATGTGATCGTGGAGTTCTTGGGCATATTCTCCGAAGTACAATCTGTAGAAGACCGACAGGCTGGCGACATGCCGGCGATGAGTCAAGCCATGGAGCTTGGCATTCACCAATTTTACGTCGCCCATGAGCCTCTTAGCTCTGTTCCACTGAGTCAAGAGCAGCAAATTGGTATTTAGCTGAGCCATCCATTGTATCTTTTCATTCTATTCAGAACTTTCTGCATAATGCTGGGACTAGTTATAGGAAATACCGTTAATTCTCGCTATTATAGACTTTAAATGTTCGTATTACCGTTTATTTACGCGAAAATTAACGTCATTTTCCATTAGTGTGGCCTAGTTTAAGAATGCAACATAATAACACTAAAACAATGGCTTTATAACGATTCTATTTTAATCGGTTGTACCTACTATATGACACGTGCATGTTATCTATAATATAGATTATATTTAAAACGGAAAAACACCGAAGTTTTCAAACTAAAAGCGGTCAATAGCGACAAACAGACAAAGCCGTTTCAGGTATTATACTTTTATAACAAAAAGAGAATGTGTTTGCTACGCATTTACGCGTTAGCTTCTTTGGTTATTCATGTAAGGGTAACCTCGAAAACGGAATAAAATTTTGATTGTAAAACTTATGACGCACTGAATGAATAGTATTGTCCTTGATAACAAAATATAATGATCGGATCGAATGCTTAAATTTTTGTAGAAGCAACTATGTATAAGACATAATTATGTATGTTAAAAAAATTTACGACGTCCTTTTGATCAATTTCTGAGGAGATCTGCGACATGTTCCTTTTTTTAGTAACCCTATTAGTGCCCCTAACTAAGAATTACGTGCTGTATTTTGAGAGCTTTTACAAACATTTCAATTAAACTAAAGGCCAGACCCGGATCAACTGTCTATAATAGGCTATTTAAATATTTTTCCGTGCGAGAATCAAATCCCCGACACGTAGCGCAGCCGTCAATCTCTTAATCACTTCATCACCATGCCGTTAACGTTTTCGAAACATCATCATCATCTCAGCCATAGGACGTTCACTGCTGAACATAGGCCTCCCCTTTAGATCTCCACATATAACGGTTAGAAGCGACCTGCATCCAGCATCTTCCGGCGACCTTTATAAGGTCGTCTGTCCACCTTGTTGGTGGACGTTCGAAACATGTCTTACAGTATTTCTGAGAACTTTATGCGCCATGTTCCCAGAAATTCTTCTCCAAAGTAACAGTTATTTAAATAGTTAAAAGGTAAACTTACTAGGCCCTCCTCCATTATTTTAGTAGTTAAATATTCACACCAACATTGTGTGCAGAATCTGTGACCGCACTCCAGACCCGTCATCAGCTGAAAAATGTAATGCTCATTAACTTATGTACGTAAACAGCGTTCAAAAAACAAAGGAGCGAGAAATTCAGTTTCGAGAATAGTCGTTGCGATGACCTAATTGGTTAAAGCGTCTGGAGTACCTGTCCAGAAGACGCAGGTTCGAACCCTGCTCGCAGCTGAATTTTTCGTTACCTTAACAATATCTTTGAACTGATGTACAGTTCTGAGCGAGCAAACGTTCGTTCAGCGATGTTCGGCTGAATTCAGAGAACGAATGCTCGCTCACTTAATTTAGCTGAGTTTCCACTTCGCCGCTGAACAAACAGTTCAGGGCAAATGTTTGTTGGTTTTTTCAAATTTTCTTTCATCGTTCGGTTGTTTACTTGTTTCCTTGAGTAAGCGAGTGAGCGAGTATTCATTCACTCTGATGATTCATTAACCAAACAAGCACACAATTGCTCCCTAAGAACTATTCAGAACATTAAGTGGAAACGTGGCTTTAGATAGAATACCTTATCTTTATTATTTTAATAAAATTTAGAATATTTACAAATAGAAAACTCTTATAGCTAAATTCTACCGACCAACATATATTTTTTATTGTAACCCTTTTTTATTTAGATAGATTTAGAAGATAGAAATACTCTTTTTTATGCACACCAACAAAAATTACAGATATAACCAATTCACAATATCTTTTAAATAGGGTGACACAATGGACGGTCTTATCGCTAAAAGCGATCTTTTCCAGACAACCATAGATTGGATGAATTTGAAAAAGTAGGAGAAACAAATACTGTAGGTATCGTAAATGACCTGTGTTCTTTACATTATGCTTATAACATCTGAAAATTCTATTTAGGTCATGATTATGTCATATCCAGGCATCGCATTGAAGTAAATGAATCGCGCAGATAAGTAGTGCAATGGTGACTGTGTGCGCTCAAGCAAACGCGCAACTTCATATAAAATGTAGGTGATAGGAATAGAAAGTCTCATCGCGCAGTGTTTGCGCTGTGTGAACTCTTTGCAACTATCGAAGTATCATAGGTACTTTTTCTTGCCAATTTATGTTTTTACACTTAAAAAAAAATTTAAGTGCAAAAAAGTTGTGTGTGTGTGTTGTTCTCCTTTAAAATTATTCAAATATTAAAATATAAAAAAGAAATAAAATTCCATACTTTTAAAAAAAAAAAAAAAAATGACGGACTACATTTGTAATTTATGGATGTTTTAGTCAAGTCAGGGCGACAACATGGTTGGAACTTATTTCTCTTCCTTCCCATAAAAAACCCAGTTACTTTCGTACAGGCCGATATCGTCGTTGACGAACTGACAGAGTAGACCACTATTGCCTTCTAAAGCTTATTTACAGGAAAAATAGTCGATAAATGTGTTCATGAAAAACAAGTTTACTGATAACATTGTTAAACATATCATGTCATCAGAACGAATGGGGGATCATCCGGATTTTGTCATGTATTCAATCAAACATAATAAAAAAAATTGTGAAATAAAACTAGTTTTACTCAATTCAAAAATTGCAGAAAAATATTTTGTGGTCTTAATACTACAATTTTTAGCTGTTATTATATCGACTTATGCTCATTACATAAAACTATCATAACACTTTGAAAGATGTATCAAAAATTTATTTGTTAACTAGCAAACCCGGCGAACTACGTTTCGCCACCAGATGTTTTTCTTTGCAATAAACCTCACGGTGCCCGAGACCTTTCCAACGCAGCAGCGAAGCTTCCTAACATGCCGATTCCTACCGGGTTTACTTTCGAAATATAGCAATAAATTAAGTAGTATCAATGATTTTCAATCATTAAAAAAAATATTATTTACGAAGCTACATTACTTGTAAAAATAACAATCAAAGAAAAACACTCTAAAAATAAAACTAACAATCAAAGAAATAATAAACAATTTCAACTCCCACAAAACAGAAAGGTTTGTAAGCCGCACGGCAAATCAGGAATCCCGATCATAGTTCCGCTTGTAGCGATCGTGAACTTGACGCTATATAACACCGCTGAATTAAGGACGCTGGCAAGCCGAATGTCTCCGGCTTATGATAAGGACAGAGATATGAAATGCGTACGCCAGAACGAGATGGAATGATACTGGACTTCGTAATTTGTTTAGATAGTTTTATTTGGATGACAGATTCACATTTGTTTTGGCTAGCCTTTTTTTATAGTTTTGAATAGATTGTTTTCAACTGTCCATTTGCATTTAATTTTGTATTGTTTTTAAAATTGATAAGTTTTGCGTAGTTAGCGCAGTAAAAACATGGTTCGTTCAGTTCAATGATAATGTTTTTTAATGTTCACCGTAAAACGGTGTATGTTAGTTAGAAGTTTTCAACTAGATGGCGTTGTGCAATTACATCACGTTTTTGAATCGCGGTGTTAAGATCTGTAGGCGATTAGTATAAGGTTTTGGGAACATAGAATATTTCGGAGTTAGTTGTTAGATTGTTATAAATATAATTGGATAACCGACTACAGAAAAGGTGGACAAGGAGGATATCAGGAATTCAGGATACTCAAATACGATACGGGTTACGAACGAAGTATCCATGAATATTACAATGTTTTTGTTTTTTGTTCGCGAGATAACTTCGTCGTTTATGAACAGATTTTGATGATTCTTTTTTTGTTGGAAAGTAGATATTTTAAAGGTGGTCCCATGATGAGAAAATCGGGGTTTGATGATAGAGGACCAAAGGAGAAGTCTACTGGAACTTTCAAAAATCTTAGGGGCGACTAGTGTGTTTGTAAGTTTTTTTCATTAAGTATTTCAAATAAAGGTCTGAAGTATCTTGATGATGGAGCCGAGAGATAGTTGAGAGAACTCCTCAACGATTCACAGCAGCTACTTTGTGTTTGAGCTTGATTAATTTGTATTGATGAGATCTTTTCACCTAGACGGGTTGTAACTGTCTGATGACGAAAACGAAGAACAGTTCAGGGAACTCCTGAACGGTTTATAGCAGCTATCTTGTATTTGGACTTAATTCATTTATATTGATGAGAACTTTGAACCTATATGGGTTATATTATTCGATGCCTGCCGATTCCTGCGATTTGTTCCCATAAAAAATAATTTAGTTTGGTTCAGTAGTTTTTATTTTATGAGCATTTTTAGCTTATTATGTTAGTACATGGGCGATGTTATAACCGTTGCTACGGATATTACAATTCTAGTGCCCCAAATTGTTGTTGAATATTCAAACTAAAATGCTAAAATTAGCCCAAAGCTACAGTTACTAGGATTCACGTTTTGGTCCGGGTTCACCTTCAAAATTTTTTGCCCTGCGCCACTGTTCCAACGAATGCAAAACCGTGGAAATTGGTTCGTGCGTTCTGGAGTTATATCGTCAGGAAGGAAAACCCGACTTATTTTTATATGTATAGTAGATATACCTAATGTATAATCCTTAACCAATCACAGCAGTTAATAAATATCCAAGCAAAAGGTGAAAAATCTTTAGTCATTGATATCTTATCAGTTGTCTTTGGGGGCACATGATAACAATAACAAGATAAAATTCATAACAAAAACAAGTTACTTACTGAGGTTGGAAGGATTGAAAAACATATTTCACATTCCTCTGTCCCTGATGTTGATATCCGTCTGGGCAACTAGAATAAAACACAACTATATTAACCTATTAGTTTTACTGCAAAGATTCAAAGTAGAGCAAATACGTGTTTTTCAAACCAGTACACATCTACTGCTTTTTTTTATAATTGTCTTTTCTTCTCTACTCCTTTATTGGTAAAAATTGTCCTGCTATTATACTCTGGGCGGGGTGGGAGGCACTGTCAGAATTGTACTGACTAAAATTCACCGTGATCTTTCAATAGTCTTTTACATTCCAGGGTCACGGTTACCTGATGACACAGTCCCGTGACCCCAACAGACTTTGGCTCTATGACTTTTTAGCTTCCATCGTCCATGATGGGGCGGGCTTAGAGGGCCAAAGTCTGCTGCGGTCGTGGGACTAACAAATTACCAGAACATTAAGGGCTATTGAAGGACACTGGATTTTAGTCAGTACAAGTCTGATAGTCCCTCCCGCCCTACCCTCGGTGGCGGACTCATTTGAATTATTCTACTATATTAAAAAAAACCGGGCAAAGACGATTTTAGACTTCATATTTTAAAACTACAACAACATAATGTGGCCAAGATATTGTTTGAAGTAAATGTTACTGCCGATAAAACTAGCAGTTTGATAGATAGATAGATAGAATACACTTTATTGTACACCAAAATTGTTACAAAAACTGTTTTATAATATTTCTAATTCTATTTGTGTTTGTTTTGTTTGGGAATCAAATTATGTCATTGGATAACAGCCAATTTAGGACATAATGTGCTTAAGATCAAGCATATTGTGAGGGTCAGGATCACAGTTACTCTTTATGCCTATGTGCATTATGCACATGTAAGACATACTCCTTTCTTCAAGCCATTTTAATATTTTTATCTCAATTCCAGTCTTTGATTAGTTGTTGTAATTTTATTTGAGTAATCAAAACACTATTATGCATGACTCATTTATTATCATGATTTTGCTGTGTCAAACTATTTCAATAAATGAAGCCACTGTTGTGAAATATTGTGACCTAGAAAATCATATATCACTA
This sequence comes from Agrotis segetum, assembly GCA_036375495.1. Lineage (NCBI taxonomy): Eukaryota > Metazoa > Arthropoda > Insecta > Lepidoptera > Noctuidae > Agrotis > Agrotis segetum. Next base: position 804,832 of record JAQSVV010000485.1, on the reverse strand, counting down.
GCTAAGCAAAAAAAAGTTGTTGACTTTCAGAATCAGGAAAAATAAAATTTCCTTTCAGATTATTACATTATAATGAAGTTTGAATTGTGCTATAAGAACATATTACTTAAATAACTAAATATTCATTATCACCAATCACTAAGATATTGAATTGAATGATTAATGCGGGGATTCCCCCACAGCAAATTATCCTTGACAATATCCTGTTACTATGATTTACTAGGAGGTATTGACTAAAATTGTATTAACATGAGTTAGCTCTATCATTGCAAACCACTCACTAGGAAAAAAAATTTTACATTCATATAATCATGCTATATACTAACTCAAATTTCTTTAATTACTAAGTCTGCATACCATCACTGTACATGAAGTATTTTAAATATATTTAATAAAACTTCTCACAAAAGAAGACTTCTAATTAAATATATTTAAAGCTTCAACCATGACTAAGAAGTTTTGAATGACCTCTGTGGTAGTATAACAAATCAAAAAAAAAAACTAATTGTTTGTGGAAAATCTTAGCTAATTTAAATTCATACCTTCGGCCTTTGTATGACTGGTTTTCTGAATGGATTAATGACTCTAGCCTCTGAGAACAACTGGTCTTGGTCCCCATCATAGAATCTTTCCATGAGCTTTTCTTTGTCCCATTTGAAATGGTTTAAAAGTATGCGGGTGGTTGTTGCTGGTATCTGAAAAGATGTATAGCATGGTTAGCTAAAAAAAGAGGGAATAAGAGCCTCACAACAAATGATTTCTGTCAAAAACATAAACCTTATCATTCATTTAATTCATGCAAGTTTACAAGCATTTTATTTTGTATCATAATATTTAACAATGTTATTGTTGTATTCCACTCCTACACATTTATAAATAAACAGTAAATTGTATTATCATCAGATAATTATCAAAGCAGTCATCATAGTTATGACTCATTCCTCCTACTTCAAGAAAACCTTTGTTACTTTATTTTCTTTTATTCAATATTGCAACCGTTTCATAAACTTAGATTTTTATTTATCCCTACTTTATACATACACCAACGCATTGTAGATATGGCAACATAAATAACAAGGTGAAATAATTAGCTATGTTCTATATGAAAATTAGGTTTGTGGAACAACAGCATTTTAGCCAAATAGAGATCAATAATCAACTCTGATGATAGCTTTAACAAGGTAATATGTAACGTTTCAACATATCGAACACTAATAAATTGGAATGCGACACAAAAGAACATAAAGAAATACGACAGTGGACGAGTAACCTCATTCGATTAGTCCATTGTTTACCACTAACATACTGACCTCGACAACAGTGTTCACTTCTTTGATGCAGTCAACCATATGCTGAACGATTTCCTCCGTAGATAACACCTCATATCGATATTCCTCAAGCTCCGTTTGTCGTTCCCGTGTACTGTGTGTCTCAACGTCCATTGCAAAGTCGACATCGTCTCCGCTAGACTCATTCCCAGAATCCACATCATCCTTTGTGTCATCTTCGGAGTCCATCGCCGAAACTTTGACTAAATATGTATACTAGATAATAAGGGTGCAGCCAGAGTACGTCTAATGATGAAATAATTACACCTAAGATTTAGGAAAGGTCAACAATGAAGAAAATAGTTCACCCGCGGGCTGCCAAAACCTCTGACGTATGGACAGGCTGGGGTTACCAAGTTCAAAATTTAAAAATTCCCAAAATTAGATCAATCATCAAATGCCACCAAATCGAAACTATTTGATACATTTATGTAAAGAATATATTTAGGAGTATTTATTAATGGATGAAGACCAACAAAAAAAGGGAATTACCATCCTCATTCTGTCAAACGACGACGTAATACCGTTAAATTAAAAGCGACGAAAGACCATGCTCCAAGTTGGAAAAATCCCGGCGCGACTCTTTAGTCTCACTGGGTCTTACCGCCCGCCGCGATTGCTAAATAATAGGGCGTATTGCCTCTCCAGCCACTCCTCAAAAAGAGGTATTTGAGGAGTAGCTGGAGAGGCACTACGACGTCCTCACCTTCCACCTGACGCAGGCCCTCATCAGACACTAGTGAGTCGGGAGGTTCCTGTATCGGATTGGGCGGGAAATAACAACGGGTATCACCACGCCGAGGATCACCCGGAGTGCACGTAGGAGCATACAGTGGAGGTGTGCCTCGTTTTAACAGAGCACCGCCAGTTCCTTACGGAAGCGATAGGCGGCGGCGAGGGCGACCTCTCACGGTCGCGCGATACGCGCGGCATTGGTCGAGGCCATGCTGCGGGACGAGACTGAATAGAAAGCGGTCGCGTTCTGCGAAGCAAGTCATACTAGCGATGGAGGAGCGGGCTTCGCGTCGTGAAGGACAGGATAACGTGCATCTCACGACATCGAACATTGCGAGGCGATTTCCGGCCAGCGCAGGCGGAGGCATGTGAACGACGAGTAATGGGAGACTCGCCGTCGGATCTTGGACCATGCGTGGCTTGTCGCGTCTTCTATCTAATGGGGGCCCCCAGAAAAAGCTAAATCCTGCCAGAGTAGCAGGACTGTCTATGTCAGGAAACCGTAACCCCGGAAAGTAAAGGCCTATTGAAGGAACCTTGGATTTTATTCATTGACTCATTTGATGATTTTACCATGTAAAGAAAAAATGAACATTTTAAACCCAATCATGACAGGTGATGTTTAAAAGATAAAAAAATTAACAAAATATATTTATTTTACAATTACATAAGTTGATTGGGATATTATTTTTGCACAACTTACACATTACATAAATTAACAGTATTCAATGGCCTAAATTCACCCACTTCTAGGTGTATTTAATTATTTGCATAATTAAGGGCTGATTTTTCAATAGTCAGATAAGTTTTATGTGAGGAATAAAAATGGCTGTTTGACAGCATAAGTAAGGAAAATGTGTCAAACCATTATTTTAATTCCAGATATAAGTTATCCGACTATTGAATAATCAGCCCTTAATAAACAAAAATTACTGAATATATTCACAGATTTCTTTATCTTAGAAAGCATAGAAATTACATGAACCCTACAATTTAGAATACATTTCTATGGAAGTTTTTTTAAACTAAATTTATTTTATTTTAATTACAATAATTTTACTGGCTTATGAGATAGTCTATCCATAATATTTTATTTATGGTGGTATTCAATTTAACTATCTACACAAAAATACTTTTCTTATGTTATTAGATTATCTAATTCATTCTGAATCGATTCAAACTGTAGAAACATTGAATACAGCTCTGGATGGGTCAATTCTATTTCAGTTTCATTCTTTTCTCTCGAAAGTGACAAGTATGCCTTGGGGACCTTGCATTTCTTGCGATAATCTGAACTTAATTCAGCATTTAACTTCCATGAGAAATTCAAGGAATCATTACTTTCATCTGTTGTAATGGAGCCAAGTTCATTTAGAGTGGTTCTTGTTTCTGCTGACCAAACTTTAACTATGGAATCAGCTTTTTCATTACTCAATCCAATCATTTTGAGATCGTTTTTTAAATCGACAGGCATAAAAATATACTTGAGCATTTTCTTAAATAAGTATTGTAAAGTCTTGATGCCCAATATTAAGTTTTCTTGTTCAATGCCAAATATTTTTTCTAGCTTCAGTCTTTCATCATCTGTGAATATTTCTGTACTCGCAAGTTTCAATTTCACTACTATACGGCGGAGAAATTGTTCAAATCTTGTTTCGTCGAGTTGATTAATGACACCAATACCTTTGCTCAAACTGCAACATAAAAGCAAGTATAATTAACAAGAAAGAAATGCCAAGAAGAAGACACAAAACTACAGTTAATATTACCTGGGTGATACTTTCATCCAGTAGCAGTCCATTATAGCTAACTGAAATGAAAATAAATAAATTAAATTAAAACTAAATGATATAAAATTATTCTCGCAACTCAAGTTTATTTTGTTCGTAATGTCAATGTCAAATTGACACTGTCAATTTGACAGTGACAGACTATATCACAGACTATATAGACCACTGGTACCTGGGTACGAGGGGTACAGTAACGCCGGCTCCACACGTTGGGCGTGTTTGCCAAACGGATAGAGACGGCGCTACACCAGCAGGCGTAGCATGGCGCCGTAGAAAGGGGTTTTGTCGACGCAAGAATAGACAAAATGACAGAACATAGAAATAATTTTAGCGTTTTAAGCATGTTTATGTAAAAAATATGGAAAATAAACGTTCTTTTCTTCAATAGTGTAATCTAGAATGGTGTCATACTTGTGCAAAAAAACAGTCGATTTGTGTAGAAATAACGATGAAATAACTTTGTCTTTTCTTGGTAGAATAGAGATAGAATCGCCATGCTACGCGTACAGAAAGCAAGACGCAAATAATTCTAGTTTCTTAGTATAGCTGTCGCTAATAAATTTTCAACTTTATACCTCATTGCATAAAGTTGAAAATCTATCGAAAATATTACAGATCGTTTTCGTTTGTTTCGCTACCGTATAAGTTGAAAATGTATTACCCGATTGTCGCTTGCCGTTTGGCTACAAAAAAGGGAAAAAATAAAAAACTTTTTGAAAAAAGGGTACCGACTTCAAAACCAAACATAAAAAACTATAAAGTAACGGTGGCTTTGTTATTTTTTTTATTTCATTGATGTTTATGGTCACCGACTTCCGAAAGAAAAGTTATTTTATAGTTTTTTTGTGTTTGGTTTTGAAGTCGGTTCCTCTTTTTTAAAAAAGTTTTTTATTTTTCCCTTTTTAGTTGAGATAATCAACAAAAATCTTCGAAATGTGAATGTGAAAGTACCGGCGGAGCTGAGTGGCTGCTCGAAGATACCATACCACTGAGGAATGTGAGCTTGCCCAGAGTTGGTGTCTGTACTGACACGCAGATTGATCTGTCGTATCTACATGATACGTCGTTTATGCAGAAGAAGCAGAGATTGAATCAGGTACGTTAACTTCTAAATACATTTAATTTCCAATAAAGATTTGTTAAACAGTTGAGTTGATTGAATGAAATCAATGCCCTCCGTTCACTGTCCAAATAACTCAATATTGTTGCGCATACGGGCAGCAAGTAAAGGGCAACTCGCTGCCCGACCATGGACCAAGCCCGGGTCGACGGCGCGTTGGGTCCCACGCGCGCCTCAAAGAGCGTCAGCATAATGACGGGGCCCCTCTCAGAGGGCCAAAGCCTGCCGGGGTCGCGGGATTATTTCCTTACCGTGACCCCGGAACATAACAGGCTACTGAAGGACACTGTGGATTTTAGTCAGTACAAGTCTGACAGTAATGGGTGGGAGGCCTCATTTGATGATTTTTATCGAGCTCTTTGTTAACATGGATAGATCTCGATAACTTGTGGCATTTAAGTATTTGAATGTGTTGAGGGTTTATGATGCGGACTTGGATTTTCTTGATGCCTTCTTCAATATACCACATGGACGAATTTAAATCTTATGATATTAATCAGAAACATTATCGAGCCAATCACATCATTATTACCCTTTTACTATACGGCTTTTATAAATAAATATCTGGTTGACCAAGCTTTGCTCGGTTTTTAAAATGTCTATATCTTGGGAATCGTTTTCTTGAGCCGAAAAACCCCTAATCTGTAACTTTTATGAAAATCCTTGTAGCCGTTTCCGAGATCCTGATTATATATAAATAAATATACAAGAATTGCTCGTTTAAAGATATTAGATTAGATAGATAGATTAGATAGATAGATAAAAATTAAAATTTAAATTCATATTCGGTTTCTGCCACGATTCTTCTAAAGAGGTCTCTTTGGATCCTCTGATGAGGGAGTGCCAGACGGACGCATTGCATTCCTAGCATAAAAATAGTAAATAACGAGATGACTACTTGACTACGTTGGGGACGTATGCGTAGTATCTCTATGTAGTTTGTGGTTGGGGATGACGAAACATTGCGTAATGAATAAAGTTGATGCAATTTCTCGTAAAGTTGCCAGTATAGCTGCCAGACTGCCAGCTCATGTCGACGCAGTTGACGTTTTCGACTGCGCGTTTCGGGATCTTGTTCCAAGCTGTGAATTTGTGTGTGTGTTGTGTGTCTACATCACAAATAATGACGTTTCTTTTTTTTAATTTTATCTGTGTGCGTGGATTGTGTGTGGATACGGGTAAAATGACATACTCTTTTCTGTGTGTGCTGGATTTTATGTGATGGCGTGGAATTGAAAAAGGTTATAAAAAAATATCATGGCCCTAAAAGTGAACAGAGTACCTGAAAATATTAACTTCCCCAAAGAAGAAGAGAAAATTCTGCACTTTTGGAAAGAAATAGATGCATTTCAGAGTTGTTTAAAACAGTCAAAAAATAAACCCAGGTGAGGCTCACTTTCATTACGAAAAAATGTATTTCGTGTGATAAATGCTGTCTTTCTTACGACTTAAAATATTTTATTTGAATGTTTGATATATTTACCATGTCATGGCTTTGGACCGTGGTCGTCCCAGTTGAGCCAACAAGTACATTGATCTCCCTTATGGTGACCATGCGTTTTGATATAATTATGTGAAATCGACGGTTTCCTTAGAAATTAGATAAGTATTGCAGGCTTAAAAACCTAGAGATGAGAAAGAAATTGACACAATTAATGCTTGAAACCTATAGAAGTTCTTTAAATAACCAAAGTATTTTATTTCTTGTTCTTTTGAAACTGCCATGTAGAATTTGAATTGAGTATATTTATTTGTTGGTAGGTATAAGTCCAAACATAAAATTAAATGTAACTATAAAGACATGTCCATAGCAAATTATCAGTTTTATGGAAGGTGCAGAGATAGTAACACAATGTGTGGGTTGTATGTAATTGTGTGTGCCAGATGTGCTCACCAGCACGCACACACTTGCACACTGTGCATTTACATCTACATTTTCATTATAAATTCTACTGCTTGAATCAAAACTTAATGATTCACCGTAACTTTTTTTAAAACAAGCCTTCCTCAAGTCATTCATGATAATTATTGATTTCATTCTAAGCAGCACTTGAATTTTCAACTACCAGAGCTCTTTCAAATTAGTGTTAATTCATGGTTATACATGTAGAAAATCTATGTGGTAGATGTAATATTATGTATTTGTTTATACAGGTATTCCTTTTATGATGGGCCACCTTTTGCTACTGGACTTCCACATTATGGCCATATCCTTGCTGGAACTATCAAGGATGTTGTCACCAGATATGCACACCAACAGGTAAAACACTACAGGTCATAATAATATTATATTTAACAATTCTCAAAATGTACCCAGTAGCCAAAGTAGTTGGTACTTTGGCTACTGGGTACAGTAGGGCCTCGTTAATCAGGACTCACGCTTGTTTGGTGATCGCTATAATCTGGCCAGGCAATAAGGTGACAGCTGCTATCATTGCTCAGAAGTTTATTTAAACAGGTCACCTGCAGGAGACATAAAGAAAAACAAAGACAAAATCTTGAAGTTTTTTTGTCTAACAGAATGTAGTCTTGGTTTACTAAAAACATTTGATTAACCTTTTGAACGCCACGGACGTTTATAGACGTCTAACGAAATCGTGCCAAACACGCCACCGACGTCTATAGACGTCAAGAAAACGACATTTTTTAAATACAAAGATAGAAAGAAATACAAATTAATGCTTTCTGTGTTTCTTTTTCCTATTATTTCATTTCTACTTTAGTGAAATATTGTAAATTGACACAAAGATATATTTATTATTTGAATTCACAAGAAAAAAAAATCGTCAAATATTGCTAATCGAAATCCGTAAAATTGTGTAATTCCCCACGCCACAGACGTCAAGACACGTCAGCTAGTGATGGGTAGGTAAGTAACTTATGTTCCAATTTATGAAATATTTTATTGAACACAGCTTACTATTACTTTGACAATTACTTTTTACTGACAAATATTCGTATCTGAATATTCCTAATGTATAATATTTAAAAAAATGTGGAAAAGAACTTATAATTGATATCCTTAAATCGATAGTTTACTGTCCAATCTCGCGCATCCCTATGTAAGAGCTCATAGACAGTTACCTGTACGCCACAGACGGGATGGACGTCAAGCGGTGACTACTCGCATGCGAGAAAGTTGTCAAAAGTCGTGCCAGCCACGCCAGAGACGTGTCTTCACGTCGGCGGATGACGTCACGAACCAGATTAGTGATGTACCTTATTATTGATTTATTCAGGTTTGCTTTTAGGTTGCTTAGAACTTAGTAACTCCTGTTTAATGATAGTATGATACCAAATAGGGTCAAGTTAAAGGTAAAAGACCAACAGAAATAATATTTATTTAAAAAATATAGAACGAAAAGCAATTCATTGGTTATCGATAACTTTTCGTTAAGTGTTGGAAATCACTATTTTTTTTGTAGGTTTTTGTACTGAATTTGTGGCAGGCGTAAAGGGGCGCCGATGTGTTTTGCTCTGGCGGTTCTAAAAACATTTGATTAAAGAAAAATTTAAAAAAATATTGAAGAAACTAAGCTAACTAACATGTGTTTTATAACCATTATTTATATCACTATTTGGTCTTGTTTTTGCCTCTCCAGATTAACTAGGCCTTACTGTAACTGCAAAATCTTAAGTAATCTGTTGAAACAACTCAATTTTCAAAAACATGTATTAACATGGTGTAATTGTTCTTACAGGGATATCACGTAGAGAGACGGTTTGGTTGGGATTGTCATGGACTTCCGGTAGAGTTTGAAATTGATAAAGCCTTAGGCATCAAAGGCCCAGAAGATGTGGCAAAAATGGGCATTGACAAATACAATGCAGAATGTCGTTCAATTGTTATGAAGTATGCTGGCGATTGGGAGAATATCATTACAAGGATGGGTCGATGGATTGGTAGGTTTAGTAGCAAAGACTCAACATTATTTTATTCTTTACTGCGTTGTTGGTAATTCTCATTTGTTAATTTCAGATTTCAAAAATGATTATAAAACCCTTTACCCTTGGTTTATGGAATCAATTTGGTGGGTATTCAAAGAGCTGTACAATAAAGGATTGGTGTATCAAGGTGTCAAAGTTATGCCTTACTCCACTGCGTGCTCCACCCCTTTGTCCAATTTTGAATCTGGACAGAACTATAAGGATGTTGTGGATCCAGCAGTCGTAGTGTCGTTCCCCACATCTGAAGGGTTCTCATTACTTGCTTGGACAACTACTCCATGGACACTTCCAAGCAACTTAGCTCTTTGTGTCAATCCAAAACTTATCTATTTAAAAGTGAAAGAAAAGAGCACTGGTAATTGTTATGTTCTCCAAGAAACAAGATTTCCCGTCGTTTTCAAAAATGTTGAAGACTTTGATGTTCTTGAGAAGTTTGCAGGAGAGAAACTAAGAGGAATAAAGTATACGCCTATTTTTGATTACTTTGTTAACCAATGTCCTAACGCATTTCAAGTGCTGGTTGATAATTACGTAACGGACGACTCGGGTACTGGTATTGTACATCAAGCTCCATACTTCGGTGAAGACGATTTCAGAGTTTGTCTAGCAGCTGGTATCATTACTCGGGATCAGGATATTATATGCCCTGTCGATCCCAGTGGTAGGTTTATGGAGCCAGTCAAAGACTTTTTAGGACAGCACGTCAAAGACGCCGACAAAAATATTATTGCTAATTTGAAGGCCCGCAACCGACTTATTCAATTAGGTCATATCAAGCATAGCTACCCATTCTGTTGGCGTTCAGAAACTCCTCTCATTTACAAGGCAGTTCCTTCTTGGTTTGTTCGAGTTGAACAAATGAGTCAAGAACTTTTGAAATCTTGTGAAGCTACTTATTGGGTACCTGAATATGTGAAAGAGAAGAGATTTAAAAATTGGCTCAAGGAAGCTCGTGATTGGGCAATTAGTCGTAATAGGTACTGGGGTACTCCTATTCCTTTGTGGATTTCAAGCGACAGGCAGGAGATAGTTTGTATCGGTAGTATTGCAGAGTTAGAAGCTTTGACTGGTAAAGAAATAAAAGATTTGCATAGGGAAAACATTGATCATTTGGAGATCCCATCGTCACGACCTGGGCAACCGCCACTAAAAAGAGTGTCCGAAGTGTTTGATTGTTGGTTTGAGTCAGGCTCTATGCCGTATGCGCAAAGCCATTACCCATTTGAAAACAAAAAGGAGTTCGACGACATATTCCCAGCCAATTTCATTGCCGAGGGTATCGACCAAACAAGAGGCTGGTTCTATACTCTCATTGTATTATCGACAGCACTATTCAAAAAACCGCCATTTAAAAACTTGATTGCAAATGGTTTAGTTTTAGCTTCCGATGGTCAAAAAATGTCGAAAAGGAAGAAGAACTATCCTGATCCTTTAGAAGTTGTTACAAAATACGGCGCTGACGCTTTACGTCTTTATCTCGTCAATTCTCCAGTGGTTAAAGCAGAGAATCTTCGATTTAAAGAAGAAGGTGTTAGGGATATTGTCAAAGATGTATTTTTGCCTTGGTATAATGCTTTTAGATTCCTAATGCAAAATGTGGAAAGAATCGTTCAAGAGGATAAAATCGACTATAGGTTTAACGAGAAGGCAGTTAGAGAAAATGTTATGGATAAGTGGATTACATCGTTCACGCAATCTCTGATCCAATTCGTGAAAAAAGAGATGGCGGCTTATAGATTGTATACTGTTGTGCCAAGGTTGACCAAGTTTATTGACCATCTCACCAACTGGTATTTGAGAATGAACAGGAAAAGGTTGAAGGGAGAAGGAGGTGTTAAGGACTGTCAGGTTGCTTTAGACACGTTATTTGGGGTATTATTTGATATGGTACGAGTGATGGCACCCTTCACTCCTTTTCTAACAGAATTGATGTACAAGACGCTTCGACAACTTTTGCCTGGCGATTCACTGGAGAGTGTTCACTTCAATATGATATCAGAACCGAAGTTAGAATTGGTAGATGTTAAAATAGAAAGGGCTGTTCAAAGAATGCAGGTTGTGATCGAATTGGGAAGAGTCGTTAGAGATAGAAAGACTGTGCCGATCAAGTATCCGTTGCCGGAAATGATTGTCATTCATCGTGACCCTATTTATTTGGATGATGTGAAATCCTTGGATCAATATGTCTTAGAAGAACTGAACATTAAGCAATTACACTTGACAAGCGATAAAGAAAAGTATGGCATTACACTGAGAGCAGAGCCAGATCATAAACTTCTTGGGACAAGGTTGAAAGGCGATTTTAAGGCTGTCACTCAAGGTTTGAAGGACCTTAACAATGAACAATGCGAAAAACTTATAGCTGATGGATTTGTTGAATTAGTAGGACATCGCATTGATGTCTCTGAGGTGAGAATGATATTCCAGGCTCAAGGTAACGATCAATACGAGGCGCATAGCGATAATGATGTTCTGATTCTTCTCAATGTTACTCCTGATCAGGACATGCTAGACGAAGGCTTTGCTAGAGAAGTTATAAACAGAGTTCAAAAGTTAAGGAAGAAAGCCCACTTAGTACCGACAGATGATGTCAACATTTACTTCTCTGTCAACAAATCCAGCGACATTGTGCGTATTATTAACTTGCATCGTGAGTTTATTGAAAGCACGGTAAAAGGCCCTCTGATCCCGTTTGAACAGATCAAGCCATCCATGCCTGTAGTTATCGAAGAAACGCAAGAACTTAAAGGTTCCTTGCTAAAATTGGTTATAACTTGGAGAAAGGAAATAGAAGTGCCCGCGAACCCATGGGCGAATATAGTTCTACAAGATTTAACGCCTCGGTTCGGTGTTTCGACTAAGGAAGGTAGTCTTATTCTTAAGGATAAAATGAATAAGTTTATAACTGTAGAGAACCTTTACCGCGAGGTTACTGTTCTATTTGGCTTGTACGGTTTGAAGTATACATTATGGTGTAATGGGGTTGAAGTAAAAGACACTACAAATTTGAATGCTAAAACGTTGGTAGCTTCTCCGAACAAACCTAAAGATTGTGAATGTAAATCCAGCCCGTTCTGCAGATTTATTAATGTCGCGAATGGTATAAAATCAGCTACATTGTTCTTAGAAAACCCAATAGGAAAACCTACTTTAAATCAAGATGAAGCCTTAAAGTTTGTAACAGATTACTTGGGGATTAAAGCGAGCGACGTCGACAAGAAGTTATTTAAATAATATAAAAATTTAGAAAACAGTACCGATATAATTATAATCCTACATCGTTTACAGACATAATTACTCGATACCTCAGCGCTTTATAAATAAAAAAATAATGTTTAATAAAAATGTATGTTTTCCGTGATGCAACATGTAGATGATAAATATTTTGCATTATACCTACTGCAATGTGAGTCTTAGTAAAACGTGGTAGTCATTAATTTGCGTGCTGTGCATGTTTTAATATTGTTAACGTTGGTTGCTTATATCTCTTATTTATCTATATATAATATTATATTCTTATTATATGAGGCTATCAGAGATACTGGGCTAACCCTCATTTTAGGCAGTGGGTTGTCCAAACTTAGATCCTTATATATTTCTCAATACATTTATTATTTTAAAAATACATAACGCTACATTTCATGAGATCAGGCGGCTTCTGGTTGGTGCCTAAATATTTATAATAATACTAAGCCAAGATATTTGTTGCCCTACGAGGCAGTTTTCCGACATGTAAGTAGATTGCACACAGTCACAAACTCAGAACACACTTGTGTGGGGTTATATGACTACTGTGCTCACATCTTCATTGTTTAGCATTTTAACCTTCTAACTTGTCTTATTTTAATAAATTATTGTTGAACTCCCGTCCTTCTTTCATTGTGCGACATCTTGACACCACCGTCGACCACAATACCGCTTACCTAAAGGCCCTCGCCCACGGGCGACTTTTTGTAGCAATGCAGTCGCGATGCTGTCGCGCGTAGTATCGATACAGACTCGAAGCGGTTGCTAGCTGTGTGCCCTCGCCCACGGGACCAGTTTCAGTCGCGATGCAAACGCGATTCGTTCTGCTATCGGGACCTGTCTGTGTAGCACTGATGTTCGGTCCCCACCCTCCCCCCTCTGTTCTCTTTCCGATGTCATCCAACGCGGTTGCGCGTTTGTATCGATACAATCGTGATGCGGTAGCGCGTTAGTAGCGCGTTGCAAATGTGACTAACACGCGTTAGAAGCGATGCTGACGCGCATTTAATTTGCTGAACGCGCGACTGCATCGCTACAAAAAGTCGCCGTGGGCGAGGGGCCTTAGGCGATAAAATATTATTAAAAAACAATCATCACCCCATTATTTATCCAATTTGGAACATAAATAAAACAAGAAACTATGAGTTAAACTTTATTTTAAATTTTCCTTCATAAATAAAACAAAATAAGCATTGAACATTGTTCATTCAACTATTATATCGTAACAGGTGCAGTGATTTACAACTCATTAAAATGTGGTTTCCTTATGATAGGTTTGTGGCGTACCTAAGTACGTTTATTAAACTAGGTACGTATGAGAAGCGAAGCGATATGAAGCAATCCTTGTAGGTTTGCGCGTTTTACAGTACTCTTGTTTGTTGCGATGTGATCAAAATGATTGGAATTAGATTCAATTTACACGTACACATCACAGCTATAATACATATACGACACGTAACGTGATGCCTCGAGGAAATAATAGCATTAACCACCGGCTTTACAGGTGTTTATAATCTTACAGACTGATTAGACCATAATTGACTTATTGAACTGATGTTATAGAGTTATAACCGGTGATAGCGCGCATCTTAGAACTATTCCTTTGCATCCCATGTGTATTGTGCGAATTTCTTCCATAAAGCCTAATTTGGTAACTTACTATATTGAATTTTACATGTTATGTAGCAGCTATACAATTATGTTCGATAGAATAAACTTTGGTGTTCAGTCATTAACCTAAACAATATTACAAATAGTTAACCAAAGAAAAACAACGAAACCAATGTCTTTTATTTCACTCAGAATAGGGTTTCATTTAAACGAACATGATATATTTAGTCAACGGATTTAATAAATGACTAACATCAATATTATGAATTATTTGCTATTAGTTGGGGATTATTACTAATGTGTTAGTACGATACATGGGATTTTGTAAGTAATGTTGCTAGATTTTACTAATTCAACAATAAATAAATTGGGAATATACATAAATAAAGTTTAAAATTACAATAGCTTTTGTTACTATGTATATTGGAAAATGGCTACATTTTGTTTAGTTTATCACTGTATGTATCACAAGCGCAGTTCAGATAAATATGGAACACATTGCAGGCTATACAGATTACAGATTATATCATAATTTTGATATTTTCCCTCACCACAAAAGTATAATACTGTTAAAATAAAGCACAGGACAAAATAATTGATTTTATAATTTTATTGCTTCGTTTAGAAATGCTTTCATGGAAAAAAATATTGCTTTAAAAATAACATGAACATATAATCTCGAATACATCACGATATAGAATACATAGATAACAATATAATACTTACTACTAGAAACAGGAGGTGCCATACAAGGGGATTAAGTATAATAATGTTATATGAAACACGATGCTGACCGATTGCCACTGTGTACGAGCCACGAGGTTAAATAGTTATAAACATGTTACAGTAAGCCAACGACGATTTATTTAGAGATAGATCGATATATACCTATGTATTTAATAAATAATATTTTATTATGCGTCAACAAGTTATATGCACTCATATCATAAGCTAAATCGTTTAAAAGAGCTAAACTGTTATCTAGTAAAGGCTTCGACGTCGTCTGTAGTCGGGTTCATAAGTTAGCATCGAGTTAGTTATTGCACTTTACACTAAAAATACACCACATCATACAATATTGTTACACTAACGTAGTCCCTACCGCCGCGCGCGATGTATTCATGCGGCGCGACTTAGGCCAGCCACCGCCGGTCGACTGACAGCGAGTGCTAATAAATAAATTATATATTCATCTAGGACATTTTTTATTAAGTTAAAAATAGCGAATATTTCACACTAGAAATAACTAAAGATTCATTAACATTTTAAATACATTATAAGATACAACATCGCCTACTCAGTGACTAGTCTAACGGCGTATAATGATCATCATACTCGTAACATTTGAATAGCAACAACGATAAATAGGTACATCACAAGGGGGTGTAAGGCTAGACGCGGCGCGCAGAATCAGATTATGCACTAAACTGCGTCTCGCCAGCCTACAAAAAAGATAAATTAGTTCATTATTTCACCACACATACAAAAGCATCATGTTTTAGGCACTTGGTCCACCATCGCTAAAATTTTTAAATCGTTATGTTAAATTTTAAATAGTTAAATCTTAGTTCATAAAGTCGCTTTCCCGTCAGCAGTGGAACAAGTGCTTTAATAAAAGTACGTACCGTGTATTGACGTCACTGGCGTGCCTTAATACTGCGGCTGATGAGGCAGCGGCGAGTCTCGCTCCGGCAACTTGCGCACTTTCATCGTGCCGTCCGCGCCGCACGAGAATAGACGACCGGAATTGTCTGTGCGTAAACAGTCCACTTCGATATAATAAATATACACAAAACATTGACCGTTTTACCACAAAAAAAAAAAAAACTGTTGAATACTTGTCTAGAAAACCTGTCAACTTCAAAACGACATTTCACGTTGATTTAAGGGTCGCTTTGCAGTTACACTTTTTCTATCATGTAAGGCTGTTGTATTGTGTTTATCTTTTTGTGGTAAAGCGGTATAATCGTTTGTGGCTAAAATCAAAATTTACTCTTGATTTTCAAGAAAAGTCATAAAAATATATATGTTGTCACACAATACTTGTCAATTTCATTCAGTTTAGAGATATTTTAATATCTGTTTTCGGTTGTCTATAAACTTACTAAGAAATCAAAGTCATTCTGAAGCTTCATATTTCACGTTTCACCACACTCAATTGTTTTCTTTTATCTATAAAAATGTGTTAAAATAATCATACCGATATGTATTTGTGTGACACCCTGGCCGATGTGCTTGAAGAATGAACTCCTGGCGTGTTCTCCGGCGAACGTGTACAGCAATTGATGCGTCGTTAACGAGAACACCTGGGTAATTAACATTAAAGTTCGATAATGTTGCCCAAGTTTATTATTTTCATTGCCAAGTTGATTTTCGAGTTTGTCCCAATGGGTATGGCAACTGGGGACTTAATGGCGCTAGTATAGCTAGTTCCCAGCACAGTCATTGGTTCAAATCTTATAGGTTATTCAAAATAGTACTACCTCATTGGTCGGATTAGGACCTAGCTATGGTGGCGCCATCTACAATTGGCTTTGACCGGCCTTCCCCATTAGAGCGCGGGCAATACGATGCGGTAACGGATGTTGCGAAGCTGGAGCGGTCCCACAACGTCATCCTACATGGCACTTGGTATACGGCCCATACAAAAAAGTTCCAAACCCCTTTGCAATTTGTTGATGGTGTCAACATGCCATTATGATGTAGCCTCGCTCTTACCTTGATGTCTCCATCAGCGGCACCAATAGCATAGTAGTCCTCCCGGGGCGACAGCGCGACGCACTTGATGGGCGCGTGATGCGCGTGCAGTCGATGTCTGACTGCCCGAGAGCGCAGGTCCCACACGAGGACGTCACCGCGACGTCCGCACGACACCAGCGCGCCCAGGGACCCCGCCCACACCACGCAGGCGGCGCCGCCTTCGTGACACGTCCACGCTAATGGTGGGAAGTCATGCCATTATTTATTTGCAGACAATACAATCAGAATAGCCAGAATCATATCAGTTTCCAGAATCAGACTGGCCTAGTTGAAAGTCGGTTTTCTGCCGAACTGAGACTATTTGGCACAGCCGCATTTTTTTGTGACAACATTGTGTGTCTTGCCGTGTGTCGTCATGACTGTGTCGAATAAACATTTTTTTCTTCTTTTTCTTATTACAATGAGGGATTTTCTTTTTATGGTTTCCCTAGTCAATGGATAGATGGCGCTGAACTTGATATGTTACTGCAATGAACGAACGTCACGTCATTTTTTTATTTTTTTCACTTGGATGTAATTTTGAGATCGTAAAACAAAAAGTACATGTCATGTCAGTCACATCACATCACACAAATGGCATTTTGAAAAAAATATTCATTTACCAGTCTTTTTCATTTATGAGTTTTCCACGCCACCCATCTGTGCCTCGTGGATTTCAAAAATTACATTTTTTCCTAGAGTAACATCGTCAGTGCAACGCCATCTATAGAGTCCTTGGAAACTACTTTTTTTTTTTAAACTCCAAAAAGAAAACCTCTCATTGAATTTATTGTTTTATTTCAATTTCTAGCTCAAAATTCCAGTGGGGTCAAATTCATAAGTAAAGGTTCCAAAAAGTTCAGAAAGTGATCGGTCGCGGGCCCCCTTTTATTGGGGTCGTAAATGCATTCCTGCAAACTCTTTATCAAATTTTACTGTGGACTTGCAGTATGACTGGACCAATCAATCATTTCCATGGAATAGTTTCAGATGTGCTTTTGGATAAGAAAGTCTATCAAAAACAAAAAAAAATGTATACTCACAAACCACTAAAGCTTTCTTGGTAGGCATCAATGTGTCCCATATGGCAACGTTTTTACTCTCGGAGCTGTGTCCAGCTGTAACAATAGCATAATAAATGAGTGCCACAGATCTGAATCATAATTTCATGAACAAAAATATTTTGATGTTTTACCTGTTGCAACTAAACTGCAGGAACCAAGGAAAACGAAATCGCTAATCCCTTTGCTATGACATTGATGCGTCTGTGAAAAAAAAGGAAAGTTTGTACATCATCCGGTGGTCCGATGGAAAGTCGAGTCCATCATAGCTGGATAAGGCAAGGGACATGATGATAATGAAACATTATGAAAAAAAGAAACACGGTTCTTGAATTTTGTCCAGCTCAAAAAGCAGATTATCTGCTTTTTGAGCTGAAAAGTCTACCATGATGCCTTGACCGTTTCTGAGCTTCATATAGCTCTTAAGCCCAAAAGCTCTTGTTGGCGTACCGCACACAAATATGAGCATTACATAAGTACAAAATTAAAGAGTTTCTACCATCTGACGGTTAACTCTACCATCACGCGCGCTCATTGGTCAATTCAAATTGCGAATACTTTATTGAAGTAATCCTGTTAAATTTCCCTTTACACCTTTTCGTTGCAATTCACGAAATCACTCCCAGAATCGATAGTAAAGACGTTGCCTATTAAAAACAACTTACGAAGAAAGGTCTGGGTGAAGCATGAGGATGTCCCGCCTGGTGCGGCGCTGGGTGCAGCTGCCACATCGCCAGATTGCCGTCGGCATCCGACGCGGCGAACTTGTTGCCGTAGTCTGAGAACCTTACGCGGGTCACCTTGGCAAAGGCACCGGGCGCCCGAGGTGACCATACGCAGGAGGGGTGGCCCCACTCCCACAGTTGGACTGAACCGTCCGCGCCGCCAGTCAGGTCTGCAAGATCATTTTGTTGTGGAATTATGTTATACAGTTAAAGACGAAACGATTGATACTCAGGATGCATTTTAAAGATGGAGTTGATTTTAGGCGGTGTCTAAGCTATTTATCTGTTTTACGAGGGGCGTTCAATGTATTCTCGGTATGGGTATGTTAGAAAAAAGATAAAACACTGAAAAAAATATATTTTATAATATAGTCTCCCATGATTTAACTACATGGGATCGCGAAATAAGTTTTTCATTCCTTAAAAAAATAATTTTCATCTTGGCCCGAAAAATGCTCATTTACAGGTGACTTGAGCTCATTGTCGTCAAGAAACCGCTTTCTACTGAGGTCTTTTTTTAAATTTGGTAACGTAAAATAGTCACTGGGGGCCAGGTCTGTAGGGTGGGTGGTTAATTTCTTCGAACCTGCACTCTCGTACAGCAACCTTGGAGAGCCGCGCAGTGTGAACCGGTGCGTGTCGTGAAGAAGCAACACATTCTTTGCCAGCTTTCCTCTTTTTTCATTTATTGCTTCATTAAAACGGCACAAAGTGGTTGAGTATTTTTGTGCGTTGATAGTTTCACCTTTTTTTGTGTACTCAATTAATAGTATTCCTTTAGAATCCCAAAAAACTGTGGCCATGATTTTGCCAGCGGATGGAGTGACTTTGAACTTCTTCGGAGGGTCTGATCCTTTTTTGTGCCACTGCACTGACTCCTGTTTACCCTCGGGGTCATGGTGATGAACCCACGTTTCATCACCAGTAACTATCCTTTCGAAAACAGTTGCTGGTTTGTCGCCACACAGCTCTGAAAACTCCTTACAAGTGTCATTCCGCGACTGCTTTTGAAGCGCAGTGAGCATGCGCGGCACCCACCTTGTAAAATTTTTTGTAAGGTTAAGATAATCATGTAGTATAGTATGTATAGTACCAACGGATAGCTTAGTTATTCCTGCCAACATGTTGATTTTTCAACGTGCATCGTCTAATACAAATTTTTCGATAATTTTCACATTTTCTTCGATAGCCCCGTGATTGGCCCACCTGGGCGGGCATCAACTTCGATTCTTTCCCTGCTTCTTTTGAATTCACTTGACCACTTATGTATGGTCGTTAATGAAAGAGTAGAGTCTTGAGAAACGGCTACCATTTCTTTATGGCTACTTTTTTGAGATTTTCCATGTTTAGTGAGGAATTTAATCACCGCACGATGCTCGATTTTCTTCAAGATTGTCGCGTCGGTCATTTTCGTCGTCGCTGACTGGATGTAGCATACAAACTAATAAAGCTATCAACATGAAATTTTATATAAATACTCTCAGAGAACGTTGTTAGCTAATGACATATTTTAATTACCTACAATAATATCAAATCACCCCGATACCGAGAATACATTGAACGCCCCTCGTATCATATTTTCCACTTATTTTTACATTTTTAAATATTTAAACAAAAACATTCAAATATTATGAAAAAATAGCAGTCCACAGCAACGGGAACAGGGTCTGGGCTAGCAGTGGTCAAGACTTTTGAGAGAGGAACCTAACAATACGCGCCCTGTCCAGAAGCTGTGCCTTCTGAATCAAGAGCTTTGTCCAGCTGCCAAGCGAGAGCTTCCTCAGATGATGTTCGAGGCTCTTGGCAAAAGCTGGACAGACACGATTATCGGCGCAATAACTATTGCATTCAAGTCCCACATATCAATAACCTTGCGAGCCAGATAAAGATGTTTGCATTATTTATTTATGAATTATTTAATTATCACTGGCGATTGTTTTATCCTCTACTTTAATTCCAATTCTAGATAATAAAGTAGTGTCTGTGTTAGATGAAACGGTACCAAAATTACTTGTTTTAAATACAGCATCCACTTACACAATGGTTGTGAGGGATGCGCTGCCATCCTTTTGATGTTGTCGATTTTGTGTTTCAGCACCTAAATAGAACATTATTATTACAAAAATATTTAAAAACTTACAACAATATTTATTGACGAACAATCATCTTCAACAATTACATCGGTTAGTAACATAGACATCATCATGCATCACATTATCAAAAAAAAAAAAAAATGTGCAATAGACAACGCAACATACATTAGCGAAGAGACAGTGGAAACTTAACAAAATCATTCAGAAACACTGGTGAGAAACATCTAATAAACGGACCTCTACAACGAAAAAAAAAACGCGGCCTTAACGTAAAACCGCTGCTCTTGAGTACTGCTGCAAAATGAGGACTGATGAGAATACATCTGGCACATCTATTAACAGCCTAGTGAGTAATGAGAAACAAAAAATAAAACAAAAGAAATCATCATGGGAGAAGAACAAAAAATAATCCAACAAAAAAATGTACATCGAGCTAGAAAGAAATCGTGGGGAGTGCGACCGCTGGCTAAGGATGTGACATAACGAAGGTAACGAAG
The DNA here is from genome assembly GCA_036375495.1 of Agrotis segetum. Taxonomy (NCBI): domain Eukaryota; kingdom Metazoa; phylum Arthropoda; class Insecta; order Lepidoptera; family Noctuidae; genus Agrotis; species Agrotis segetum. The sequence continues at coordinate 783,939 of JAQSVV010000485.1, read as the reverse complement.
GTTGCGGAGGACTTGCTAGGGTTGTCACTGACCGGTTTCATGAGAAGCTTCGAACGATGCAGCACCAGTCGACAGTATTTCGGGTCGTGGCAACCCGGGAACTGTAGACCCTTCACCTGCGATCAACACTCTGTTATACCGAACATACACTCAGAAACACTTTTTAAGAAAAGAAGGCCACCGCCAACGAAAAGTGAAGTTACTGAAATTAATACAATACCTTACAATCTATTGCTTATTGTCTTTTGGCGTGTGACCATAATTGGAATTAAGCCACCGTCTTGTATCTTCAATACAATTTACACAGATAATTTGACAATTGTTTGCCAACAGCGCCCCCTGACAATGTCATTCAACCGCCAAAAGAACCTTATTGTTTTAGAATAAAAACTATGCGTTTAATATTCATAAAATAAAGGTAAAGTAAAACTTGCACAAAATATAATCTCTATATCCCCGTTAAGTATAGTTTCGGAGAATAGATGAACAAAGAGATTAGAAAAGAAAGCGCGGGCGAAGCGCGAGGCGAACGAGACAGTGTTACAAGTACAGACACGCAGACAATAACCACACCAAGTTAATATTGACCCAGCATCTTTTTAGACGTCTACTGGGTGAATCAATGTTACTTTGTCGCTACTTTTTGATGAATACACGTAGAATATTGGTGTGCAATTTTAAAAGGTATACCAACGTGATGCCATAGATTAATAAGGTGAGAAAACACCGCACAGAAATGAGTCAATACCCTGGTTTAGGAAACGTCATCACGATTTAAGCTTTTAATTCAATTTCTTGTTTTAAGTTTGGAAAAGATGCGTCTCCTCGCAGTTATATAGCGATTTTCCGGACGCGAAAATAATCGCAAACAGTAAATACACCCAATCGCAGTTATTGACTCCGGACGCCTCCAAATCATTAATATGTCAGAAACATTCCCGCATCTTCATGTAGCAGAGTGACGTAACCATTGCATTTACATTCGGCAGGTCATCTTTCAAAACGCAACTTTACTGGTATCTAAAAGTTAATTTTTAACCGACTTCAAAAAAAGGAGGAGGTTCTCAATTCGGGTGGTATGTTAGTTAGTTAGTCGGTGGCAAAAAGACAACGAAATGAAAAAATAAAGCCACCGACTTCCGAAAGAAAAGGTAATTTTGTAGGTTATTTTACCCTTTTTTGTGGTTGTTTTTGAAGTCGGTTAATTTTTTTTTTAAAACAGTTTTTTTAATCGTCGAGGCAAAAAGTCTGTTATGATTTTAAGGTGTCTATTCTGCCTATGGCATGATACATAGCTCCTAAACGAATTAGGACACATGTCAGATTATGATGCGATTTTCTAGGATGAAAACTGAAGTGATCGAGAACATATTGTGTTACGACGTATGATTAAGCAGTTGTGGTGATGTTAATTATTTTTTTATCTGATTAAAATTTTTTCTGTAACAGTGATTCACCCAGTGAGTCCGTATAGTGCATTAGTTATTAGGTGCACGTACTGTAGCGATATACGCTTCTATTCCGGTGGGTACGCTGCTTAACCGCCGCTCCTGTTAGAATGTTATTGTTACTTGTTAGTTCATACTTGCTACTGCTATGTTAGGTGTTAGATAGAATTCTAAACCCTTATAGGTAACGCATTAATATTAGTAAGTCTTCAGAAATTATTAAGCTTTTGTAACCTTTCAGTTTTTAATGCCTTAAACTACTATGCCCAGAGCAGGCCGGGAAAATAAGAAATTAGGACATAATACAAACATCTGTTGAACAGTTGTCTAAAACAACAGCTGTCAACGTCAAAACGTCATTTCACGTTGATAAAGGAGTCTTTTTATAGTTACATTTTTGTAAGACAAGCGGTCAACAGATGTTTATCATTTTGTGGTACGGCGGTTTATCTTGACTCAACTTAAATTCATGCCTAACTAATTTAATGGTCTTCCTTTTTTTTGTGTGAGGATGAGGACACCCTCTGGTGTCAGAGTTAGTAAACCCGCCTCTAAGAACCCCAAAGGAACATAAGAATTTGTCGCTTATTACCTCAGACTTTTTTTTTAACGTGGTAAAATCGTCAAATGTGTCCTTCCACCCCGGGTAGGGCGGGACGGACTGTCAGACTCGTACTGACTAAAATCCACGGTGTCCTTCAATAGCCCTTTATGTTCCGGGGTCACGGTAATGAGATAAGTCCCGCGACCCCGGCAGGCTTTGGCCCTCTCACGGGGACCCCGTCATCATGCTGACGCTCTTTGAGGCGCGCGTGGAGCACAACGCGCCGTCGACCCGGGCATGGTCCATGGTCGGACAGCCAGTTACCCTTTACTCGCCGCCGTCATGTCCTATTACCTCTGACTTGGTATGAATTTACATTGGGTAAAGATAAAGGGCAATCCCCAGTGCCCTGGCATTTATAAACAAGTTCTTTGTTCTTGAAGTCTTGGTTTTAAGATATCTGACAGATCTGAATCAATCAAATCATACCAAGCATGCTCATCCCAAGCTACAAGTTAGTTGTAATTTAGTGTTAATTCTAGATTAGTGTTATTTGTGTTGCTGGCTTTAAAAAAATAGTTCAGTAAGGGCTGATTTTTCAACAGTCAGATATTGTTTATCTGAGGTATAAAAATGGCGGTTTGACAGCTTTCTATAGAAAATATGTCAAACCGCTATTTTTGTTCCTCTGATAAGTTATCTGACCATAAAAAAATCAGCCCTAAATAAACTTAGGCTGAGGCTACACTAGGCTATTAAACAAAAAGCTGAATGCTGACGTTTTTGGCACGTTTATTTACATTAGCGATACCACGTGTAACTCGATTCGCTCTTTCAATTGCATCGGAAATAGCTTCCTAATGTAGCCTCAGGCTTATATCTACAATATTTGTTTATCTTATTCATACATTTGATATTATCTATCATATCTTGTGGCGTATCAATGGAGATCAAACTGTCACTGATAAAAAACAAACACGCAGGGCAATTAAACAAAAACATATATTATCTCGCTGTTAATCCTGATTTGAACAGGTGTATATATTTTTCCTGCTAATGTCAGAAAGGACAGAAGAGAATATTAGGCTCCTAGTGATTTTTTTTCCAAAACTCACTTTTTTTCAGGTTACCGAGCCACACTTGTACCTCAAGGGCTTCACAGACATCAGCTACAATGTAAAGATGTAAATTACAAAACGATACATCTCATTACATCTTTCCATAGAAATTCGAAGATGTAAAAATACACATTATAGCTGCAGAGTGTGGTCTCGACGATTTCTATGGAAAGATGTAATGAGATGTATCGTGCTATAATGTATATCTTTACATTATAGCTGCTATGTGTGAACCCCTTAAGCCTTTGGGCATCATTGGTTAAGCTGAAGTTTTGCTAGAGGCTAAATTATTGAAAAATCCTATATGCTTCATAATCTGCCACTCCAAGTCAATATAATAACTAGTATAAATAAATAATGTGTGTATACTTACAACGCTGGCACCTCGTCCAGTTTGACTGGCCATGCCGACCGGCACTTGAGGCGCGTTGGGATTCAATGGCGAACTGTTGCCAGTGCCGGGCACTGAACCGCTGTTTGGCCTATAGAAAAAAAAAATACGTAAGACGGTGAAAGCTAGAAGCGGGACATCCATTATGCTCGGGCCACCACACTAACTGTATTTCCCGATAATTTTCGCGATAATAGTCTTTAAATGTTCGTGTTTATACGTCCAAAAACGGCATTTCCCTTTAGGGATGTCCTCCACCCAGGGTGGGGAAGACCTCCCACCGTTTAATGATTTTAACACAAATAGAGCACATTCTGGACACTACCGTTGCGATGGTAGTGTGACTGGCCTATTAGTGGCGGGTTCAATATTTGAACAAGTTACACCCTATTTTGGTATACAACAAGGTCTTTATCAAGTTGAAAAACAGGGGGACGTTTTTTTCGTAAGAGATACAAAAAAAACTTTTTTGGAGTCTGGCTCCTTTTTATGTTAACAATTTTGGCATATTTATTTTTTAGTCAATAGGCTAGTTGCCTAAAAAAATGTAATTAGTCCGTCTTTAAGATTATTCAAAAATAAGGGACACGTATTTTTTTATTTGTTAATTAGACCAAAAATGACAAAGATATAGCCTATTAAAGTTACGTGTGACGTCACGATGCGTGGCATTTTTCGCGCAGAGTGACGTCACAGGTAACTTAAATAGGCTATTATCTTTGTTCTTTTTTGTTTAATCGAAAAAAGAAAAAATACGTGTCCAATATTTTTTTATAATCTAAAATACGGACTAAATAGAATGTAATTATTTTGACCCTGGAAACTACCCTATTGTGAGTCATCGACAAAAATTGGTCAATCAAAAGAATGACCCTGTATATGAGATAGTTGACTCACTTGTCGTGATGCTGTATCAGCAAGAAGCCGGTGTCAGGCAGCGCGGCAGGGTCTGCAGCCAGTGCCAGCAGGTCCAGCTCGCACTCGTCCTCGGCCCACCACGCACCTGCTCGCAGTAGTAGCGATACGTCCATCTCTTGGACTTCGCGGGCTGTTGCTACGGCTAACAGGCAGCCGCCGACCTGTGAATTATGAAAAAAAGAAGAATCATCATGGTGGTTCTAGACCACACGCTGGTCACATAGACTAGTAACGGACGGCGAGTAATGGACGACTTGTCCGATCATTGATCATAATATTTCACAACTATCACACAACGCCATCTAGTCCCAAGCTAAGCAGAGCTTGTGTTGTCTAGTACCCATTACTAGAAAACTGATAGACATACTTATATATTTCTAAATACATACATATTATAGATAAATTACACCCAGACACAGAACAAATGATCGTGCTCATCACACAAACATTTGTCCTGGGTGGGAATCGAACCCACGACCTCCGGCATAGCAGGGGCGGGGCCGGGTTTATTATAACGGGCTATTGAAGAACACCGATGATTTAAATCAATACCTGTCCTAGGTGGAAGCAAAGACTCGATGAATTTACCACGTAAAAAAAAAACATGTTACTAAGGTTAGGATATCCGATGCGGTATGAAATAGTATCTTTTCAGTTCCAAGTTTTAATTATATTACCTTGTTGAGACAGAAGGCAGCGATGGAGTCCTGTTCCTTGTGTATGATGCGCACAGGGTTGTGAAGCTCCAAGTCGCGCTCTCGTTGGTTCTGAGGTATACACCCGCCTCTACCTTCGGCCGCCATTGTCTCCGCGGTTACGGATTGAGTACGACGACGAGAGAATACGGCTCGGATGAAGAGATCCTGTGAAGAAGAGGTTTTAAAATTACGTTAAAAAAAACTGGCTAGGAGTGAGTCTGGCTCTTATTGTCAGGGACTTGAAATACAAGGTGATTTATTCAACTGTACCCTTAGCACGAATTTTCAGTATTTGAGACGAAAAGTAAACTGAAACTTTGAGAATTTCAAATTGGCAATTTTCAATGAAAAATTTAGTTCCTTCTCCGCACACCAGAGGCGCTGTTCCATTTTTTCATATAGAAACGCTGTAAATACTGGAAAGACGCTGTAAAGTAAAAGAGCGAAAATTCGTGCTAAGGTGCTTAGGTGATATGTTACGGACAACGTGGTTAACTGGGCATTATTAATAAGGAACAGCATTATTAATAATGGCTAAGAGCGATGAGCAAAGTGATTAATTTATCACTTTGACCGGCCATTATTAATAATGCCCGATAGCCCGTGGTCCATGTCATAAGTCAGTGTTTGAGATAGGCAGAGGCCTTACTACGAGCTCTTAACGCGATCCTGTTTTGGCTGTGGGAAAGCGACAGAGCTATACCAGTCATCTAGCGCCATCTCTTTCCACAGCCAAAACAGGATCGCGTTAAGAGCTCGTGGTAAGGCCCCTGAATTTATCACTTGGAGCGGGCAGTATGAATAATTCCCTACTCGTAGCCGGACAATGTTAACAGATTGTCGATTGTTGTCATTGATTGTGAACCTTACAAAGATTAAGGGTTTTGAAGCAAAGGTTGTGTTACCTGGACCGGTTCTTGACGTACGAGGAAACTCCACAGCCTCCGCGCTGGCGCTGCACTGAACATTACTGAACTGAACGGGGTATTGTGCTTCTCTAATAAACATCTGGAACAAAATGAAGGCTTCGTAAATAGCTTGATATTTGATAGCTAGCTACAGCTTGGCCAGAACGTCTTGAAACGGAACTAATCTTTTAATTTGCTGACAACGCTTTAAAATCTTTGACATTTGATGTAAACAAAGACGCAGGTTTGTTAGATTTATTATTGTGCCATAAAACTAACGTAATCAATGAAAAAAAAAAAAACATTCCAAGTGCTGGTAGCGATAGCGCAGTGGCGACTTCCGGTTTTCTACTCTAATTTGCCACACTGTAGTTTAGCTGGTCGGGCACAGAATATGAAAATCGATATGCTGAATAAAATATGTAAATAAATGACCCTACAGATATTTCTAGAATTATTATCATCATCTGCGAGATAGCTACGACACAAGTTGGTACTATTTTAACTAGGGCTGCATCAATTTATTTAAGGCACAGGTGTTCACCGATGTATACGCCAGTTGTGGTGAAAAACCATAACAATAATCCCAGACAAAGATAAAGTGACAATCATTGGCCATGGCGGTCGAGCAGTTTTCAACCTTGTGATCAGGGCCGGATTAACCATCTCGGGGCCCCTAGGCACAACTCGTTTCGGGACCTCCCTTTTTCATACCACTACAACGCAATTTGTAAACAAAAGACCCTGATAACATTTCGCCCTGTCAAATATACCCACACTTGAGTTGCTGATTTCAAGTTATTGGACAATTTGTTAATAATGGGGAAAAAGTTTCACTTTTACCGTGGTTTCATAAATCCACACAATCCCATTTTCATTTTTTAATAGGAAGTGATGGGACTGGGCCCATTAGTGGGTCAAAGTGGGCCCCTAGGCACTGGCCTAAAGTGCCTTATGGATCATACGGCACTGCTTATGATCGTCGTAATAAAGGTACAGTGATCGTGAACATTCACTTACATACATAATTATGTGGTGAAAAACCTTACCAATAATCCACAAAAGAGTTTACTACCCTCGTTAGCGGTCGAGCACTTATCAACCTTATAACCATAGCAATAAGGCTACAGTGATCAATCGTGAACAATCACTTACGTAATTGTATGCAATTACGTAAGTGATTGTTCACGATTGATCAGAAATCAGCAACTCAAGTGTGGGTATATTTGACAGGGCGAAATGTTATCAGGGTCTTTTGTTTACAAATTGCGTTGTAGTGGTATGAAAAAGGGAGGTCCCGAAACGAGTTGTGCCTAGGGGCCCCGAGATGGTTAATCCGGCCCTGATCACAAGGTTGAAAACTGCTCGACCGCCATGGCCAATGATTGTCACTTTATCTTTGTCTGGGATTATTGTTATGGTTTTTCACCACAACTGGCGTATACATCGGTGAACACCTGTGCCTTAAATAAATTGATGCAGCATTAATAACATATTATTTGTGGTGAAAAACCATAACAATGATCTAGAAAAAGTTAAATATACACTAGTTAGCGATGGCGGTCTAGCAGTTTTCAACTTTATAACCGTAGTAATAAGGCTACAGTAACCGTCCGTACCTGTACTTATTAATAGGAGGTCCAGTAGGTAGTTGTGCAGGGAAGCACCCGGGGATGTAGTCCTGTGGCGGCGCGCGAGACTCCAGCGTCTCCGTCAACTGTTGCTGCCATTGGTCCACGCGGCGGAGGGCGCCGTGGACCATAGGGCTCGTTGTCGCTAGTTCTGTTTGTTGAGAATAACATAATGAGTTACGAGTATGTCATATTACAGCTTAAACAAAAGTTTACGAACGGTTTTAAAGCATTTGAATATTTTGGGTAGATTTTGAATGATGAGATGGCGGCTTTTAGACGTGGCTTATTTTCGATAAGATTATATAAAATCTCATACTTTGTTATACATTTTATTTTTGAAAGGTCGCTCTTTATTTTACTCAAGGTAAAAGGTAACAGAAACAAAGTTTATGATGGAGCAAGCTATATCCATGTCTCACCTGACATCTCGATCCCGCACAGCTGCAGGAAGTTCTGCAACTTCTGCTGCGCGAGCCGCAGCACAGCGATGCGCATCACGAGCCATGAGTACGAGTCGGGGTCCGAGTGCTCTGAATTCACCATTTTACGACGTTTCTCGTTGTCTCGTCTGTAAAACATTGTATTTATAGTTGAAGTAAAGAAGCAGTCAGTTTTTGGATGAATACTCTTTTAAAATATGAATGGTAAGTTTCTTTCTCTCAAGTTAAAATGGCTAAGCTGAACTGTCATGAAGAAACTATTATCAATGGTCTTATAAAATTTTCCACTATATCTAATATCTTTAACCGAGCAATTCTTGTATATTTATTTATATATAATCAGGATCTCGGAAACGGCTCCAAGGATTTTCATGAAAGTTACAGATTAGGGGTTTTTCGGCTCAAGGAATCGATTTATCGGTATAAGGTCCCAGGTTCGAGAAAAGCTCGGTTTCCAAGATATAAACATTTTAAAAACCGAGCGAAGCTCAGTCAACCAAATATTCTATATTTATACGACCAATATTATTATAAAACCACCCACAAGGTGGACAGACGATATTATGAAAACTGAAGGATCACGCTGGATGCAAGCCGCTTACAACCGGTCGCATTGGAAGTCTATAGGGGAGGTCAATGTTTAGCAGTGGACATCTTACGGCTGATGTGACGATGAATTATAAGGGCGCTCCTTCGCCGCGAGCATTCACCTGCAATGTAACGTTACAGATTCGAACATTCGAAGACAATAGAGCATTAAATTGCGCACTTTTATGTAACGTTACAGGTGAATGCCTGCGGTGAGGGAGCGCCTTAATATTCTATCTTACTTGACGTTAGTGGTGTCGAAGATATCATCATCCTCGCCTTCGCTCTCCTCTTCATCCAGATCCTCAGCACCAGATTCCGCGGAGTCGTAGTCGTAATTCTCAGGGTCTTGTTCAGCCGTGGGCTAAAAGTAAAGTTTTTGATTAGAGATGGGATGAGGGCAAAAACATTTATGAACAAAATTGGTAGAAAATTGGCACATTGGGCATGATTGAGTTTACGCCCAGATAAATTACCAGTCCGGCATTTATTCGGCGTTTACGGGCATTTTTTCCGAGGGTCGCTCAATATGTCCAGGGCATAAACCCATTTCTATTGGCAATATTAAGGTTCCTACCTTTTTATATCTTTACTAGCAATTGCCTGCAGATTCATAACCCCATTTTATAGGAAAATAAACATTAACCATTTACGAGTAAGGTTCATTTTGACTCTATTCTTGTCAAGTAGCCTGTGCGGTGGGCTAATATCGTGTGATATTGAAATACTTAAACTCCTTCTCACAGAGAGGAAGCCTGTGTTCCAGCAGTGAGAACATATTAATAGGCTGATGACGATTAGTTACCAATGACTGATAGTTTGCTGGGTAATTTTTTCCGCCGCATTTTCCCCAGGTAAACACAAAAAAGGTGACGAAGTTTTGAGACTGTCTTCTGTCGTTCAAAAACTGCTGAATTTCAGTCTTATTTTATTACGTTTCTAATGTAGTGGCGTAATCAGACGAAAATATAAGAAGATTTGTACAAACTTTAATTCCCTATTTTATCCCCTTAGGGGTTGAATTTATCCAAATCCTTTCTTAGCGGATGCCTAAGCCATAAAATCTACCTGCATGCCAAATTTCAGCCCGATCCGTCCAGCGGTTTGGACTGTGCGTTGATAGATCACTATGTTAGTCAGTCATTTGAGTTATATATATTTGGATAAGATAGCAGTTACCTTAGTAAGCAGATAAGTGAGTATACTGCAGTGTGGAGGCACGAACTGTTCCCTGTATGTAGGTCGTCCCTCTTGTATGTTCTTGTGCGGGGCGGTGGGCGCCAGACCCAGCAGGCGCATGTTGAGGAGCGCGCGCTTCTCTCGCAGGGAGGACCACACCGATGTGCCCTCTGGTCGCTCTACTAACTTTGGCTGAAAATAATAAATGCTGTTAGAATTTATGACATAATTAGCGACTTGCTCTGGTTTTGCTTGGGACCAACTTAGATAAAGAAGAAGTGCACTTATTGTATAATAATTTTGTATACTAACCTGCAGTGAAGGCGCAGGTGCAGTAGTGAGCAGCCTCCTCACGCCTCCCCCGAACAGCCGCGCGTGGTCCAGCTGCTGCGGCTGGTGCGCACACAGGCGGTACAGCAGGTGCGGTACTAACCTGCAGTGAAGGCGCAGGTGCAGTAGTGAGCAGCCTCCTCACGCCTCCCCCGAACAGCCGCGCGTGGAGTCCAGCGACGCTGTGCGGCTGGTGCGCACACAGGCGGTACAGCAGGTGCGGTACTAACCTGCAGTGCATGTGATATTGCATGTGCAGTAGTGAGCAGCCTCCTCACGCCTCCCCGCGAACAGCCGCGCGTGGTCCAGCTGCTGCGGCTGGTGCGCACAATTACAGGCGGTACCGCCGCTTTTTTCCCCAGCAGGTGCGGTACTAACCTGCTGTGAAGGCGCAGGTGCGTAATCAGTAGTGAGCAGCCTCCTCACGCCTCCCCCGAACAGCCGCGCGTGGTCCAGCTGCTGCGCTGGTGCGCACACAGGCGGTACAGCAGGTAAAATAGCGGTACTAACCTGCAGTGAAGGCGCAGGTGCAGGCACGAACTGTTCCCTGTAGTGTAGCGCCCCTCACGCCTCCCCAGAACAGCCGCGCGTGGTCCAGCTGCTGCGGCTGGTGCGCACACCGAGGCGGTACAGGTGCGGTACTAACTGCAGTAAGGCGCAGGTGCAGTAGTGAGCAGCCTCCTCACGCCTCCCCCGAACAGCCGCGCGTGGTCCAGCTGCTGCGGCTGGTGCGCACACAGGCGGTACAGCAGGTGCGGTACTAACCTGCAGTGAAGGCGCAGGTGCAGTAGTGAGCAGCCTCCTCACGCCTCCCCCGAACAGCCGCGCGTGGTCCAGCTGCTGCGGCTGGTGCGCACACAGGCGGTACAGCAGGTGCGGTACTAACCTGCAGTGAAGGCGCAGGTGCAGTAGTGAGCAGCCTCCTCACGCCTCCCCCGAACAGCCGCGCGTGGTCCAGCTGCTGCGGCTGGTGCGCACACAGGCGGTACAGCAGGTGCGGTACTAACCTGCAGTGAAGGCGCAGGTGCAGTAGTGAGCAGCCTCCTCACGCCTCCCCCGAACAGCCGCGCGTGGTCCAGCTGCTGCGGCTGGTGCGCACACAGGCGGTACAGCAGGTGCGGTACTAACCTGCAGTGAAGGCGCAGGTGCAGTAGTGAGCAGCCTCCTCACGCCTCCCCCGAACAGCCGCGCGTGGTCCAGCTGCTGCGGCTGGTGCGCACACAGGCGGTACAGCAGGTGCGGTACTAACCTGCAGTGAAGGCGCAGGTGCAGTAGTGAGCAGCCTCCTCACGCCTCCCCCGAACAGCCGCGCGTGGTCCAGCTGCTGCGGCTGGTGCGCACACAGGCGGTACAGCAGGTGCGCGTCGCGTGCGGCCGCCGCCCAGCCCAGCAGCGCCAGGTACACGGCGCAGAAGGCCTCCGCCAGCAGGACGGCCAGCCGGGGAGCGTCCTCCTCCTCGGCAGCGCGTAGGGCGAGGCCTCGGAGGGCTGATACTCCTGTTTGAATATAAGTAGTACTTCTGTATAGAGTATTTCGTCAATCTTTTTTCTTCTGAGCGTGACGATGGTTATCAATTTATTTATCTAAAAGTTTAGTGCAGCTTTTTTCAATAACACTAAATAAAGTTAATCCTTTTATTCCATCTGCTCAGAAAAGTGCAAACATTCTAACACGGCCGGTTTTCATTCGTCATCAATCAAGAATGAGTATAATGCACTCAAAACATATACGAATTTTTGTACTGGGCAATCGACTGAATACAGGGCAAACATAAATTACCCGTAAATTTTAATTCATTGCAATCCAAAATGTCATGATACAGGGCTTCATACCTGGCCACTTGCTCGGAGGAGTTGTGACTGTCAGGTCATCAGTGGAATGACGTCTCTGTCGCGCGATGATCTGACTAGTAGCTGCAGTGTCAGGCACCACACTGTTGAACAAAATAAAGGGTTAAAATATTTATTGTTTAAAATACAACTGTAAAGGTCCTTTACACCCAATTTGCCGGAGACACGACTTAGGCACGTTCCTGCATACTACATTTTTATAAAACATACAAACTAATGGGGCGGACAGATAAAATCAGCTGTTTTTTTTCAAGTAGGTAACTATACAGTTCTATGTACTAGTATTTGAAGTGGCTGGCTTTCAACATCTATTTTTTTAATCCTTTCTTTATGTTGTGCAACAATGTTTTATGTTTGTTGAACACGATAATAGGACATACTACGGCCACATAGCTGTATCTGAAGGGCTTCACACACAGCAGCTATAATGTAAAGATGTACATTATAGCACGATACATCTCATTACATCTTTCCATAGAAATCGTCAGGAGACCACACACTGCAGCTGTAATGTATATTTTTACATCTTCGAAAAGATGTAACGAGATGCATCGTGCTATAATTTACATATTTACATTATAGCTGCTGTGTGTGAAGCCCTTGAATCTCGCGTTTTTTCGTACTTTAGTTTAAACATAACTCACCAATCGTGATGATGGCCGTGCTTCAAGCTGAACGTGTCAGAGTCGCACAGACTCTGGTAGATGCAGGCGGACAGCGCGACTGCTAACTCTCGCAGCGTGTGCAGTATCCTGGTCGCCGACCCACCGGGAATACCCAGTTCACCGATAGTGCCCAGCATATCGTGAGCTACAGACTGGGAAATATAATTTTTGTAAGTGTGTAGCAAGGAAAGGTTTCAAAATCATAGAGTACTAGCTGTTGCTAGCGGCTTCACCCGTTACAACTCGAAAATTGTCCCACGGGAACATAAAATCGGGATAAAACTATCCTATGTGTTAACCCAGTTATAAACTATCTGTATACCTTTAGCTAAATCTGTCCAGTGATTTTTGCGTGAAAGAGTAACAAGCATACCCACATACATACATCCTCACAAACTTTCACATTTATAGTATTAGTAGGATACTTGTGCACGTTTACATTGTATGGTTTTTGTATTGTTCTCTATCCATTCGTGAAACTATCAGCTTACCACAGAAAATTGGATATAGTTCTGCCACAATGAGCGAAGTCACATTATTATGCCTGAAATAATCGTCATTTTCCGGAAATAAATGATTGATTAAGGCGGCGCTAGTCGCGAGCTCGAACTCACTGGCAGGCATGGTCAAAAACCATGATATTTCACCGGAAATCGAGCCATATTGTTCATGTGTGCGCGAGCGTCATCCCCCCGTGGAGAAAACAGGGGAAAACTTATTCAGTGAGATGCACGATCATTCAGATTAAAAGTCGCGCGTAAAAAAATACAAAAAAGCCTTTGGCTGTTGGGGTTTTATGAAAAAACCACTGCACCAATTAATTTCAAATAAAATTTATTAAATTCTTTGATAAATTTGCTGTGTCGGTACGGACTTCGTTTTGGAAATTTGATGCTTCTTTAGCTTCTAATTTACACCTAAAGTTGTGTTAAAATTAGCAAAAAAAAACGAATCTTTAGAAGCTCGTAACGTTTTAATAGCTTCATATTTTACAATTCTGCTTCCGTACAGACAAAATTAATAATGAGACAAAACGATACCATGTTTAATTTTGGATGTACTTTGTCAAATAGTGGAGTAAAACCCCAACGAAGTTTCTATGGAAAAAATGTTGACTTGTTTGACCTTAAAGAGAAAGTATAAAAACTCACTTGTAAATGTTTAACAGGATCAGCAACCACAGTGTTATTGGTAGCGACAGCGGCCGCTAGCAGCGGCAGTGTGGTGGGGAACGGTAGTGGTGACAGCAGCTGCTGGTGCTGCTTGTCCTGCCCCAGCTCCTGCAGCAGCAGCACCAGCTCCATGCGGACTGAGGCCAGCCCGCCGCCGCCCGCGCCGTGCAGCGAGCAGTACGACAGCAGTGTGCGGAGGAGGGTCTCGTTAGCTGTGACGTTATTAGATCTTAGCGTTTTTCTAGAACTGACCTTATAGCTAAACAGCTGATGACAGCAGACAACAATCGTTACCGCTCAGCAGTCACTAATACATTTTCAACTTTATAGTACAGTGTGTAAAGTTGAAACTCTATTGGAGTTTACAGATCGTTTAATAGTAATATTTAATAGATTTTCAACTTAATGCGCTAGTGTTTAAAGTTGAAAATGTATTAGTGACTGCTGAACTATAACGATTGTCGTCTGCTGTTTGGCTATAGGGCCTGTATCGATATAAACTCGCTGTCATATTTTATTGAATTTTGACAGACGTTATAGGTAGTTCAGATTTTAGTATATTTCGTCACCAATGGAGTCATTACTCTTGGTAGTAAGTCTATACCCTTGGCAGTCTGACCATTTTCGGACGTCCGAAAACGTTGCTCGTATTTGGGCACTCACCTATGTCTAGTTTGAATGAAGCCGAACCATAAAACGCACAGGATTGCAAGAATACGGATGTAGTTTGCCTCAACTCCAAAGACAATTGAATTCGGACAAATATCCAAGAATAATTGCGCCATAAGAACACACTGTAAACATTTTATGAGAAGTCACAATTTACTTTTCAATCCACTTTTTTAGCCGGAATATAATATTGTTAGCTGAACTCTAGGCGACTAGGGTTCAACTGACAATATTATATTCCGCCGTACTACTCGCCGCTGACCTTTGAGCCACTTCTTCCTGTTGAGCGCTCGCTGCACCTTGGCCTCGAAGTCCGCCTTCTCCCGCACCAGCAGCTGGTGCAGCGTGGGTCGCTCGGGTAGCGGGGCCAGCTCGGGGTCGTTGCACAGCAGCGCGCCGCCGTCCGCGCCGCCCGCCGCCAGGTACCCGCACAGGCGGCGCAGCGCCTCCACCTCGCGCTCCAGCCAGATGTACAGCTGGTAGCGGAGGTGACCACCTAAACAATCAACGATGATCTCCATTAGTTCACGTGACCCCGGCAGGCTTTGGATTTCTAAGGGGGGGGGGGGGGGGCGTCATAGGAGGTGACCACATGAGTAGGGAATTACTGTGTTATTGATGGATTAAGGAAATTATTTTCATTTGATTATAGGGCGGCTTTATGCCAGTCTCTGGTTAGGAGGATTCCTCACTGATTGAATATGGTAACACGAGAGAATGACAGCAAGAGGGATAGAGAGTAGACTCATTAAAGGAGTCGGTCTATAGCATCACTTTTAAAGTCATAGTGACCTTTATTTTCATTACTATAAGGTTATTGTTCGGCATTTGCTTTGAAAAGTTCACATTATTACAATAGGAGTGATATTAGTTTGTGAACGTAAGTTATATTAAATACTAGCAAACCCGGCGAACTGCGTTTCGCCACTAGATGGCTTCGTTTTCTTTGCTATAAACCTCACGGAGCCCGAGACCTTTCCAACGAATGCAAAACCGTGGAAATCGGTTCGTGCGTTCTGGAGTTATAGCGTCAGGAAGGAAAACCCGACTTATTTTTATATAGGTAGATATATAGATATGGAATTTATTAATGTAATTTACATCTGCACTTACCGTCAACTTCGAATCCAGTAGCCAGCGTGCTGAGTTCTTCCATCAATATTTTTAGACACGCACCAAACTTCAGCTGTTGCGCCATTATGTCGACAGAGGGCGCTTCTTCTTCCACCTTCTCTTTCTCGGCGATACCGTTCACTACAGGCTCTTCTTTCTTGTCCATTTTCATTTCTAGAGGAGGGGTGGATGATCCAGAATCTTCCGATCTATGTAGAAACAGGTTACGTTAGTTATTATTTTTATTTACTAACATGATAAACGAAAAATAAGTCTTCACCGAAGGATTGTCCGTCGTGTATTGAATACGAGAAGTTTTAATAAAATACTTGAATTAAATTACAATGAATATCTACCGTAATGCTAATGTTATTAGGGTAGATATTTTAAAAGCAGTGAACTTGAACCTTTGAAGAAAGATTCAAGCTACATTCTATGTACAGTCACGAGCAATAACATGTATACACTTCACAAACCTCAAACGCAATTTACTCGAGAAATTCTGGTTTCCACTTCGAAATAAGACTTATTTCGTAATAGTTTGGCTTCCAAAATAGAAGTCTAATGAAAAGGCAAAAGTTTAATCACTATAGTAGCAGAACATCTACTATTGCTCTTGACTGTACTAGTGGTTGTGAGAGATACCACAGTTCTGGCAAATTATGACTACAGCATAAACGAGAATATCAACTAAAGATTTGTCGAGAGGTTGCCTATTTTGTTATACATTATAATATCCTACTATTTCTTTCATACAAAACGTTAAAGATTCAAGCCATCTGACTGGTTGAAACAAGTTTTAAGTAACTCTTGAATCTTGAGCGATGTTCTACGACGTAATACGGGCTTTAGTTTAGACTACACTTAAAATAGGCTAAATAAGACTATATTCCGGGCATAGCATCCAGCTGAGTAAGTTTTTGCATCATTATTATCGTAGTAGCAACGAGGACTTTCATGTTTAGTAAAAATGGCAAGCTCTTTTTTTTATCGTGGTAAATAAATCAAAAGGTGAAGATTAAAGATACTATAGTACAACTAAACTCACCCCTTATCGGCATCATCATCATCCCAGCTGAGCACCAGTTCGTCCTTTTGTTCCAGGGCCACGGGCGCCCCCCAGTCCACCTCCACCGGGGCGCCCCATTCCATGCTACTCGGTTCCTCCTCTGTTCAGAAAAGGATTAGCTAAGAACTTGTATTGGTTGAAGGAAATATCTGTGGACTTAGAATTTCCCTGAGATGTCCACAAATATTTAAAATGAAAAATTTAAATAGTTTTAAGCATTAATTAATTGTAAATTTAATTAGTCCGTCTGTAAAAGTTTAAAAAATTATGAAGAAATATTGACGAAATATTTTTCTTTTTGTTCAATATTTGTGACCCATTAATCTAAGGTCATATAATCTACGGTTTCCTGTGATGATGTGCCGTGTCCGCAACAAAATGTCTACGTTTGCACAGCGCCTTAGAAGAATGTTATACACATTTTGAAGGTCAGTTTATAGAGAAAGACATAGCGACTCTTATACTTCGGAAATCATCGACAACGCCCGAAGACATCCGAACTTTTTGAAAAAAAAACACCTATTTACGACTTTTTAGCTCCTTCTTACCTACCCCGCATGCCCCGCGCTTTCCACATCTGAGACAGAATTTGTTGGCGATGTCTATTCTATCTTGTAGTACAGACAACAGCACATCAACCTATGTCAATCTGTCAAATTTCTTTAATAGAGTTTCAACCTTATGTCAATAATAGAAGGTTAATGTTTGATAGGCAAAATTTGACAGATTCGGGTGGTAGGTTGACCTATACATTGATGGCCTGTACATTATAGTTCAATGGAGTAAACTGACCAAAAAAACTTATAAGAAAAGCAGCAAAAACCACAAAACAAAACATAAATCAGCGGACGTACAAACGGACGTGAACGTTGCGTACTTTTGACAGGTTGTTGATCCTCAAGTTGTCCAGTGTGTATGACGGCCACGTCTATGGTAGGCGCGGCGGCCTGGGGCTTCGCCCTCTCGTCCCTCACCCGCGCGGGGAGCTTCGACAGCACCTCCAGCGCGAGCGCCGGGCAGCCTGCCTTGAAGTGACCGTGCGCTGTCTGGAAGTACAGCCGACGCTCTAGACGGGTGATGCCTTCTTCTGGTTCCTGTTGCAGTAGGGCTAGAGTTCCACCCTGTTTGAGAAATTATACGATTAGTTTGGGAAAACAATTATGTAGTGTAAAATAACTAAGAAAATAATTACTTTGGACAGAAAAATCAAACCACGTGCCGGATTTAAACCCGCGAATTACGGATTCAGTACATCCGACGATCTTTGGAACTGGGTTCGTATACAGAGTGGATTTTTCAACAAGGCGTGGATCTATATATCCAAAACTATGAGGAATATCGTATAAAACGTACGAATACGTTGAAAAGAGTCTCGAGGCCGATTTATACAAAAACTAAAACTGTATCATTGGATTTAAGAAAATTCAATTATCCTGACCAGGAACCGAACCCGCTGAATTTGTAAAAAAGTTACACCCTGTAAACCTTTTGATAGTGTTGCTAATAAGGATCAAATTCTGGGACGTAACCATAAACGACAATCAAGGCAATGACTGTATTCGAAACATAAGTTAACCGTTTCTTCTTTGAAATAATGTTTTTTTGTTCAATTCAATAAATTCGTATCAAACAATCGATTGTTGAGGCGTCAAATCCAGTAAAAACAACGAAATTTTGTAATTTTGAATAGATTTATGGCTCAGTAGAAGTAACTACATACAGAAAAACTATTACTTACTTTTTTTAGAGTAATTATTTACTATTTTGTTTTTATTAGCAGTTGCTACTCCCATAACTTACTTTACACTTTTTAGGTATTCGTACTTCAAAAGAAAAATCGAAGGCCCTTATTCGCTCAGGATCACTTTTTTATCCATCTGTTACGTACCTGACTAGGCATATTATGCCTCTTGAGTCTGGGATGCGTGCGTAAATACACGTAGAAATTGAAGACGCTGGGCATGGGCTCGTTGTCCCGCGCCACGTGCAGCCGGCCCGCGGGACTTAGCAGCGTGTCCAATGCGTCGCCGTATCGCTTCAGTTCCCACAGCGCCATTGAGCGGACGAACGGATCTGGGTGAGCTCGTTCCAGGTCTAATTCGCCGTCTTCTGTTTCACCTCTGTGTAGAAAGTAATTAGTGATGAAAGATTTTTAAGATGAATCGATGTTCCGAGGTGGACAGTTGGATACTCTACTTTTACCTCTAGGTATCTATGAGGGTCGCCGGAACTTTTCTCATTAACGTGATCCCGGAACGTAAAGGGCTAATGAACCCGGTATCCCCCACTAACTCAGTAAATAACTAGCGATCAAGGACGACACTCGTTTCATTATAATATCTACCCATTAAGGGTCTATAGTACCTCAGCATAATCTTACTCGCTCGCACTTGCACGTACCACGCACTATTGCTTGCTCTTTCTTTTAGCTGTCTACACGCAAATCTATTTATTTTACGGCGAAAAAAAAGGAAATTCAAAAAAGTAAATAACATAAGACCTGCATTATAGTTAGTTCAGTTAGTATAAAAAGTTTCATGATCTAATTTTAAGTATTATCTGATTGCCAGCGTTTTATTGTTCAATTTAGAGGTAACTTTGGGATTTTTTTCTATCGAGAAAATTTTATGGAATCATGTTTTCGCCAAACATAAGACCTAACATTAATCCTCAACTTTACCATATATTTATTTCAAAATTAATGCTGTAGTATTTTCGACGTATCACAGGTTTCTGCTAAGCCATTTGAGGTAGTATGGGCTCTTAAGGAATATATCAAGTACACCGTGGGTTTTTAGTCAGTACAAATCTGTCAGTCCCTGAGTGGGAGGACTCATTTGATGATTATACCACGGTAAAAAAAGGTATCTATGGGAAAATAAGTTTGATTCTGACCTTGAATCTGGTGCTCGCTTTTTTTTTCTCAAGCTGTTCGAATTTTGTTATATTTACTAATAATATCCACATTCCACATTTCAAATCCAAATTAATTTTACTCCCTGTATAAAGGATAGCAAAACAGCTTCCTTGCTCCCTGTTTACGAGTACCAGGAACAAACTTAGTGATAAAAATATAATAATATGTCCCTTATAATAATTTCAGTTTATATTTCCATTTACTTTTCACGAGCTGCCTTTAACATTATAGTCTACAAGCTTGTGCACGCGGTTCCACTCAAGATGAGTTCTGAAATTGTTACACAACTTATGGCTATATCTTTATATACTAAAGCCCAGGCTTTATTTACACAACTTACCCCAATATCTCGTCCATCAGCAACTTCTTGAGGTGGCCGGTAGTGGGGTGTCCGCCTCATACAATCGTGCAACCACCATAGCCAGTTGTAAGTCTCCGAGACGAGTAATTAGCACCTATAAGGAATAATGTGGTTCAATGATAACATTACACCATCAATTGCCGAAAAGAGGAGTACCTATTACTTGTATAACACCCATATTTTGTCACTTACAAGTTTCATGGTGTCAGGACACGGGGCTGTTCCCCTCAAACGGGCATGAATTCAGACAACTAATGAGAAATTCCATAATGGAAACACTGAATGAAGCCCAGGGGCCGTATTACAACGTCTTAAAACAAGGCCCTATAGCCAAATGCCAAGCGACATTCGCTAACGTTCAGTCGCTATTACATTTTCTACTTTATACCCCATTGCATAAAGTTGAAAATCTATCAAAGATTACAGATCGTTTTTGTTTGTGAAAATGTATTAGCGACTGCTGAACGGTAGCGAATGTCGCTTGCCGTTTGGCTACAGGCCCAGGCTTGTTGCAGTGAAAGAACGAAAGTGACAGAGCTATACAAGTCGTCTAGCGCTACCTGGACATCATGGTCAGTAGCTGCACTTGCGGCTAGATCCACGAGGCAGTAAAATAAATATGTTTCACGCCTTCACCTTCGACCACATCTTTGCTTACCGTCAGTAGAAACAGTGATTAAACGCGAGCATCATCGTCATCAGCCAGAAGACGTCCACTGCTGAACATAGGCCTCCCCCTTAGACCGTCACGCCGAACGACAATTCGCCACTTGCATCCATCGGCTGCCCGCGACCCTCACGATGTCGTCGGTCCACCTAGTGGGAGGCCTGCCTACGCTGCGTCTTCCGGTCCGTGGTCGCCATGAGAGAACTTTTCACTCTCGAGAACGTGAGCATACCATAAATAGTTATTTGTTATGCAAGACTGCAAAGTTGATTTTTGGCGCGAGTACTTGAATTAAAAACAGAGCGAGCGAAGGATCCTAAGATTGAACCGCGAGAGAAACGAGCGGTTCAAATATAGAATCCTGAGCGATGCGAAGTTTTCAAAGGTACGAGACGCAGAAAAACTTTGCTGCCGAGTGCAAGACACAACCTCACATAGCGAGGAAATGTAGTGGGGCGGCTCGCCTGTCAGTGTAGAAAAATTGAATACAAAATGGAGTTTTTGAATGAGAAATAGAATCTTTCCGAGCGTGCGAGGTGAAAAAATAAATACGTACCTCTAAAGCATCCTTGAGAGCCCCTCCGAGCAAGAAGAAAGCAGCCGCATGTTCAAACCGTTGTCTACCGAGCAGCACGAACGCGTTCTTCAACGCAGCCTTACGCCAACGATCTTGCGTGAAGTCGTTTGAGAAGAACTGTAATTAAAGTAGAACATCAACTTCTGCTATTATTTTTTTTTATTGTGAGTAGTAAATCATCAAATGACGCCTTCCACTTTCGGTGGATTAGAAGAGTCTGTCAGTCTGGTATTGACTGGAAATGGGGAAGGTCAAAGACAATGTAGATGGCGTGACCATAGCTAAGTCCTAATCTGACCAATGAAGTCGTACTATTTTGAAGTACCTATAAGATTTGAACCAATAACGATGCTTGGAACTAGCTATACTAGCCATTTGTTTCCCAGTTGCCATCCCCATTAACAACCCTCGGTTGCTATCGTTGATTGGATCCTCTTCTGTAACTAATCAACGACCTAATTTGAGTCTGAAAGATGTCTAATCAAAAGCAGCTGTCATAAAAAAAAGGAACCGTGATTAGATTGAAAAAAAAATATTTATTTCGGACGTAACAGTCATCCTAGGGCCGTATTACAACGAAACCAGGCTAGTTCCAGTGAGTGAACGAAATGGCGCGACTTGTATAGCTCTGTCACTATCTCTCGCCGGAACAACCTGGTTTTAAGACGTTGTAATACGGCTGCAGTTCCTACTATTGTCCTTCTCGTTTTAGGGGCGCTCCTAAAACATTGAAGTAATCTTACTTGGAAGCCACAATATAAATCTAAATGAACAAAAGGATTATTTTCGAATGAAGCCTAACTGAGCAAAGTTAACACGATTGGAACTGCCCCGCATACGATGAAGTAACGTATTCGTTATGCCTTTTCTGCGTGTATGCCTTTTCTGTGTGTTTTACTACGTTGTTTTCAATGCAAAGACAGATTTCAAGCAACTTAAAAACACGCACTACGTTGGATCATGCGGTGAAGTGTGCAAATCCCCTAAGTTCGTTCTGTAGATATGTTAATACTACTTACCCCAGTCATCTTATCATCTCTACTAGACCGGAACAATCCCCACAGCAGCATTCTCTTCTTCATGGCGAGGTAATACAGTGCTGCATCCATGGGGTCTTGTTTCTGCATGTATGAGGCACGGGCTAGCTTCTCCATGCAAGTGCGGAGTAACTCGCCACGGACCCACCAACCCACACCTGAGGTAATACGGGATATTAACGAATAGACAACGCAAGGGTGAATTTAACAGAGAAATAAACAAAAAAACTTAAACTCTGTTTTAAGCTTTCACGGCTTATATCTAAAGTTAAGCGCCTCGTCCACGATAGATTAAAATAACGTAGAACGAGTCTCATAGGGCAATCTACGGTCTACGAGTAGTGTAGTGTACGCGGGCCAAAATTTCTCTATGATAGAGCTACTCTACGATAGAGCAAAAAATGCAAAAGGGTGCTCTAATGATTTATACGTGTACGTAGAAATGAGAGTATAGATTAGATTAGTCTCCAAGCTGTCTAGCTCTATTCTCTCTCCGTGGACGAGGCGCTTTATACTGGCAGTTAGTAGTAGTTCCCCATTGTTCATTATTTTGAACTCCCGAATATTTTGATTCTGTTGCAATTTTGACTGTGTCAGGAACTCAAATACAAGTCTTTTTATTCATTTTGTTGTCAAAATAATTGAGAAGCTTATGGTTAAATAGGTAAGAGTTTACGAGACGAATATCAAAGTGAAGATAAAAATTTACCAACAAAGCTGTACGATCAAATTCTGCTGTCTCATTCATCAAGAGAAACGACCTGGGAACCCAGGATGAACAGTGTTCCTGAGTTTTACATCAGAAATTCCTCAGTAGCAAACGTAGGTGTACTATTAGGCACACTTTTGTACTTCGAGGATTACAAACGAATGTCAATTGTGGTGTATAATCAAATTGTCGATTAATATTTTTTTTTGGTCATTAGACGTTCAAACGTGCCTTTTCAATATTTTAATTTAAATAAAGGCTACGGGGAAGACTGATTCCAGCAGATTTAGTCTTTCTAGAAGCTCACCCAATTCTCTCATGGTAGACCATTTGGGCGTTCCCTTGGTGTATCCAGGTATCATGGCCAGAAGCTGTTCATGCGTCTCTGAGTGGAAGGCCCACACCAGGTTGCAGGTGCCGACGCCCGTGCGCTGCAGGCTGGCGCGCTGCGCGAGCGGCAGGCAGCGCAGGAGGTAGCCGTAGTGCTTCATGGCCAGGAGGAAACGAAGGCCGCAGTCGTCCAGGGAGTCTGTAGGAAAAAATGTGTTCAGTCTTTGATACAGGATTATGAGAGTGGCTGTAAATCAAGATCTCATTTTGATTCGTTAATTTACGGGCGAAAATATCTTCACAGATTTTATGACTTTTTTCAGTTCTGAAATAAATCGTCACGAATTATTTCACTCAATGATCTTACTATTTACTGATCTATACAGCCACTAAAACAGCTATTTTAACATTCATCATTATCAGCCTGTAATGTTCCCACTGCTAGGACACAAGCCTCCTCTCTGTGAGAGGGAGTGGACCATAATCCACCACGCGGGCTCAGTGGGAGTTGGTAGATGTCACATGTCTTCGAATGTTCGGTTCTAGGACATGCCGGTTTCCTCACGATGTTTTCCTTCACCGTTTTGAGTGCAGTGGTGAAGAAATAAATTACACAAAGTAATGCGCCTGGCGGGGTTCGAACCCCGCCAGGCGCATTACTTTCGGGACCGATACCACTGGGCCACCACTGCTCATTTTAACATTGTTTTGTCAGTAAATCGGGTTCCGACCTAAACTCATTTATACTTTTAGAGAAATCATGTTTTGACATGATAGCCGACTTCAAAGACCCATTTGCCCAATTTTATTCAAAAACATACCTGGCAATATCTCCTGACCAGATGATTGCGCAGAGTCAACACGAGCATTCGTCGCCAGTCGCTCCGCAAAGTCGGCGTCACAAGTGGACACGGTGTCTGCTAGCGCCAGCAAGTGCATCTGATCGAGGGAGCTGAGACCCGGCAAGTGTGTGTGGGTGAGAAGACGGGAGAGGATACGACCTGTGGGGTAGAAAAAAAGTGTTTAGAAAAAGTTGAATTTTACTGTAAATTAGCATCCCGCCCCACGGTTCCGATTGAGGTTCAAAAATTTCGACTTTCATAGTGGATTTTCCTAAAACTTTCTTACATACATATCATAACAAACAAGCAATTCGGTACAGTAACATCAGGTTATATTTACACGAAGAAAAATTTTACTATAGTATGTACCATTTAACATGGCAAAAGAGGTCATTCACTCCCTCCTACCAAGTTTTTCATCACTAAGCGATAATGACACTTATTGTTACCTAAAACCACTAATAATTGACAGTTGCTTCTATCGCTACAGTATCGTGGTACCAGCCTGCTTGACATAATAGGGGTTGTGAATCTTGTGTTGCTCTAATTAAAAATTATTATTTTTTATTTCTAGAAATCAAATTGTGTGCTTATAAATTTACGCGGGACGTAAAAAATGGATGTCTTGTGACGTTGCCCGCATAGATCCGTTTTTGTTGCTCGCTTGGATATAAATTTCTTAAGTTGCCGATTGTACGAAGATTTTTGTTGAATGTCTGAACTAAAAAGGGTAAAATAAATACTTTTTTTAAAAAAAAGTACCGACTTCAAAAACAAATACAAAAAAGTGGAAATAACTTTTCTTTCGGAAGTCGGTGGCAATAGTCAATGACATAAAAATCAAAAGCCACCGATTTCCGAAAGAAAAGTTAATTTACACTTTTTTGTATTTGTTTTTGAAGTCGGTACTTTAAAAAAAAAGTTTTTATTAATACTAAGGGTACAACGGCGGTCTTTTCGCTAATAGCGATATCTACCCACTCACACGTCCATGGATACCATAGTATCTAAAAAAAAAGTAGCTCGTTACGTCCCGGATAGTATACTATCCAAGGTGTCACATTTTGTAAAATCGACATCTATCTAAAATGTACGATACTATTTGGAACTATTGTTCGTTAAGTCAGTAGCTGATGAACAAGTTTATACAACTAAGACGAGATGGCGCTGTTACAAGCCCAGACGAATAAATAAAAAAATGTCAAACTTCAGTGTACTCGCGTGTGCGTTTGGTGAACGAGTGTTTTTAATGTGCTTGTGGATATGTCGTAAGTACTTAAGTTTTATTGAATGTTTCTTAGATTATTATATGTCAAAATAAACTAGACAATTAATGCTTTATAACTACGTACACATAACAAACCTTTAAGTTTAAAATCAACTCGTATTTTGCATTCAAAGTATAGCTGTTCGGAACAAATGGCGGCTCTAAAGTTTTCTGCCTAATTTTAGTTATGTTTACGTTGTTTTTCCGTAAAATATTATTTAAACAACAAATAATAATTCGTAATAAACATAATTATGCACTTTAAAAACAGAAATTTAATGTATTCACAGAAGATTTCTTGAAAATGTTATTGTGTACCTCAGGTTTTTGTTGCGGATAGCGTGGTCTCCACGCGCATACCTAAATTGGTTCGAAATAAGGGTCGGTACAAACGGCAAAATATAGCTTTGCATTTTTTATGTTTTTTGGGTTTTGGTGTTGATTTCTTTGCTTGGTTTGTGTTGTTTCAGCATGCAATCTTATCTCAAAATTTTTAACCGACTTCAAAAAAGGAGGAGGTTATCAATTCGATGGTATTATTTTTTTGTGTGTTTGTTACGCGATTATTCTAATTGTGGACCGATTTTCAAAATTCTTTTTTGTTCGAAAGGAGATACTTTTGAAGTGATCCTATAGTCACCAAGGGAGTTGTTGATAGGATCCTGAGAACTCAAATAGTTTATATGAAATTTTGTGTTGATGTTACTGCAAGTGCTAGGAGTCTTAAATTCATGGGGTTTCATTTCAAGGCGTGAATGCTCAATAAGACGGCATCTCGCGAAAGTCGACCACAAAAGGGTTGTTTTTACCCGACTGCGCCAGGTGGGTTATGTTTTTGGTTTTGATAGTTAGGCAAAGTTCGAAACTCACGCAGAAGAAGTCGTGGACGGAGTGCTAGTTTGCTATAATAATGTTATGTTTGACCAAAGAGATTTAAAAGAAACTATAGAACGGGCATTGGGAAGATTGTCATACAAAAATAAAAAAAAAACCCTTAGTATACCTGTATGCAATGCATTATAACATTGAGATTATAATTTGTTATTCATAAAAAAAAACATTAATAAAAACTGTTTTCTTTATAATTTGCGTAAATTAAAAAAAGTATGAATGAGACCTTAGGTAGGCGGCCATCTTGGTTGTATTTTGTCCTTGAGTGCACTTCGACAGCGCTCGCGCCATCGTGATAAAATTATGAGAACTAGGTGTTTTGTTTTGATTTATTTCACTACATAGCGATGAAGAAACATAAACATTTATACACCATATTAAAGGAATAAAAGTCTAGTTTGTTGTGGCATTTTTGTAATTGTAAAATAAACAACATTCTTTCTTTGTGGTGTGAATAAATAAAATTTATATGTTTATTTTACTCCAAATTGAATTTTCATACCTGTTTTTAATATCTTAAATTAGAGTTTTAGATCTTAAAATTTTCATAGGTTTAATCTGCATTTTTCTGTCATTTTTTTGTAGTTTTTCTCTTTACTCTAGCTGTTGTAGATAAGTAGTTATAAGCGTTTGTTTACACAACAGGCGAGCGCGGTAGCGCTCGTATCGAGGCCGCGCGCGCTCGGACGTAACGAGCCAATGTGGTCGCGGGAGCTGGACGTGTGAGTGGCTACCAGACAATTATGATAAAAATGAGGGTAGACAGTGATGCACATCAAATTATAGATAACCGATAATATAAATTACAATACACACAAACATTAATAATAAAATAAAATACACAAATATAAATATGTATTATTAGAGAAAAAGGAAATGATTTAAGACTAAGCTTTTAAAAGAAACCAGTGACTTGGCTTGTCTTACTGATACAAGCAATGCATTCCACAAACGACAGCCTGGACTGTGAAAGAATCATCATAAAAAAATGTGGAATGCACAGGCATCAAATGAATCAAATGTATATAATTATGTATATACAACGTGTATCGTTAATAGCGCAAAACCTCTCGTGGAGTAACTCAGCCCATGTTTCTAAACGATGTTTGTTAAAAACTAGTTTTAGTTATTGCCGATTTATCAAAATCATCAACGTTAGTTAAATATTTATCCTCGGGCTT
Source organism: Agrotis segetum (assembly GCA_036375495.1). Taxonomy (NCBI): domain Eukaryota; kingdom Metazoa; phylum Arthropoda; class Insecta; order Lepidoptera; family Noctuidae; genus Agrotis; species Agrotis segetum. Next base: position 756,425 of record JAQSVV010000485.1, on the reverse strand, counting down.
TGTGTTTTGGACATATTTAAAAATATTAATAATCATGAAGACGTTCTCCGCTGGTGAGAATCGTCTTCTGTCTTTTTGCTGGCGGCGATGTGAGCGGTATCGATTCCGAACCTTCTTGAGGTTGGAATACCTATGTTTGGACGACGACGGCGTTTACTGGTTTCACCAGTAGATGTTCCGGCTTCTGGTTCAAATGAAGTAACAATAACAACACAGAACACAAAAACAAAACTGTAACAAACTCAACAACGATAACAATAAAAGCAAAGAAATTATACCACAGACCCAAAGAGATTTAAAAGAACCTATAGAGCGGGCATTGGGAAAATTTTCATACAAAATTATTGATGCCGTGTGTCAGTAGCACAATCTACCGTTGCATAGCAACGCGACTACTAGACTGAGCGATTTTTACCTAGTGGTAAAAAGTTTTAGATCACAATTTTCTTCGTGATGTCCTGTCTATTGCTCGTATTTAGTTTAATGTCTTTGCACAATCCGAACGCAAGCGAACTTCCACACGGAATGTCAAATCAAAATGGCGGCTGCTGCCGGGGATGCTGCACCCCTGACGCGATGACGTCATCGCGTCAGGGTAAAACAAAAACGACATAAGATCAAAATTTGCATTTTCTGTGATGAAATAGTTTTTGTAATTTATTTTAGGAAAAATAAGGTGTTTTTACCATCCTGATATCAAAAGAATATTAATACACTTATATCCATACAATATGCACTAACTTTATATTTACTCAGTATTGTAATAAAGGTTACTGCAAAATTATATGATGCATAATAATATATTTACTTTTGTTAAATTGTCTCAGTGTGATAAACTTGTGTAAAAACGAAAATACAATATTTAAAAAAAAATATTTCGTAGGGTACGTTTGCTAGATTTTCTATAATTTTGGGTTGTGCATTGTGTTGTTTTTGTGGTCATTTTTTTAGGTATTATGAGACTCAAGCGATGTCAGTTTTGCGACTGTTTGCGACAGATTTGTACGGGTGAAGAAAAAGTATCGCTAATATTGAGATATCGGGATGAAAGTCGGAGCAATGACCTCTATTGCCGTGTTAAATGGCACATACTATATACAATAGCGAGAAAATGATATTGTAAAAATTTACGCCCTGGTTCAAAAGTAAAAATAGTAAAAGCTAGGTACCAAAAAAAAAAACAAAGCTGAAAACTAATACTAAAGGAGGTTAGCTACATTTAAAAGGTTCTCTATGGGGCTGGTTATACCTCGAAATAGATTTAAAAAAGGCTTGTGTTTAAACACCACCCAAAAAGTACCTATTTTACTACCAAAACAATTCTAAATGGTTACCAAAATGGATAAATGGTCACCAAATAACGTTTCCTAAGTAATAAAAAAATAAACCTATTATGTGTAATAGAAAAAAACTACCTAAGCAGGGTCGACGAAGCCCCGCTTCGCGGGGCTTCTATTTCTGTGTACAAGGTTTAAAGGAACCTAACCAAACCGAACTTCGGGGTGTCCCTGAAATCTTGCTAAAGCGAGTTTTAGATTTGGTGACCATTTATCTATTTTGGTATACAAAAAGAATTATTGATGCGCATATAAATTTTAGCCTTAAAAAACGTGAACTCAAAAAAAAGGAACAATCTACTAAGGGACTTTATCCATGGCGCGACACGCTTGCAATTCGACCGATTCCAACTACGACAAAATTATGACATAAAACACGTCGTTATCTACAAGTAAATGAAAACAAAACATTATTATTTCTTAGTGGCAAGGTTGATTATAAATGTTTAACTTGTATTTGGAATCGATCGCATCGCGCCATGTAAGTCCCAGGACATATTTCAATGTGTAACAGCACCCGTGTATCGTATCCTACCTTGTCTAGGTCCAAAGTGTGATAAAGGTTGTCTTTCAGGCATCGAGGGGCGTCTGTTTATACCTTCCTCCTCACCCAATAATAAAGCATCAAGATCTTCGTCTGTATCCTGTATCGTGCCTTCGAATAATTCGTTGTAGTCCTGAAAAATCAAGAGTCTATTTAACACTGCAGGAATAGAGTGGATTTTTAATCAGTAAGAGTCTGAAAGCCCCTTCCGTACTACCCACGGCAGCAGGCGTAGCATGGCGCCGTAGAAAGGGGTTTTTTCGACGGAAGAATAGACAAAATGACAGAACGTAAAAATATTTTTAGCGTTTTATGCATGGTAATGTAAAACATATTATAGAAAATAAACGTTCTTTTCTTCAATGGTGTACGAATGGTGTCATATTTGTGCAATAAAACAGTCGATTTGTATAGAAAAAAACTTGAGAGGTGTCAAGGGACACCCGGATGGAACGAAGTTACTGTATACACTCAACAAAAATAATCGTCGCGACTCCACTGCACTCTTTGAGCTCTAGCACCCTTTCGCAACGCGCGATAAGGAACTTCGTTCCAAAAAGTGTCGTGACAACTTTTCGTAAGATTTTTTTCCGTCTAGCCCCCTTTCACAACGCGCGATAAGAAACTTCGTTCCAATAACGATGAAATAACTTTGTCTTTTCTTGGTAGAATAGAGATAGAATCGCCATGCTACGCGTGCTGGAGGACTCATTTGATGATCTTGCCATTAAAAAAGATATTTTTAATAAAAGAAGATACAATTAACAAAATGAGATCACCATTTTTTCATACTCTGGCATTGGGGTTTGTGGTCAAATTATTCTACGTTGTCGTTATTGGATATGATAATTCGAGAAGGAGTTTCGTAAGAAATCCAAGATTACTGCTACGGGTGTTCGTTCGCGGACGGCAAGTTAAGGGTAACTTGCCGTCTGATCATGGACCATGCGTCCACGCGCGCCTCAGAGATGTCAGTAATCTGTCTTGCATACCTTAGCTTCTTGAATAGTGGACGGATGATGCGGGGACTCTTTGTCTGCGACCAGTAGGGTCCATAAAGGCAGCGGTGGCACTGAGGTAATCTCTGCGTAGTCCAGCTGGACGTCTTCTGTTATCTGTATTAGTTTTGTTACTTTAGATTAGTTTGAACTGCTACGGTTGTATAAATATTGCTGCAATATGCAAGTATATCTATATCGTGGCGGAATTGTTAGTAATAAATACAATTCCAATTAATTTTGGGGGTACACAATATATAATTATTATTAAAAAAATAATACAATTATTAATTTGTTTCGTATTTGATCCAACATAGTTCATCTGCGATCACCAATCCAATAATATCAACCTTGCCTTCTTGAGCAGTAGTGGCCCAGTGGTATCGGTCCCGACTTACGAGTTGTAGGTCGTGGGTTCAAACCCCGCCAGGTGCATTACATTGTGTAATTTATTTCATCACGACTGATCTCAAAATGGTGAAGGAAAACATCGTGAGGAAACCGGCATGTCCTAGAACCAAAAATTCGAAGACATGTGACATCCACCAATCCGCACCGGGCCTGCGTGGTGGATTATGGTCCACTCCCTCTCACAGAGAGGAGGCCTGTGCCCCGGCAGTGGGAACATTATAGGATGATGATGAACCTTGCCTTCTTACTTAACTTGATCAACATTATTTACACTTTCTCTTTCTCACATCAAAATCTGCACAAAGAATAATAAACACTTAATAAATAACACATTATTTAGCGCGTGTATATAAAAGCTACAGTTACCTGTGCAACGCCATCTAGCGGCGAAGCAGCGCCGGCAGCGAACGACACCGACAGCGTGCGCGAGCGCGACCAGCCGCGCTGCAACACACGTGCGACATGCAACAGCGGCGCGACAAATAGTCGCAAGTGTACAATGATACAGTGGCGAAGGGTTTAGGGAGCTACAAGGATCTAAATGAACGTGACTTTATGATTATAATACTTTTAACACTAATATGAAATGTACTGAATTTAGGCGTATAAAATGTGTCTTATGCCTCCCCCGGTCGCGGGACTAACGAATTTCCGTGACCCCGGAACGTAAAGGGCTATCGAAGGACACCGTGGATTTTAGTCAGTACAAGTCTGACATTTTATGATTTTACCACGCTTAAGAAAACTCTTCAAATAAGGTTGATTAAGAAATTTATAGCCATCTTTATAAGTAGCACTGTCATCGTTCATTATAATCCTTGCAACACTCGATAACCAATTTCCTTTCTAGATAATTTGGGACTTTTTAAAATGTCCCCTTCGCCTCTGCCAAGTGAAATACTATGTATTCATATGGGTTTTAGGCGATTTCTTGTGGAAGATTAATCGTGTATGACTATGATGTCAAACTTTCCTTGTGGGTTTTACTCATGCGTCAATTTCTGATTTTCTAGATGTGTTTCAGTTATAATCTAAACTGGGTGAAAATGAATCAAATGTTTTGGTTCTATGGGACAATAAATTGTCAATAAATCTACTGTTTTTTCTACTTATGCTTTAAATCGGACGTATTTGGTTAATGATTAAGTGTTTAAAAAATAAAATTAAAACACACACTAGAACTAAGTAGATTAGTAGTTTATTCAATCACTGTTTAAATATTAGAACAGAATGTTACGCTTCATAAAAATATCTACCGTTTTTAATTTTGGTTAGGCAAGCATCATACCACATCGCACTGTTACATCAAAACACAACAGTTATACAATATCAATTAAATACATTATGTATAATATATAAAAAAAACAGTATGATAAATACATAAACATACGTTTGATTATTATTTTTTAAAATTCACGAATTTCAAGCTAAAGTGAGCTTTATTCTTTAGACATACAACACATATTAGTAAATTAATATTAGTTCGTTCAGTGTACTAGATGCAGTGTTTATTTTTTGTTATAGTTATTATGCAATAAGTGTTAGTTTCGAATGGTAACACTACGTTGCATTTTATTTATTTTTCAATCGACAGAAGTCTATTCCTAAATTAATAAAGCTGCATAGACAATGCATTATAACGTTAAAGGATTAATAAAAGAACATACCTGTTTGGTTAAACTATCTTCGTCACCTTGAGAACTGCGTGTCGTGTATGTTCCGCCGATACATCTAAATAAAAATAATTAAAATGATTATGTTGCATGTTTTTGTAAAACCAGGCTCGTTCAGTGAAAGTGACAGAGCTATACAATTAGTCTAGCGCTATCTCGTTCACTCACTGGAACAAGCCTGGTTTCAAGAAGTTGTAATTTGGTCCCAGAAGTGTTTTAAAGGCTTAGGCCACAGATTACCAGATATTACACTCCATGTACTTACGCGCGCTAACCACCTACCGGGCGCCGGGTAGCCGCTACCCATAGCGCAGAGGGATGTCGACAGACGCGCGGCGCGCACGTACTCATATTTCGGTCGATTTGATGATACTTTTGAAATCGATTTGTTACAACTGGGGGTGTATTACAAGCTCTTAATTCCTGTCAGTTTACGCCTTAAAGTGAACTGCCATGCTTAATCGTATTACGATCACACAATGACGGCCAGTAAAACGGTCACGTGACCTCATACCGACTTCTGCCTGTGCTTGTGCCTGGAAATTTCGTATTACAAGCTACATAATGACATTTCAAGGCCGGATTAATTGTCAAAATTGGCATCACCAAAATCGTTCAGTTTACGCCACATTTTAGTAACTTTTACTGACTTGTTTCTTTTAATTTGTCTTTAAACAGTTGAAACTAACTAAATTAAACTTTGGTATTAATAATGGAGGCACTACAGAATATCTGGAGAGTGCATACACGATATAATCTCAGCTGACGAGCTTTACATAAAAAGACGACAAAGTTTTTACCTTTTACGACACATAGACACTCATTTACTGAACGCTAAGCAATAAATATATTCATATACGTAAAGATTTACTCATATAGTAATATATTGTTTTAAATAAAAAATATGTTACTTCTGAAAAATATGCTTTATTTGTCGTAGTTCCATCAGTGTAAGAAAAAAAAAAAAAAAAGGTTGCACTCCAGGAGTGCCGGTAGAAGTGAAAACTTTTTTGTTACTATGTTTTATTTTTAATTTGAATGACGTCTTACTCATTTTCGATCAGGGTCACGTGACCCTGACGCGAGTTTTGGTCACGTGACCCTGACGCGAGTTTTAAATTTTTTACCCATTACAGAAAAAGTGTACAACGCCGCTAAAGAAGTTTTCACTTCAAAAATATACAGAGCTTAGATTTGAGACATGGTGACGAAATAAATAATCTTTCGTAGCAATGGACGTAGGCTTGAATAAACCAAACAAAATGTATACATGATCAACTCAAACACTTAAAATTAATAGCCTCGCGCAGCATCATTCCAGAAATGGTACAGTCCAATGGAGCCAAAACTTGTGTTCAATATTTATTTGGGTACATTGGGCAATCTTTAATGTATCAGCAGACGTCATTTTTAATTTCACTTCCTCGATTGCTTCTGGTACCACAATTTCGCAGCCAATTTCAAGAGAACTAGGTACTCGTACACTGTCTTTCGGTTTGAATAAACGTCCTAGGTTTTATCATTCCTTCACTTGTTGAAAAATTTCTAGCTCTTGCTTTAAAAATTAGAACATTGTTGTGTTGGAACAGCTCCATTTATCAAAATTTTCTGCTCATGACTTAGTCCATTTTGTTTCCTTATTTTCTCTGCGGTATTGAAACGGTGTGCTTCTTTATTAATGCAGTAAAAAGCACTACATACTCGTAAATAAAATGTAATAATAAATAAATAAAATGTACGATAATCTTGTTTGTTTTGGTAAACAAAACCGCCACAGACTAAAAAAGTATCACAATACGATCGTTCAGAAACAAACCCCTTTGTGAGAGTTTTATTTTTAAGTTTTTGCATAAAATGACAGTAAATGTTGCTCAATTTGTTTGTAAATATTTAAATTGTTATTAAAATACATTTTAACTCAAATATCTCCTAAATTTATAATGAAAAAGATTTTTCTCACACACAATTTATAAAACCGGTAATCATCGGTAAATTATCGATTCGATTTTTGAACGAATTCTCTAGCCCGTCGTAATCATCCAGAGACAAGTAATCCATGATGATTCCTTGCAGAATTACGTACGTCATAATACGAAATAGAACAAGCCTGCTTAAGGCCGTAAATTCAAATGCCCAAAAACTGCAAGGAATTAAAAAAGGTTGTAATACCCCCCCTGGTATGTTATGTGCAGTGGATGGATGTAGATCCAGCAAGAGAAGAGATAAAAACTTTTCTTTTTTAGGATTTCCTCGTGATACAGAAATGTTAGTATTTTTAGGGTTCCGTAGTCAACAAGGAACCCTTATAGTTTCGCCATGTCCGTCCGTCCGTCCGTCCGTCTGTCCGCAGTTTAGCTCAGAGACGCACAGTACTAGAGAGCTGTAATTTGGTGTAAATATATGGATTTGCTGTGCCGAAAAAGTGGTAAAATAAAATCTCGTAAAATATTTTTTTTTAGGGTACCTCCTGTACTTACACGTAAAGTGAGGATTTTTTTTTTCTCGCGTACCCCTTAGTGTGGGGTATCATTAAATAGGTCTTTAAAAAATAATGTGAGTTTCCATTAACAATTTTTTGATAAAATAATTCGTTTGTGAAATATTAAGCTTTAAAGTGCTAAATTTTGCTCGACTCGAGTGTCCCCCCCCTCTACCAGCTAAACGGTTATGTTTGGGGGTGTGAAAAAATTCACAACAGTAGTATATGTATATAACGAAATTTAAAAGAAAATTATCATGACTAAGTAGGCTTTACAACTTTACGAGTAATAGTCGACCAACTTATAAAATGTACTTGAATATCAAATTTTCTTAAACAAAATGTATCGGAGAACATGCTCTTCAACTGCAAATGTAAGTTTGTCAACTTTATTTTTACAGCTTTTATAGGTATGTTTTTTGGGGATAGGTAGGTTTTTATCGACAACTATTTTTAACTAACTTCAAGAAAAGGAGGAGGTTCTAAATTCGTCGTAATCTTTTTTTTATGTATATCCCTCTCAAAGACTCCTGGACCAATTTTGAAAATTCTTCTTTTTAAAATTAAATTCAGCGAATCAGTTTAGTTAGTTCGCAGTATTTTGATGAGCAACTACGGAACCCTACACCGTGCGTGGCCCGACACGCACTTGGCCGGTTTTTTTTTTATTTGTTATGAATATAAGGTATTTACCTACAATAATTATTAAATAATGTTGTTGTTAGTTAAATAGTTGTAGTTTTGTCGTACTACACGATCATACAAGTTTCAACTTGTCTCGAAATGTACTTACAAAACAATAGTAAAAATAAAATTTATAATCTTTCTGATTCTTTCTCTCTGCAACTGTCGAGTGTTTGATGCCGTCCGCTCCGCCGCTTCGTTTTGTTACGTTAACTTATGCGTATAAGCAGCGATTTTGTTCGTTTGGATTTTATTACAAATGTATAAAATTGTATTGATTTACATAGTTGGAAATATGTATAAAGAGATTTTGTAGGGAACTCGTGATAACTTTGATTTATAGAGTGAACGAATTATCGCAGGTTTGAATTAACGAGACATTAAAAAACGTGTTTTATTTTATAAAGTACCCATACTAAAAATCCCTACTAACATCTTTGCCGACAGAGGCAGCCCTGGCAATTCACAATATCCATGCGCGGCGCGCACCTACAAACAAAACTCAACTTTACGTTTGTAAGATTAGGTACATTTTCGTTCGCAGCGTCTATCGACTTGAAAGTATAAGCTATTATAGCGGTAGGTATTGAACATTTTGTATGGAGTGAGTTATATGTAATATGTGCTTAGGCTTTAGTCTTACATCCTAGTTATACGTATACAGTGTGAATTTTTCCAAGTGAGCGTGGAAGAATCATATTATTTTGGAACTATACCCTGTTCGCGCGAAGACAGCGTCTATTATTGAGGGCCGGAAGATCTTCTAATTCTTGCCAACAATTTTTTTTAAGCATTTCCGGCTTGATTGTCATTTAAACTTACATAAAATCTAAAAAGTACTTAAAATCCGTTGTGGTGCATATTATACTCGACAAACACTTCACTCCGCGGATTTCATCGCGCGCTGTGATCGAATTGATAGTCGTCACCTCCGACTTCGCACATAGCGTATAAGGCTAATCAAATCCACTGATTTTGTGGTTACTTACTTCAGAAACCTAATATTCGCATAACCTCCACGGCGGTAGCGAAACGGCGGAGCTATACATTTTTACTGGTATGTAGAATTTGTGAATTTAGGATCGGTAGAGTTAGGCCGTGAAGAATCGAAAGCTTGGCTCTACATGAGATTTGATATCTTTTTCACAGGGCAAACCTAATGTGATCGTCTTGGCAACATTTTACATGAAATGTTCTGGTGGGATTATACGTTTTTGTTTACAGTAAAGAATAAGATGTCATACCTTACTAAATGAGCGAGAATAGCTTTCACCCATCGTATTTTGCCGCTGTTTAGAAGCTCCATCAGTTGCTTCGGGTGATATTGAGGTAGTACCGGGCAGGCCATTTGAGATGCCTCGAACAAACCATACTCTGGCATGTAGTCCAATAGAGGCTAGGGAATCAAACGAAATTAATTAATTTAATAATAGATGAATGAAAGTACCCGTTTTCTCACGATGTTATTCCTATTTGATTATAAGAGAAGCCGTGGAGAGGTGTTGAAAAAAAAAATGGTGATATGGAATACTTTCTAAGCTTCTAACCCACGAGAACCCAAAAGTGAAATCGGACATGCCTTCTGGGTACTTTAGCGCCCAACCAAAGCCAAAATGACTACTTTCTTTCAAGCTTAGGTAACGCCTCTGTGGATAGGTCTCAGTGTCTCACGGTGAATACAAAAACCAACTCGATGTGTTAAAAATGGCAAAGAACGAAGCTTTCAATCTCAATTATTTAGTTCACGGTCGATAAACTGTCAAAGTTTGAATGCGGCACACAGATGAAAATTTTGAGTTATTTTTTATTGATACAAGAGGGAAGTGAGGTGCGGTACCACTGGATCAGCATCACTCTACATTGCTGTAAAGTAAATCCATTTCCTACCTGAGGTTGATCCGGTTGTGTTTTGTTTCGTCTTCTGGCGTCTCGCTCTAACAGTTGCAAGTTGATTGAAGACACACGTTGTAGATGCGGTGCGGATATACGCAGGTCTGAATCACGAAGAGCACGGGATTCACCAGCTTCCTCCAGATCCTGGATAGGTCAACATTAATTTCTATATTAAATAGTCAGTACAAATTATCAATATGCCACTAAAGAAGTTGGAATACGAGCTTGAGGCATCCTTAAATGTTAAACAAAGTTAAAGTTTTCCTAGATTGCTGGATATTTTCTTAAAGTCTATACCAATATTCTTTTAATTTAGCAACGAAACGAAAGGTTTTGGCGATTATAATCCCAAGGGAGCTATTGTTTTTAACTACAATATAGCAAACAACTTTTGCTATACTATTGATATAATTATGATCCAATAGTTTCTGAAAGATTTTTGTCATTTACAAGGATGCGTTCGGCACTTGAGGCAACACACTTGGAATATTCGTTGGACCAACATTATCAACACACCTGCAAAAATCTGAACTACCGTATTTAACGCAACCTCTGGTGTATAAAGTGACTGGACTAGTTTCGCGATCAGTAGTTATTGTGGAATAAAGACTCAAACACAACTCTTATTTTACATACCTGAGTACCCATCATTCCTGACGCCGACTGCGGATTTTCAGGCTTCCACTGCGAATACACGTGCATCTCCGAGTCCATCCCGACCACGAGGATACCGTCCCTCACCCAGGATATTTGCATAGGTAGCGGAGGTAGACCATCAGCAGTCTTCAACTCTATGCGCCGGAGTTGCATCCATCTGATCTCTTCAACGAATAGGGGGGCTGCTAGAGAAGAGGCTTTGCGCAGGAGTGGACGATTGTGGCTTATTGATTCTTTCATTGCCTGAAAAGGTGGATTCATGAAAATAAGTGATTCTGAAACTGTACTTATGCTTGCTTGTAATACTACCGAACTGCTAGCATTAGTGCGCGATTTAAACTTTGCAGTACTTCTTTTAAATGGTACTATTTGTGGTACGAATGGTAGATATTCCTCTCAGTTGAAATTTTAACTACCGATTTATGAGATGATAAAGTAATATACAATGAACAACTAAGAACAAAAATATGAGTTTTCTTTTACTCTACATAAATAAAAATTAGTCAATAACCATGTGCTTTTTCATTCGTACTTCATCACAAGAACGACATCTTGCGACGTGGAAGCGATAGTCTTGACCATTCGTTAGTCTCTGTAAAAGTTCTTAGTATTTCAAATAAAAAAAAATGTTGATAAAAAATAAAAATTGATAAACAATGGGAAGGCATGTCAAAGCTAATTGTAGATGGCGCTACCATAGCTTAGTCCTAATCCGACCAATGACGTTGTACTATTTTGAAGCACCTTTAAGATTTGAACTGATTTGAACCAATGACGATGCTTGGAACAAGCTATACTAGCGCCGTTATTTCCCCAGTTGCCATCCCCATTGAGAGAACCCGGACTGAATTACGACGCATCGAAAATCAAAAAGAGAGTATCACATTAGAATATTTGAGACAGACAACATTCTACTAAATAATAATTTGTAAAGGTCATTATACCCTTTTTTGTGTCGGAAAATCATCATTAATTCTCGCGTAAAAGTAAACGGTCTCTAGAAATAATTTATTAAAAATAGTAAAAAGTGTTAAAATAAAGTTAAATAAGTGTTATTTAGCTTAATCTAGTTATAAGATACATGAAACAGTAGTTATACAGTGTTTTTTATCGCGAAATCTTCGTAAAATCAGTGACTACAAAACCAGCTGTCAACAGACATCTCAACGGTGACGGATTTCAAACAATCATCGAACCCGGGGAGTATTTTTATATGTTTTTGTAATTGTATATTATATTTACATTACACGGAACATAACACAATACTGCTCCGGTCTCTGAGCAACGTCCATCACACACCGGCACTGGTTTATGACTCCTTTTGCTTGACAATTGGTGGAAGCAGAATCGAAGACGTAAACGTTCGCCCAGACAACAAACACTACAATAATATACTACACAAAATAGGGCTCATCAGCTACGTTATTTGCTATAATACTTAAAAAAAAAAAACCTGTAATGTGACCAAACCTTAACTGTCAAACTTCAAATAATAAAATTCAGAAATATAGCAGTCTAATTTCCTGTAAATCTCTTTAAATTTGCTTATTACTTTAGTTTCTAATCATTTTTTACTTTTGTAACTAAGAATAACTTTCAATTTAATTTCTTTTCTTTTCCATTTTTATATTTAATTTTTCCCCAATCTACCTCCCTTTTTCTAAAATATCACATCTTTATTTTTCAAAAAAGATTAATCTGCTTAACTTCACACATTTCAGGTGACATTCCAAAACAAAATGATGACCCGCAGTGCAACCATCAAGGAGCTGGAAGCAAAGCTGAGAGCTACATTGAAGGAACTTCTAAAGCAGAATGCAAGAAACTTCTCCAAGAGATGGATGACAGCGAAGTGGAGGTGCAGAAGGTTGTTGAAAAGAACACCTTCCTCAAGAACCAACTGGCTGAACTTCATATTGAACACATGGACTTAGCCGATCAGCACAGTCAACTTAAACATCAAGTATTGACTTTCCAACAGTGCAGTGAAACTTATGATCTGGCCATGGACCGTATATCAGAACTGGAACAGGAGCTATGTGTTGCCCATAAGGCCCTTTCACTCTCAGAATCTGCTAAGATTAGCGATCAGGTTTCTAACACCAATAGCCTGTTCGATGAGTTGGTTGGTAGTCAGTCCAATTTAGTGTGTGAGCCATCTGTAACCATAGATTTAACTGGTGATGACACCATACCATTGTGTCCTATTATTATGAGTCACAAAAAACTAAAGAAATATATTAAAATTAAGAAATTTATAAAACGGTCACAAAGATCAATTAAAAAACAAAACCTCTTAAAATTAAATATTTCCCTTAGAAAGGAACGTGTGATCCTTACAAACCGTCTTAATATATGCTGTAGCGAGTTAGATCAATGTAGGGAAAAATATGATACTGATACTCAGCTCCTCCAAAATGATTTATTATACAAAGAGTGCTTGCTGAAGGACATTTTTGAAAAATATGAAAAATCACAAGAACAGTTGAGTGACCGTCTGTTTGAAGCCGGAGAATTGTTGGATTTGGTGAAGTACAATGCAGAGAGATATGAGTCACTGACAAATAATCTCCCTTGCAGCTGTGCCAATATACCCCCTCCCCCTCAGCCCCAACTTAACTTATCAACTTCTCCAGCAAAGACATATAATCACAATCAAACAAGTAAAACTATACTTTTTAGTGATGAGTTAGGGTCTGGCTTTGGAAAAATATTATATAAATACCTAAGCCATAGTTTTACTAACCACTGTTATCATAACATAAGTTTTAAACAAATGATAAATAGAATAACTGAATCAAATCTGGAGGACTGTTCTTCTTTAGTTCTACTTTTAGGAAATAGCTTTAATGTAACTAAAAAGGACATAGTGGATGGTGTGGACTCCTTATTGAAGTTAAACGTAGGAAAGCTGATGTTGTGCGCTTTTCCTTACTCGGATAGTTTAAGTGAATGTGAAAATAACCATATTTATAAGTTAAACTGTTGCATTCACATGTTGACATGTCGTCATAGTGACAAATTGTTGTTTTTTGATTCTAACAATTTTGTTAGTAGTTTTGTTTTGCATCGTAGACATTTATCTCTGTCTTGGAAATGTCGACATTTGATTGCTATGTTGATAGCATATAATATTAACCCTGCAGTTGCTGATGTATTAGATTCTAGGTTAAGTAGGTTAAGTAGTAGTTTAAGTGACGAGTCTGTGTTGTTAGGTTGTCCTAAAAACATAGTGATACAGTGTTCTGTTAGTTCTGTACCTGCATGCTGTACGAAGGAGGGTCTACCTAACATACCACCTGCCTTGGAGACCACTACTACTCAGGTTGGGCATTCCCTTCCTGCTGGTACACTAGACGGTCCCGTCGTGGAGATCACTCCGGATATTATTTTAAACTAGATTGTAAGACAACAGAAGAAACCTCTGCAATTATTAACTCATTATCAGTGAACAATAAACAGGTTTCTTCTAGCAAATTAGTTAAATATAAAATAGCAAATGGAGAGCAACACACTTTAAAATTGTTTAATCAGAATATTCAAGGGTGCTCTTCTAAATTACTGGAATTAGAAATGTTTTTGGAATCAACCAAGTTTGATATTGTTTGCCTTACCGAACATTGGTTAAAAGATCATCAAGTTATGTCTATTTGTTATGATAATATTGTGTAGTTAGCCATTTCAGTCGTAAATGTATGATACATGGCGGATCGTTAATTCTAATTAAGAAATCTATTAAATCTAAAACTAGAAATGACATTGTTGAACTGTCAGTTGAACATACCATTGAATTGTCCTGTGTTGAGCTTGATAAGCATGTTATAGTATGTGTTTACAGACCCCCAAATTATCAGAATCTACCTTTGTTTGATACTGTAATGGAAGATGTTTTAAATAAAATATGTACTAACGGTAAATCTGTCATCATCTGTGGTGATTTTAATATTAATTTATTAGAAAATAACTCCAATAGTGTTAGATTGTTGAGTCTTTTTAAATCTTTTAATTTGACACATGTTTTTATGGAACCAACTAGAGTGACAGCTTCTTCTGCCACTTGCTTAGATAATGTTTTTTGTAACTGTGATTACTTACATAAGGAAATTGTTAATAAGCTGCCATCTGATCACAGTGGCCAAACAATAACGTTTTGCGCCTATAAACCTATTCAAAAAACTCAAATAAGGTATAGGCCAATTACAGATAAAAATTTAGAAAATATGAATAATACTATAGCGAGTAAATTATGTGATCATAGGTTTAATCATATAAGTGACCCAAATGAGTTCTACGCCGAGTTTTTTGGAATTTTAAAAACAGAATATAATCGTATTTGTCCTCTTAAAACTAAAACTATCTGCACAAAGTTCTTATTTAGTGATTGGGCAACACCAGGAATTCGCAAAAGTAGAGATAAACTCTTCGAACTTTATGATCTTAGGAGTCATAAAAGGGATAATATTAGCTTTCATCAGTATGTTGCCAAATATTCAAAAACTTTTAAACGTGCATGTAAAATAGCTAAGGCTCTTTTTATTAGTGGCAAAATTAAATCAGCTGATGATAAAATTAAAACAACCTGGAAAATTATAAATAATGAGACAGGCAGGAATAAACAGCGTAATAACGAATTCAATTTAGAAACTGCACATGGTCCTATAAACACAGATAAAGATGTAGCTCAGGAATTTGAAAAGTTTTTTTCGAACATACCTCTTAAGACTACTGAGGCATTAAATTCGTCACCAGCACTCTCTGCTGCCTTACTTAGAAATAATGTAAAGGCATGCCCGATGGAGTTTAGGTTTCGGCACACAAACCCCCAAGCAGTGATTAAAGCATTCAAAGATCTTAAAATTAAATCAACAGAAGATCTCTGGGGAATGTCTGTGAAGGCCTGTAAATCAATGATAGAAACTGTAGCGCCTTATTTAACTTTTTTATTTAATACCAGTGTAGACCAAGGAGTGTTTCCGGATCTTATGAAGCATAGTAAGGTAGCTCCACTTTTTAAATCGGGTGATTGTAAGGAAGCTAACAATTATAGGCCTGTGTCAATTTTACCAGTTTTCAGTAAAGTGTTTGAAAAGTTAATGCTTGAACAAATGCTATGTCACTTCAATAGAAATTCCATCTTTCATGATCAACAGTTCGGTTTCACCAAAGGTCGTTGCACAACTGACGCCGGTGTTACCCTATTGAAGAACATTTTTAACTCCTGGGAGGAAGCGCAAGATGCCATAGGAATCTTTTGCGACCTCTCAAAGGCATTCGATTGCGTAAACCATGAAACGCTTTTGCTGAAACTGGAACATTATGGAATTAAAAATACAGCTCTTGAGTTACTTAAATCATACCTAAGAGATAGACAGGTTAAAGTTCAAATAAATGGTACAAACTCATTAGGAGCTAAAATGACTATGGGCGTGCCTCAAGGTTCTATTTTGGGTCCATTCCTTTTCTTAGTCTATATTAATGACTTACCCCATTTACTAAAAAATCAACCACAGATGGTGTTATTTGCCGATGATACATCGTTAATTTTTAAGATAGATAGACGTGCACAAAATCTAGACACTGTTAATGACTGTATTTCTAAGGTTCAAAATTGGTTCACTGTTAATAATTTAGTTCTTAATGAAAAGAAAACAAAATGTATTAGATTCACTTTGCCAAATGTTAGAAGTAGCGATTGCGACATTTTATTGAATGGAGAAAAATTGGATTTTACTAATCAGACAGTTTTCTTAGGAATCACGTTAGACGATAAACTACAATGGGGCCCCCATATAGCATCTTTAGCGGGGCGACTCAGCTCAGCCGCTTATGCTGTTAGAAAGATAAGACAGTTAACTGACGTCGAAACTGCGCGTTTGGTTTACTTCAGCTACTTTCACAGCATTATGTCTTATGGTATTTTACTGTGGGGCCGGGCAGCTGACATTGAATCCATTTTTGTTTTGCAAAAGAGAGCCGTCAGAGCAATTTACAAACTATGTCGCCGCGAATCTCTTAGGGAACTGTTTAAAAAGATTAACATAATGACAGTGCCTTGTCAATTTATTTATGAAAATATAATGTATGTTAGGAAAAATCTTCATCTTTTTAATAAAATAAGTGATAGACATAATTTTAATACTAGAAATAAAGATAAAATTGATCAACCTTATTATAGATTGTCCAAAGTCCAAAAATCTTTTATGGGGTTCTGTGTTAAATGTTATAATAAAATACCTAGCGAAATTTTAACTCTAAATGAAAGAAAGTTTAAAAGTCACATAAAAAATACACTTAGTAAACAAGCATATTATAAATTAGAAGATTATATCCAAGATAAAAATGTTTGGAAACATGCCGGTCCTGCTCCATAGTACAATGTAGGGCTTAAGCAGAATCAAGCTGGTTGATATTCGAATGCTCACACACTTCTTATATTTGTAAAATAGCTTTGATTGCAATATTTTGTTAAAATGTGAACACCATGTACCTTTTTGATTTTTGTAATTCTTATTATTTAATTATTTTCTTTTATAATTTATTTAGTCTATATTTTCAAGGTACATTGCTTCCACATTATATATTATTTCAAATGATGTTATAAAAATATTGTAACAGATGTTTAAAAAGAGTAAGTATGGAGTTTCTTGCCCATTCTTCTCCATACAACCTACCTTAGCGAATGGGTGTAGAATCAATCCCATCCCATCCCTTTCCTTAATTTTAATATTCGACGTTTAAAAGTGCCTCACTGATGGCCTATTTAAAATAAATGATTTGACTTTGACTTTGACTTTGCGTCCTGGGTAGAGTGCACAGACATATACCCATAAAAACCCTACTGGGTACTGGGTCCAGTGTTGATTACAGATTACCCAGTTCATTTTCTGTGAGAGGGAGTGCCCGAGGGAGTGGAGTGACAGTGGCTATAAGCAGTGTATATGCAGTGATTATAAGCTGTTAATACTACTATTTCTTGTTCACTATCCACCCGCACATTTTAAATACTGTGTGGTCGCGCCTGCTTTGCGTCCGTATGTTACTGAATATCAGCGTCAGGTATCAACCTGACACATGATGAGCTGGATACCCATTTAGTGCAATCTTGAGACTCACACCGCACATTTTTTTATTGTGTTATTAACCTCAGTAGGTAGGTATCCTTATCTTTTTTTTTAATAGCTGTCACTTTCTTAATTATTCATGTTTCTTGTTACTGTGTTTTCTTTTTGTACAATCGACAAAGTTCAATTAAGACCCACCATAAGCTTATTTCCTACAGACATTCAAATACAATTAGGTCCACATTCGCGTAAATATACATATCCATTGTAACGACTTTGATCTTTGTCAATTTGACGGATTCAAACGATTTATTGTCAAAAGGGGTCATGATTCAACTTTGTCGATTGTACATATCTGTTTTTTGAGTCTCTTTTGCACTCAATAAATATCTTATCTATCTACTATGCTTACCTTTAAATTAGCCTGTGCAAGATCACTAGATACAGGAGTAAACAGCAGCACTCTTGATCCAACAGCCACTGTTAAAATATGTGATCCATCTTCCTTCGACACCCAGTCCAACTGTACTAAGTGTTTCTGAGTCAACGGACAGGTGTTGCCATTTTCCATGATGCTCTTGCGCAATGATTGAAGTGTGCTGAATGATGGGACTGCAAGGAGACCGGCTGATTTGCCTGTGTCGCCCTCTCCGTTGCGGTTGTTACGGCCTTCGTCTGATGATAGGGTTTGGAGGACCTGCAAGGTCTGTTAATTAAGTCCAAATGAAAAAAAAGTTACCAAAATAATATTGTTTTTTGTTTGATCAAAAATATGACGGTTAACATTTCAATATGACCAGTAGATATTCATCTGCGCAAACGCAACCAAGAGTGAATCGATGATTGATTTATATTTCGGTTGCCATGCACTGTCGATAGGCAAAATACATTCACGACATTGAGCGATTGCAATCCAGTTGCACCTTTTAAACACAACAATAAGCTTGAAATAATATTCAGTCATTTGGACAGTGAACGGAGGGCATTGATTTCATTCAATCAACTGTTTAACAAATCTTTATTGGATATCAAAATGTATTTAGAATTTAACGTACCTGATTCAATCTCTGCTTCTTCTGCATAAACGACGTATCATGTAGATACGACAGATCAATCTGCGTGTCAGTACAGACACCAACTCTGGGCAAGCTCACATTCCTCAGTGGTATGGTATCTTCGAGCAGCCACTCAGCTCCGCCGGTACTTTCACATTCATACACACAGACGCACAGGTTGACGAAGCGTGCGTCGGAACTTGTGCTGTTTGTTGTAGTCCCACCTTTGGGACGGGTGAAGGAACGACCGCATTTGTATGCGCATGCGATGCGACCGGAATAGGCCGCGCTTATGTGGAGGGGTTGGCCTGGAGAAGATATTATAGACTGTTTTAGGCTATCACGGTTATTTTCACAATTTAAAATGTCACTTACGGGATATCTTCCGTGATTGTTTATGATGGAAGATATCCCGTAAGTGACATTTTAAATTGTGAAGATATTATAGATTCATAACCTTTGTTTAGAAAGTATGTCTTGATCGCAATTAAGTTTCATAAACTCAGTTTCGGACGGGAATAAATTCAAATTCCAATTTTCTTATAACCTTGTGTTCTTGTACTACAAATGAACAATAAAAAAAAAAATTGACTCCATAACGAAATATTATGTGTGTAGAATTATTGTATAGTTCACCATATCATGTTGTTGCTAAATAAATGAATTAATAAGATTTTTCTGAAGTCTTACCTGGAATGTCTATGGCGGATTCTTGGTCTTTGTTCATCATTTCCCATTCTTTCCATGTGTAATCAAAGTCTTCATCTTCAGTTTTCGTTACGTGACATTTCCAAAATCTGAAACATTTTCAAGAACAATAACATACCGTCAACAAAATTTTAGAAAAACCATAGTAATGTGACGTCAGCAATGTGAAGAGGAAACTTGGTCTTGCAAGTTTCCTTGTTTACAGCTTTTATAAAGTCTACTACTAAAATATCGATATTAGCGATAAATATTGCACATTGATCCATGGAAAGAGACAATCGGATAAATTCGGTTTCGTAGAGCGTTATCTCTGTCGCACAAAGCACTAACCAACGACAACGATAGAGCGAGCCAGAGTTAACGTGAAACCAGTAGTGTGTGACGGAGATAAGGCTCTACAAAGTCGAAATTGCTGCTTGTCTCTTTCAAAAGATGGATGTGTAATATTTATCTACCGGTACCAGATGCCTTACCACGAACTCTGAATGCGAGGCTGTGGGAAAGACAGCTATACAAGGCGTCTAACGCCATCTCTTTCCCACAGCCTAAAGACGTGTTTTTTTCGCTCTTACCTTAACGTGCTGTCTGAACAGGCAGTAGCCATGATGTACGGAGCTAAACACGCGGGGTAGATGGACGCAGAGCTCAGGTGACCGGCTGCCGGCGTCGCATGGATCACATCTACGCCGTCGGGTAGCGACAAGGGGCATTCACATACCTGTACAAATGAAGTTTTAATACAAGGTCACAAGGTTTAAGATTGATAAACTAGTGTTCGTAGATTCATTAAACGAAGACAGGACCCATTACAGCGGTTGTTATAAATAAGAAATGTAAACTGTAAGTAAATCTTGTGTTAGTTGTATGAATTTCAAAGGAAAAGCAACTTATTCCTTAATAGAAATTAAGGCATGCATAACTAAAACAGCGATGGATATTTGAACTTGAATGGGGATGGCAACTGGGGAACTAATGGCGCTAGTATAGCTTGTTCCAAGCATCGTCATTGGTTCAAATCAGTTCAAATCTTATAGGTACTTCAAAATAGTACTACGTCATTGGTCGGATTAGGACTACTCTATTGTGGCGTCATCTACAATATGTTTGCGTTGCCAACCCCACTGAAACATGAGTTTGAGAGATTGGCCGGAGAAAGTCTTACAAAAGAATAAAAGGTTATGGGAGGAAACCTTTGCTCGGCAGCGGACCTTAAAGATTTAATAAAAAAAAACTTGAGAGGTGTAAAGGGACGCCCGGATGGAACGAAGTTACTGTATACACTCAACAAAAATAATCGTCGCGACTCCACTTCACTCCACTCCGCTCCGCTCCACTCCACTCCACTCTTTGAGCTCTAGCACCCTTTCGCAACGCGCGTTAGGGAACTTCGTTTCAAAAAGTGTCGTGACAACTTTTCGTAAGAATTTTTTCCGTCTAGCCCCCTTTCACAACGCGCGATAAGGAACTTCGTTCCAGAAACACATGATTTCAATACATAGTTTTAGTATAACAGTTTTAAGTCCCCATGATACAATGACTGACGTACACGCAGGCAGAATCACGGGCATAAGCTAATTTCATCACAGTCACATGAAAAGGGAATACATACCTTCTTCGTAGATATAGATATGTGTGAATGAGCAATCGGTGCTGGCGGTGCGCGCTCATTGTCCATAGACACGGAGTTCTTGCGCGACTCGCCTTCATCCTCCTGTATTAGTGCACTGTCTGGCACGTACATCATACTGTTTGTGAGGTCATCTGTGGAAATATTTTTTAAGTATATCATTTAGATGCGTGAGGGAGAGGACAATGTCCTCCCTCCGCCCCATCCGCAGTGGTGGACGCCCGGCAACGGACGTCGTAAGTGGGCGGCGAGTAAAGGGCAACTCGCTGTCCGACCATGGACCATACCCTGGTCGACAGCGCGTTATGTTCCATGCGCGCCTCAAAGAGCGTCAGCATAATGGCGGGGCCAAAGCCTGCCGGGGTCGCGGGACTTATCTCATAACCGTGACACCGGAATATAAAGGGCTATTGAAGGTCACCGTGAATTTTAGTCAGTAAGAGTCTGATAGTCCCTCCCTCCCGCCCTGCCCTGGGTGGGACGACTCATTTGATGATTTTACCACGCTAAAAAAAGTATATCGTTTATAGATTATTCGGTTGTCTTATTAGACTAGTGTGCGCAAGCGCGACTGCTGTAGTAAGAGGTCCTAGTTTCGATTTCCAAGTCGGGAAAAATGATGTTAAATGATGATGTTTCTAAAAGGGTAATTTGTGAAAACTATTTTTTTTTTAAGTTCTGTTCTCAAATTCGAGAACAATAGAACTCTAGCAAAACGCCTAAAAGTTTTAATGAATCTCCTTTTCGGTTTTTACATAAATGAAAAAAAAAAAAAAAAACATATGCATCACTGGATTCCAGACCCTCGCTCTCGACAGTTAAAACCCATTTTTCCGTTGTTTGTTTTTTATATTTGATAATCGCAATCGCTTCTCTTACCAGTATGTCGTGGCGTTCTTTCGAGGCGATCTGGGGGGGTATTACAACGTCTTAAAACCAGGCTTATTCCGGCGAGTGAAAGTGACAGAGCTATACAAGTCGTCTAGCGCCTAGTGAATTCTTAACGCGATCCAGTTTAGACTGTGGGAAAGAGATGGCGCTAAACGACTTGTTCTTGCTCTGTCTCTTTCCGACAGCCTAAACTGGATTGCGTAAAGGGCTCGTGGTAAGGCTCTTGTTTTTGCTCTTTTGAACTTACCGGCAGGATCCGCCTGTGACGACACAGTGAGTCTCCACATATGCACAGTAGATCCACCATCAGTTCTCTCCAGCACCACAATGTAGAATGGTTCGTTGAAGGTGGCAGCTTTACGCAAGTCCACGATCGCTTCCAAGCCAGCTTCCGTTAAGGTATTCACTTCAGAACTTTCTAGACCTGAGTCATTGTTTTCTGAATCTACTGATGTGCGTTCACCTGGTGAAGAAAATAGAAGTATGTATTCATATTTCAATAAAATGGCATCAAGAAAAAAAGATTTCTCATAACCGGGAATGCATGAAGAAGATAGTGTCTTTTTACATATTATACACACATCAAAAGTGTCTAGGGATCAAGCATTTTTATGCGGATTTCTTGAGATTGAGATGTGGCTTTGTAATAAATTTATGATTTTATAAATTTATATGGATCCTTTTTGGTGCATTTCATAATTTGAATCAGGAACTGTAAATCAAATTCGAGTAAAAGATGAAAATCAGCTGTCAATATTTTCCCTATAAAAACATACAACGCATTGAAGACATTATTAGTGCTACTGTTTCCCTACTACTGATTAAAACCAACGTTATTATGGAGCGGCGACGTCATTTAAGCAGGGAAGAAATGCTCAGAGCCGTGGGAATGATAGAAGCTGGTTCCCGGCAACGTACTGTGGCTTTAGCTCTGAATACAAGTCAGAGTGTTATCAGTCGACTTTGGACACGTTACCGAAGCACTGGTACCGTGGCTGAGCGCCATGGAGGACGGTATCGCTGCACCACACGGAGACAAGACCGATACATTCAAATCTTAACTCGAAGAGCTCCAACAATAACCGCCATGATGTTAGCCGTGAGGCTTCATCACTCTTCAAGGAACTTAATTAGCGACCAAACAGTCAGAAACCGCTTGCATGAAGTGAACCTTCATTCCCGAAGACCGCTACGGGTACCACCTATAGCAATGCACAATCGTAGGATTCGATATCAATGGGCTCTTGAACACAGAAATTGGGCAGAAGAACAATGGCGTTTCGTGTGCTTTTCTGATGAGTCTCCTTTTGGTGTGAGACCGGATACAAGACGTATACGACACTGGAGAACCCCTGGACGCCAACAGCGATTAAAATCCTGCCAGGAAGTCCATCCTTATAGTGGTGGAACCATCATGGTATGGGCGGGTATTTGGATCGGCGGAAGAACTGAGTTGATTTGGATCAGAGGCAACCTCAACGCTCAAATTTATGCTGAGACGATTGTATCAGACGTCATCGTTCCTCTACAAGTGCAAATCGGTCCTTATTTCAGTTAATGCATGATAATGCACGACCGCACACCGCAAGAGTTGTAAGACAGACTCTCGCCGCAGCTAACATCAATGTCCTGCCCTGGCCTGCTCAGTCGCCAGACTTGAACCCGATTGAGCATGCATGGGATATGCTACAGAGAAGAGCTCTGTCGAATATGGAGGGTATCCAGTCGCAAGAAGACCTTTTTTTGTTGTTGCAACGAACATGGGCGGCCATTCCACAGCGTGATTTGGATGAACTCATTTTGAGTATGCCAAACCGATGTTCTTGTGTTGTTAGTGTTCGCGGTAGAAACACGGATTATTAATTGTTTAAGTTACCCAATAAAATTTTAAAGAAAACTGTTATTTCAGTCTTTTTTTCGAACTTTAATGTTAGTGGTTCAAATGTCAAAAATCCCTTTATTAGGAAAATGGCAAATTTCTTTATGAATGCAAAGGTGACTTGGTTTATCGTTACTGTGACAAACGATAACACTTTATTTGATGAATCCTTAAAGAACATTTTAATTAATATCAATCAGGAGAAAAGTTATTGCAAAAATATATGTTGATCCCTAGACACTTTTGATGTGTGTATATACTTAGCTATACAAAAAATTATTTCACCAGTTGATTGAAAGCTCCTGAGTGACCTTAGGCAAAAAATAAAGGGGGGGGGGGGTCGAGCAAAGCCGCTGGGAAAAGCTACGATCTAAGTTGGACATCATCAATCTATCTATCTTGGACATCATTGACAACGATGAAGAAAAAATATCGTGATGTAACCTTGATTTATACAGACATACATAAACCAAAGCTCTTTTCAATTGTTTTTTTTTTATCTTATCAAAATGAACATCTTTTTTATTAACACAAAAACAACATAGAATTGACAGCAGTAAAGACATTAAGACAGTGGAATTGAAGAACATTGGATGTGAATTTTTCTTTTTAACTCTGCCAAGCACTAGGAATAATCCAGTGTCGTGGGTTACCAACATTTAAACTCAAATAAAAAAAAAAGCAAATTTTTGTTCCGTGCGGGAAATGCACCACGGGAAAAACCGAGTGTCGTGCCGTTAAGAATACCTTTACTTTCAGCTTACCAGTAATAAGTTGTTCTTGGAACACATGCAGCATCTGCGTATTGTGCCAGTCGTGTGTCGCGTCGGCTATCGCGTGCAGCTGTATGATCGCACCGGGACGCGCCGTGGACTGTTGTGACACGATCTGGATGCGCTCGTGTAACGGAACACCACCGCCTTCTTCTAACGTCGACTCGGATGACATCGACATTGTATCATGCTATAGAAAGATATTATGGAGAAAAGAAGGAAAAATAACGCTGAGAACATATTATCGGACGCGACCGTCAGCCGCTGCTGACGGATGCGGCTTAGCAGTGTGCACGGTAGTTTGGATGACGTCTTCTGATGCACAAACATCCAGCCAGCCGGCCAAATTCTGTTCGGACGTTCAAGGTCACGACCGCGTCTTACGACCGATAGTTTGCACTCAATGTAGTATTCAATGTACTGGTTAGATTTCAATAAGTCGCGTCTCTCAGTCGCAGCTGACGGACGCGTCCGATAATTTGTTCTTAGCTTAAGAGGTGGAAGACTTACTGAGCATTAAGCGGGTAGACTCTAACGACAAGGAGGTAGTGCTTCAAAAACGTTTTTCTTTAAATCGTAATCGCATTTAAACGAATGTTTTAAGAGCCAGCACATTTTGAACGCACAGCATTACGTTGAGTGCGCGTTGCCGCCGTACACACTACGCTATTGTATGTGTATACTTTAACCGTATAGTTCGGTAGCGCCCCCGAAAGGGGCGCGACAAGTAAACCTACGCTGGCTCAATAGTGGGTCGAAAAGGGGCAGACGTTGTAGTCATACGACATCCTCATTATAAATTAAAAAAATATAATATTCTCGTAAAATCCTATGAGTGCGCATTAATTAAGAATGTTAAATAAAAATCTGATTTATTCACGAAATTATAACTTCTACATTTAGCGCCTATTTTCATAATTTACCGTAACAAAATCCAAAAGCGTAAATACGATCTTCGCCATTTTGATGGCAGTGCTGGGTGGGGCTAAAAATCATAAAAAACGTGGTTTTCGGACATCCAACGGATCATTATAGGAGGAATGAATAACTCGTCATTTAGTATTGTAACGAATTCACAAGTATTTCAACATAAATTAGCAGTGGTAATGAAAAATTTGATATCTGAACTCGAACTTTCGCGCCACTTTTGTTTGTTTACATTTTTATTTTGCACTTGGATCACACACGCGAGCTTTAACTCCATAATAATAAAGATAAATATCATGCCAAATATTATAAATAACGTAAAAAAGACCAGATCTTGGCGTAATTCTCTAATACAGGGCCAATAACACGTATTTTTCATTACCACTACTCAATTTGTATTCGTAATCGACAACCATGTTATTTTTTGTAATCGTAATGATGTGTGAAAGCGAGTATTCTAATCGATTCCATAATTGATTTTTTTGTCAACTCGAGTGAAAAAAATAAGGAAATTAGGAAATCGATTAATAAAAATTAAAATAAATTTGTTTTATGCTTAAAATACAATTATTATCTATTATAATATAGTTTAAAGCTTTTATAATAATATTACGTACATTGTCATTCCCAAAAAACAATAATAGACAAAGGAACAATGTCAGATAATAAATGTTTGAATGCGCGGCAATTATTTAATTCAAAAATTTTGTATTAGGAATGCACTCGCTGTGGTACTCGATATTCAAAATTATGTAATAACTTTTATCTACTCTCATATCGTAAACTTCGAAATACAAAACTCAAAACGAGTTTATAATGACATACTTTATACCATAGAGTATCGTAATGAAATTAAAAAATTAAATTATAACACTGTTTGTCTAACAAAACAATGTTATAATTTAATTTTTTTTCATTATGATACAGATTACTGATCATAGATACATTTTTTTACTTTTTTATCTGTGGCTGCGCGCGCTTTCTAAGGGAATGTTGGGATTTTGACGTTTGTGTTTCGGTGGATGACATGGTGGATGATTATTAGTGTTTATTAATTTTTATCTTTTATTTGATATTTTCGTGTTCAATGAGAGTAGATAAAGTAGTGTATGAAACTGTACATAACTAGGTATTATACCACTCGTGTGATACTATTATAAAACTCGCTTCGCTCGTTTTATAAACTCACACTCGTGTATAATACCCCTCATTATGTACCAGTTACATAAACTACTATTAATTTATTAGCTAATTTTTACTGTACATTTTATTTTGTACAATCATATTATAATTTTTAATGTTGAATGAATATAGAATGCCTTGGATTTTGATTGGCTTATTATAAATGAATTTGTTTCCTACCAAATAAAAGTTTTTTTTTTTTATCGTGGTAAAATCATCAAATGAGTCCTTCCACCCCGGGCAGGGCGGGAGGGACTGTCAGACTTGTACTGACTAAAATCCACGGTGTCCTTCAATAGCCCTTTATGTTCCGGGGTCATGAAATAACGCCCGCGACCCCGGTAGGCTTTGGCCCTCTAAGTTCTCATTATGCTGACGCTCTTTGAGGCGCACGTGGAACACGACGCGCTGTCGACTCGGGCATGGTCCATGGTCGGACAGCGAGTTGCCCTTTAGTCGCTGTCCGCATGCCCGTGCCTACGGTGGCCGGAGATCGTCTGCCGAGTTCCGACGCTGCGGGCGCCTACCACTATGGTTGGGGCGGAGGGAGGACGCTGTCCTCTCCCTCTCGCGGCTCCAAACAAAAGATAGCCAAATTAATTATTTTATTGTACAAATTTGTTTCGTGAGATTGGTTTGGTCATGTAAGTATTACACGTCAGAAATCGAGCTTTTGAAATAAAAAAAGAAAATGCTAGGTATTATATTTTTTTACACTATTCGATGTCGCTGAGGATCAAATTCGGTGAAGTAATGATAACTTGGTAAAATATGAACTAATATACAAACAATAATTTAGTCATTGTACAGCAGAATAAAATCAAAATTCGCGCAAACTCACTTAAAGTTCGAATTTCAAAAAAATCGTTAATGTATTTACACCACGAAGTGATAATAAAAATTTGAAATAAGAACACTATGTTGTGAACATGTAGCGAAACATTATTTAATGGAAAAAATCCTTATACCTCAAGTTTGTCGCATGTTTCTACTTCACAGAATATTGATAGTTTGATTGCTGAATTTATATTTCAAAAATTTAATTTTTATGATGTTATTTAATTTTTATAAAATCGGCCTCGAGACTTCCTTAAGGATTTTTCGCTATTCCTCATAGTTTAAAATTTAGCCAAACACGCCCTGTTGGAAATTCTAATTGTTTGTTACTGCAGGGAATCATTTAGAAGTACATACTCCCATCTCTCAGCATTAGATCCGAACCCGGTGTTTGTCTTTTCACGTTTTTTAGATCCGTTTTAAAAAGATAAATTGAAATTAATTAACGAAAACACAAAATGGGTATAAGTAAAACCATATGATTGAATTTAAGTTTAGAAGACACATAGGTATGTTTAGCCTCCAATGAAACACCGATAAATAAATTATTGCGTAAACGAAATACCTAATACTTGAAAATTTGAAATATTATAAAATGATTCAGATTTAGTTTCATAGACTTATTGCATGGACTGAGCTTTCTATAGTCAAAAAGCAGTTAAATCAGTCCATGCTCTATGTCTTGTTTTACTTTTTTTTCATGTTCGATTATGTTGCGATTATCGATTAGGCTGAATGAAGGTTTTTAATCGTTTTGTGAATATTGGGCTTACGGTCAGCACTAAAAAGAGTCATGTTGCAACATAGTTTCTGCAAATTTTTATCCAGACTTTGATCGTTATTATTTATGAAATTATGTATGAACACTGGCAAATCTAGTAATGTATATAGTAAGTTATTTTATTTATTTCACTGTTTAACCATTATTATCACGTGATACGCTTCTTTATGTACATATTTTTCAGCACATCTAAATTACCTAGTTTTTGAAACGATGTAGCATTTTGTATGTTACACACATTTTACAACAGAATGAGGCAGTTTTATTGACCTCAACATGTTCTTAGAGATATTTGTTCACAAACTTATCGCATGAAATAGCTGTAGTAACATATTTTGATCAAAAATTGGATGCTGAAAGTTGACAAAAAATATTGTGTAATAGCTCAAATTTCGAATCACCCGGTCGACTCAGCTGATGTGTCATGTGTCAAAATATTGTCGTGCAGAGTGGTTAATATCACCTCTTACTTACCGCAAGAAAAGCGCGCGTTTAAAAAGAACCAAATAGATTTTTGAATTTGTTGATAAAGCAAACGTTTTTGAGAATACGGGAATTGTTATTATTTTATATTCACAAATGCTTGCCATGTGGCGTCCCCGCCTAATGCGCAGTTGGTTTAAAAGCGTTGGAAATTAATAATCTATCTCGGTTGCAATATTGATCGCGATTTTTGCTAGTAACCAATCAACGGCAGAATTTGCCAAGCCGAGTCTCAAAGATGTTTAGTCAAAAGTCGTCAATGAAAACGGATCGGGCTTTGAGTTTTGATTGAGATAGAAAATGAATTTCCTTGCGTTAGTTAATAATGATGTATAGTGTGCCTGTCTCTAAAGCAAAATTTTGAGGCACAACTATGTTAGTGCCAATTATACAGTATATTATTGAATTCATTTTTAATTCTGACGGAATATACAACGCGAGTAGTGTTTAGTTTGTTTTCAGCTTGCTAGCTGAGATTATTGAAACTGACCTAGATTTTGACAGCTATGCACCAAAGCACCGCAGAAAAGAGGTATTTCGGAAAATCGAAATTCTCTCGAAACCGCTTCTTCAATACAACTATTTAGTTTGCAAAATACCTCTTTTATCCCCAGTTTAAAACCCTTTACCTGCTGTATAGTAATTCTTATCTATTTACCATTACATCTTTGTGACGTCTCTCCGAGGTAGCTATTTCGGCCAGCAGCGTGCGCGCGTCTATCACAGCTTGGAACACCCGTAGACTCTCACCGTCACTCGCCACGAAACACGCCGACGGTGAGTTTGATAAGTTGCCGAGAGTAGTACTGGAAATAAAGAAGTCATTGATAAATTAATTTTATTTATTTTAGGGTCCATTCACACAGAACGGCTCAATGAACGACGCCTGACTCGGAAGCAGGCTTGGCGCACTCCGAGGTGTAGCCCCCGTCCACGGTGCGCCCGCGTGTTCTTGTTGCGTGAAACTACTCACACACGCGGGCGCACCGGCACCGAGGATGGGTTTCACAATCGGCTGGCGCCCGTCGGCGTTGCCCGTTTCGCACGCGCTCCGTACATCATTTTTACTTTATTCTCTCGAGCAAAAATTTTACTTGTTTGTTTTTGGGAAGTGACACTTCTGTACGTAGTACTAGTATTCTGGGGATTAAGACAAATAGACGACGACAGCAGACGACAATCGTTATCGCTCAGCAGTCACTAATACATTTCCAACTTTATACCCTAGCGCATAAAGTTAAAAATCGATAAAAAAATTCGGTAAAAAACGAAAACGATCTGTGAACTTCAAAAGATTTTCAATTTTCTGCTGTCGTCGGAAGCTCGACAGTCTGACAATCAGTCTTACCAAGGGATATCAAACAACTCTGTTATTGGGTTGTGGAGGTTAGATAGGCAGTCGTTTCGTGTAAAATATTGGTATTCAGCTGCATCCGGTTCACTAAAAGCTGGCCCCAATATAATCGGCCGATTGAATGATTGACTCTGATTCTAAGGACTTTTTGAACCCCTTATCATGTAATAGTTACCTATACTGATTCTAAGGACTTTTTGACCCTCTTATCATGTAATAGTTACCTATACTGATTCTAAGGACTTTTTGACCCCCTTATCATGACAAGTAATAGTTACCTAGGCAGTAAGGTGGGCAGCCAGGCCACGTTGCTGAAGGCCGACAGATGCGGCGAGTTGACCCGCGCCAGCTCGGACACTCCCCCCGATTTCCCCAGCGGCCCCACACACTCCACGCGCCACATGATCAGCTCCGAGCACAGACCACCGGCCGCTGCGTCGTCGTCGTACTTGTGGTGGTCGCGTTCACTATCTGTTAGGAGGGTATTGAACGTTATAACCGGTTTTATTGAAGAAAGGAATCTAAAATGGCGACTTGTACTTGCGTTGACAGATAGTACAGTCAGTATATAAGAATTCAAGTTAAAGTTTTTTTCAAATTAAAAATAGTAAAAACAAGACTGGATCAACGGTGGTAACAACAGAAACACACGCGAGCACCGCGAGCATTCACCTGTAATGTAACAATATCTGGTTGACCGAGCTTTGCTCGGTTTTTAAAATGACTATATCTTGGGAACCGAGCTTTTCTCGAACCTGAGACCTTGATAAATCGATTCCTTGAGCCGAAAAACCCCTAATCTGTAACTTTCATGAAAATCCTTGGAGCCGTTTCCGAGATCCTGATTATACATAATTATATAAATGTACAAGAATTGCTCGTTTAAAGATATTAGATAAAAATGCGCAATTTGATGCTCTATTGTCTTCGAATGTTCGAATCTGTAACGGTACATTACAGGTGAATGCTCGCTCTGAGGGAGATCCCTAATAGTCTAATGTATAATTAAAGATTTTTATGTAAAATGAGGCGACTCAATAATTTGCTTACCAGATATGTTATGATGACTTGTAGTTAATAGTAGAGGTAATACTGGATGGCATGTTATGTCGTTTACTCTAAACCTATGACCCGACGCTCTGGACGCGTGGCCTATTGATAGCACCTGTAACAATAACCCTAATTTAATAATGGCAGCTTATCATTACATTCTTGCTTTAATCCCATTGTACTTGGATTGTAGTGTAGCACGCGTGGAATTGACGACCTGCGAAAGGCAGCCGGCAGAGCGTAAATAAGGAAAGCTCAAGACATGGCTCAGGTGTGTACAGTCACGCACAATAACATGTAAACATTTAACAAAATTCAAACGCAAATTGCTCGTGAAATACTAATTTCCACTTTTAAATAAGAACCAGACCTAGCTTTGTAATAGTATGGCTTTTTTTTTAATCGTGGTAAAATCATCAAATGAGTCCTCCCGCCCTGCCCGGAGGATGTCAGACTTCTACTGACTAAAATCCACGGTGTCCTTCAATAGCCCTTTATGTTCCGGGGTCACGGTAAGGAAATAATCCCGCGACCCCGGCAGGCGTTATAGTTTAAATAGTAAGTCTAATAAAATGTTCAAACGTTTAATCCTATATGGTAGCAGAATCAATATCGTTTAATACTGCATAATTACATATTATTGTATGATTGTACATACATATAATACAGGTGGACGAAACAGGCTGATGACATAGCTGGAAGGCGGCGCAACACGGTTACTTCTTCCATTGTCCACTGTGCTGTTAGACAGCACATAATTCATCCATCTTTTCTTAATTCTTTCTATTCATCCTGTTATCCAACCATGTCTGATCTATTCAGCAACTTTCGTAATTTAATGTGCTGTACAAAATGTTCATTTGTTACGTCTACGTAATAGCAGTATATACATTAAATGAGATATAATATTATCTTATTCAAACATTCCAGTAAATTATGGACCATCAGTTATTTTTTTTTAGATGCATGCCTACATGCTTTCCTTTTTTTTAGCGTGGTAAAATCATCAAATGAGTCCCCCCCACCCCGGGCTCAGACTCGTACTGACTAAAATCCACGGTGTCCTTCAATAGCCCTTTATGTTCCGGGGTCACGGTAATGAGACAAGTCTCGCGACCAGATGCATGTATTTGGTTAATTTAAAAAATTCACTGTCTACTCGATAGTGTCTATTCAGATGTCTACCTAGACCATTCAAAGCTTAAAGTAAAAGATCAATTTCCATTTGTCAATATTCTCCTTACCTGAGAAAACTTGGACTTATCATCGAAGGTCAATTGCCAGAGGTTCAAGGTCCCGTTCGTATGGTTGGTGACCATGGATATGACGGGCGCCGAGTCCAACACGTCACCTTCCGGGTTTTCTCCCAAATCTTCGGTGGCTACACTCGTTTTGCGTTGCATTTCATTGTTGTTCTCTTCTCGATTTCCTGCACAAGAGTAACAGAAGATCTATATGTCGCAGGGATAAGATAAAACCAGGGAATTGACCCCGCCATCCCCTTCTAACCTAACCTGTCTGAGTCGGGGTGCCCCGTGTGTACGAAACAGGGCACTGAGAAATTAAAAATATCGTAGAAGCGACTGGATCTAGTTCAGTTATAAAATACCACAGAAAATATTTTTTTGTCATTTCACTGAACCAACTTGTCAAATTACTGTTGTTACGGGAATGATAAAATCGTGTTGTTATTTGAACATCTCCACAGATTTAATCAAATCCCTTAGAGATTTAATCAAATCCCTGGTTTTATTATTTCTTTGCAACATATAGACTATGCGAGGTTACGGTCATGTGCTAGTCTTTAAACAATTAGAGATTAGGTCCTGATGTGACGGCCAAACAACGACGATATAATACTAGACTCCGCATACACGATCTAAGGAACAAAAACTTCTCTGTCAACTCGCTGAGGTACTACGTAAGCGTGGGGGACGAGGTACTGCGTTGTGATTGGCTAACTCAAGGTCTGTTCTGTCTCAACGTATGTTTACGGCTCACAGGTGTGGGCGAAATGAGACGGATATCAGACTTTTTTGCCTAATGTGTTGACAGACACCGGTCCCCTGTTATTACGAGTCTAGTATTATATCGTAGTTGCGGCCAAAGCTAGTGCCGTTATACAGAGATCTTTTGTCTTACCATTTTCCTTATTCTCATGGTGTTCACCGTCTCCTTGAGGCCACTCCGTCTCTTCCTTCTCTTCCTGTACACTTGCGAGCGGAGTCGTCACTTGTTCTGGAGGCTGAGGTCCCACTAATATGGAATAAATGTTAACATGTCTTGTTATCATCGCTGGTTTAATTTATTTGAGAAAAACGTTTCAAAGGTGTGAAGCATTATTACAGTTTAGTTTGCCAGATAAATATTGAGATTGTGTTTGAATAAAACTTTTAACCGCCAGACTTTATATCAATTGTCGTGCCCCCAGCACCAGGCTACGAATCGGTGAAATACAAGTTCCTATCTTTCTACTCCTCTGAAGTTCCGAAGAGATATAGAATAGATGCAATAAAATCAAACAAAACAACAATAATTCTGAATATTCTCTGTCGGATATATCCCACTCCGGCGTAATGGGCCCGAATATATTTGTCGAATATATTCGACGTTGGCGGCTAAAAAGTTAAGTTTGTCACAGTAAAATTTGAGGTCGTGTCTGAAGATACTTCATTAGACCCGTCAAAGACAGATTTTAAAAAGGGGTTTTACTAAAGATTTTTAAAAAAAATTACTAAAGCAATTAGATAAACATTGTTTAAATGTCACTGTTCATCAAGTAACCGTTGCTGCCGAGTAGCCGATGTTTTATGCCCATTTGTACTGCAAAAAGATAGTGAGAGTTGAGTTGTTTGAGTGAATCTCACTACATTGCGTACTATAATTGAACAATGAATTCAGATGATCACACTGATACTGCTATGTCGGGTAAAACTAGGTAACCAAGGGCAATGCTGTACGTCAACAGCGGCCGAGCATACTAAGCATACTAGTGTGTCTTACCTAGTTTTGCCTTAATCGAAATTGCATGCGAATATCTGGCATCTTCTAAATGAGGCTTTAAACTGACAACTACGGAGTATATTATAAATAAATAAATCTTTATTGAACCACAGAATATACACTTCTCATCAAAAAAATCGAAACACTTTCGTTTTTATTGTTTTTGTCCTAATTTTTTACAAAAGAGAATTAATTCCATGAAAAAAAAACATTACTGTGTAGCTGGCAGTTTGGTCATTACAGTAAGAGAGAAAAAAATAAATTCGAATTAATTTCATTTGTTTATCCTATAAATGAAATTAATCACTGTTTTGAGACAAATGTGTATTTAGGGTGCGGAGTACGTTTCTCGTTTAAAAACTAAAAATTAGCGCTTGTCTTTAAACTTTCTGTGGACTGAAAGCGGTTACGGTTAAAGGTTAAGATACCTCAAAAATATAACGGTACCGATTCAAAATAGAGGTTGAGCTATACCGGTACCCATATAAATAAAGGTTTGGATAAATTGTTATTTAACCTTTATACGATTTCGGTACCGAAATATATGCGAGACGGGACGGTGCGGGTACAGGGGCGGGGGTATCTAACGCGTTGCAACTTGACCTTGTGTTTGCTTGCTGGACAATTCTTATTTTAATACATGCGTGCGAGCGAGATAGCGCGGGGCAGGACGACGCGCGACGTGGGGATGTAACGCATTAGTGTGTGTGCATACTACATGCCTACATATGTGTTTAAATAAACACTGAATACAAATTATTTTTTCTCTTTCCCTGTATTTGTTTTGCTACCAACTGTGTGCCGGGTACGTGTTGATAGTTCGTCAACGTAATAAGTACTTATTATAAATAAACAAAATGGGAAGAAAGCGTAGAAACGTAGTTTACGCAATTTTTTTTTTCAAAGGAAAATAATGCCTCTACTTGCCTAGTGGTTAAATGTTCAGCTGTTATAAAAGTAAGTAGGTACATACCGGCTTTCTTGGTTTACCTACCTATTGTCAAATTATTATGGACTATGGTTAAACATTTATGTAGGCTGTGTAGAAAATGGAGTATGTACCTACTACAGGCAACTGCACATCAATGGTACGAGTATATTGATATTATGATAATACTTGTGACTAAGTAACTACTTAACGTTTGTGCGGTTGAACGTGGGTACCTGCAGGTATTACCTTCTTAGTAACACATTTACTGTGCATTACCTATATTATATTTTGTTAAATTATCAGGTAGGTACCTACACAAAGCTCAGAAATTGTTTGGTGTTCGTTTTATGTATAGGTACCTACAACATTAATTATTTTTAGTTTATGCAAAACCTGAATAGGTATATTATGTAGTTTGTTCAGAATAAGCAACTGAATCGATTCAAATAATTTTTACACAATGTTTTATTTTGTTCCATTTTTTAAAATTGTATCACCATTTAACCGCTTAGTTACCTATTGCCAAACTATTATCAATGAATATACGACAAGGGGAGGCACGGATTGTGCGCCCAGCCGCGAAGTGAGCATGTTTTTGAACGGACAACCAGGTACTAACTTATCTAACAAGCTTACAACTTGATGATTTTTCATGATATAGTCTTGAAATTTTGTACATAGATTCTTTAAGGTGCGTAATGTTATATAGGGGAAACTGAGGACACTTTATCCTTACGGGAGACTAGATACACTGGATTTACAGAGCTTCTGTGAATACTATTTAAATTAAGAGAGGCCACATTTGTAGCCTATGGGTACGACCTGGGCACTTTCTTAAATTGGTACCCCTCGAGGAGTGGTTATTCAGAGACAGTCATGGCGTCAGTTTTCCCGTCACGCGTCAGTCGAAACGCATAGTCGTTACGTGGACAACGTTGGTTCGTTGGAGGACGACGTATGGTCATTGCGTGACAAACGTGTCGGGTTGATCACTCTAGCGTACGATGCGTAGGCCACTCGTGTACATACTTTATAATCATTTTTTGAAATTGAACCTTGAACATATGATACAGGGCTTAAATGCTAGCATAGAGTCGAGTCGCCGGTGAGTTGTTATAATGTGCGAAGACCTTTCGCCTTACGGGAGACTATTGGATTTACAGAGCTTCTGTGAATACTATTTAAATTAAGGGCCTTCGCGCCTTCTGCGAAGCCGTAAAAACGTAAGCACATTCCTGATTAACGGCTGGGTATAAAGATTGACAAAAAATATGTTGAATGTAATTCATGTACAACAACGTGAGTAAATTTTATTTTCTTATGACAAATAGTTGAACTGTAAAAAAATCTAGTTAACAACCGCTAATATAAATGCTCAACTGCTTCTAAACCTTCGTTTATTTAAATATTTTTGAATGCCCAATACTACAAAGTGAGTAACGCTCATGTAAAGAGTCAGTTATGTTGAAATTGAGATTTCCAAATAAAAACCGGGAAGGCGGGATTTTGCCTAGCTGTTTCTGCCTCGGATAGTCGTATATCATTTTGAGGTATGCAGTATGCTCGGGACATATTAATAGTGCAGTAGAAAGTGTGCGTTTAGTCTCCCGCCTGAATGTTCAAGGTCATTTTGATATTATGCGCTAAGAAAAAAAAAATTAGCCATGGGTACGACCTAACTTTCTTAAATTGGTACCCGTGTCGGTAGTTGAGCAGATGGCGGATGATTTTGTGTTTCGTGTTGTAAGAAAATATTTTTCGAAAGTTTTTATTTGGATTTTGTTAAATAGTTTGTTAGAAAAAATTATTTTGGATAATTATCAATTTAAGCGTCTGTTTCATAGAAAAGTGTTAATAATGGTCGATTTTTTTCCAATGTTTTTTTAAAACCTCGACATAGCTAGATACACATGGTACATTTCCCTAAGGGAGATATATATAGGCGAGTATGTTATAATGATGAATTATGATAAAATGAAAATGCTGCGTTTAAAAATATACACATTCCAAACTTTCGCCAGTCACAAATTAACAGATTTTGTGACAATAGGAACATTACGTGATATTTAATTTTGCTGAAAACATACGTATTATGTGTTTTATTTTATCAGTGGATATGTTTTTATTGTTTCTAGTTTACCTACTTTTTTTTTCTTTTAGCGTGGTAAAATCATCAAATGAGTCCTCCCAACCCGGGCAGGGCGGGAGGGTCTGTCAGACTTGACTGTACTGACTAAAATCCAAGGTGTCCTTCAATAGCCCTTTATGTTCCGGGGTCACGGTGAGGAAATAAAATCCCGCGACCCCGGCAGCCTTTGGCCCTCTGCGAGGGGGCCCCGTCATTATGCTGACGCTCTTTGAGGCGCGCGTGCGACACAACGCGCCGTCGACCCAGGCATGATCTATGGTCGGGCAGCGAGTTGCCCTTTACTCGCTGCCCGCATGCCCGCGACAACGGTGGCCAGTGAACGTCAGCCGAAGTCCGACGCCGCGGGCGTCTAACACTGTGGTTGGAGCAGAGGGAGGACGCTGTCCTCTTCCTCTCGCGGCCCGCCTCCTCCTTCACGAGCATTACTGCTTCGCAGAAGGAGGCGACCGCTTCCCACTCCGTCTTTCCCCGCAGCATGGCCGTGACCAATGCCGGGCGCGAGAGGTCTCCGCCTATCGCCGCCGTGAGGACACGTCGTCGGTGCTCTGCCCAAGCTGGGCAGTCTTGCACCGTATGCTCTACTGTGTCCTCCGGGCGATCTTCGCAGTGGTTACACCCGGGCGTTTCTTCTCCCCCTATCCGACACAGGTAACTCCCGAAACTTCCGTGTCCGGTGAGGCCCTGCGTCATCCGATAGGTCAGGACGCCTTGACGTCTCTCCACCCACTCCTCAAAGAGGGGTCTTACCGCCGCGATTGCGGCGGTAAGACCCCTCTTTTTACAGGAGGCAGGAGGCGTTTGGCCCGCTGAGATTGGGGGCCCGGTTCAGTTTTGGGGCCAAACGCAGGAAGTGCTCCCTGAAGTTCCATCGGCTATCGAAGGCGAGTCCCAGGTACTTCATCCTCGACTCGACCTCGATGCGAACCCCTCCCACCGTTATGTGGGACACGGTCCGTGGCGCGTTCAGACGACCACCAGGTCAACCGCCGCCTGGTGCGACTCTTCCTCTGCCAGGACGAGCGTGTCATCGGCGTAACATATTATGCCGACGCCGTCAGGGAGGTCGCCGCGCAGCACATAGTCGTAACCGATGTTCCACAGGTGCGGCCCCAGGACCGAACCCTGTGGAACACCGCACGACATCTCTCGCCGGTTCCATTCTCCCCGGTGACCGGGGTAGATGACGGCTCTGTCCGTCAGGTAGTCCTCGACTATGCGACGGAGGTAGGTCGGCACCCGGTGATACCGGAGTGCCTCCCTGATGCAACTCCAGGGCAGGGTGTTAAAGGCGTTGGTGATGTCCAAAGACACCGCCAAGACGACCCTGCCCCGGGCCACTGCATCCCCCGTCGTGAGGGCTCTCAAGCTCATGATGGCATCCACCGTCGAGTGCCCCCTGCGGAAGCCAAACTGGCTCTCCGCAAGGTCCGGACCCACCCGATTCAGGTGCCCGACGAGGCGGTCTGCAATGACTCTCTCAAAGAGCTTGCCCACCTCGTCGAGCAGCACGATGGGCCGGAATGCGGACGGATAGTCAGCAGGGCGCCCGGGCTTCTGAATCAGGACCAGCTTCCCCATCTTCCAGTGACGCGGGAACTGGCCCCTCTCCAGGCACGCGCTGAAGAGCCCCCCCAGTCGAGGCCCAGGCTTCCTGGCAGGCCGTCGGGACCTGGGGCGGTATTTTTGGCCTTTAGCCGTAGTACCGCCACTCTCAGCTCTACCTCGGTCACCTCTGGAGCGTCGTAGACGTCGTCGTCGCTGTAGTCCGCGTTTGCGTCAGCTTCACCGTCAGGTTCCGTCGGTGGTGGAGCCATGGGTGGGGGGAGTATGCTCCCCTCGCGATGGGAACAAGGCGCTCACCACTTCCTCCAGGAACTGAGGCCGGAGACTCTGCGTCAACGGGGGAGCCTAAGCCTCTACAGTCGCCGCATCCGGAGGTCGGGTGCGGCGCCTGCGGAATCTGGTGTACCGGCGTCGCGCGGGAACGCACGCCTCGCGCAGCGCTGCCAGCTCGCTCGACCACCAGTACAGCTGATGCTGGGCGCGTCTTTGCCGGACCCGGGGTATGGCCACGTCGCCGATTTCCGACATGGCCTCCCGGAACCACTCGGCCTCGTCGTCTATGTCGGCAGGCCTGTCCGGTGGTGACACCCAGGTCTGCACGATCGAGGCTTCCAGGAATAGCTTTCGGTCCAACTGCTTCAGCGCCCATCGCGGACCATTTGGGTTCCGTCCACTTGGGACCTGAGGACTGGGCGGAGACGTCAAACCGGATATACCGGTGATCGGAATAGGTCTCCACCTCTACCACAACGCGCCATCCGGAGACGCGCGGCGACAGGTCTGAGGTGGCGAACGTAACGTCCACCACCGACTCGACCGCCCACCGCACGCACATGGGGACAGAACCCCGGTTCTCGATGACTAGGCCCTGTGCCAGGGCCCAGTGCTCCAGCCTTCTGCCCCGCATAACGACCGTAAACCGGGAACTCTTGGCGTTGAAGTCCCCCAGGACGAGCGCGGGGAGAGAACCGAAGGCGACGACGACGTCTCCCAGCTCCGATAGGGAGTCCTGGAACTCGGCGAGAGTTTGGCTCGGGGAGAAATATACGCCTATCACGGCGGTCTCCCCGATCCGTGCTGCGACGATCCCGCGCCCTCTCTTGACGTGATCGAGGGGCGGGGTACCGGCGGCGGCCGATGAGATGAGGGTCGCCGAGCCGTCCAAGTCCGTCACCCAGTCATTTCTGGGCACGACAAAGTACGGCTCGGCGACCACGGCGACGTTGATCAACCACTGTGCCATGCTCTGGAGCAAGAGATCCTGAGCAGTGGTTGATGTTCGCCTGGAGGAAGCGCAATGGGGCCATTACGCCGCGGGGGTACGTCCACGGCGGCGGCGGCGGCGGCGGCAGCAAAAGCGGTGGCGGCGGCGGCGGGAGTGGCTGTGACGGCGGCGGCAGAGGGCCTACCTCAGCCCCTGGCCTTGGTGGGTGGGGCGCAGGACCTGCCCATAGCCCGGTGATCGGCCGGCTTGCCAGCCGTCTCACATGCGAAGCAGTGAGGCGGGGCAGAGCACGAGCCGGCCTTGTGACCGGACTGGCCGCAGCGGAAGCACCTGTCGCTGCGGTCTACCTCCGAGGTGCAATTGCATGCCGCGTGGTTACCCACTTGGCAGCGGAAGCACCTCAGGGGTCTGGGCTTCAGGACCTTCACCTGGGAAGACACCCAACGAACCAGGAGCCTTCGGCCCTCCTGCAGCTTTTTGGCCGCCGACACTGGGTAGCTAACCGTGACGGTCTGCAACCCCGCGAAGCCCGGACGGAGGGCGCCCACCCTCACCTGATCGGTAGGGCACCCCCCAGTCCTGGCAACGACAGCCACCGCTGGGGATCAAGTGTCCCCTGTTTCCCCTAACATTGTTATATAACAT
Source organism: Agrotis segetum (assembly GCA_036375495.1). Lineage (NCBI taxonomy): Eukaryota > Metazoa > Arthropoda > Insecta > Lepidoptera > Noctuidae > Agrotis > Agrotis segetum. The sequence continues at coordinate 715,625 of JAQSVV010000485.1, read as the reverse complement.
TGCAACATAAAACCATACCGTACACATGAGCCTGTGGGAGTCTAACAATGTTATATAACAATTGTCGTTTGTCTTTCTTCAGTGCTATCCACAATGTTATATAACATTCTGTGTCCACATCATCTGAAACATGTTAAATAACATTGTTATATAACATGTTATGTTATATAGTCTGTACGCACCTTAAGTGGTCTAAGCAGCGGGCAAGCTACTTAGGCTGCCTTTCTACCAGAGATGCGCTGTGCTACGTTGCTACGGATATGTTTGTTATCCACCAATCACATTCATTTGTTTTCATAACGCACACACACATATTGAGTATGATTGGTGGCTATCAAACGCATCCTTAGCAACGTAGCATAGCGCATCTCTGGTGGAAAAGCAGCCTTAGACCCCGCTGACGCGCGCGACAATATCAAACACGTGAGATATCTGCGTGTGTTCAAGTCAAACAAGCGGAGAGTGCGCGATTTACTCTAGACGTCAGGTAGGAAAGTTTAATCTGTATGAACTTGTCGCTCGCTCAAACCCCTGGCGGCTAAAGAGACACACACAAACACCTCACGCCTTTGATACTGCCGCTAGCGCGCCGCGCACGTCAGACGTTAGCTTGCCCGTTACCGTGCGTTTCGTACGTGAACACTTGGATATTACGCCATAATTATGTTTGTTAATTCGTGACCGCGCCCATTATTGCGCTCGCGAGTCCGCGAGTCAAGTGTTTGAGCACTTAGAAAGATAGACGATAATAAAACCTTTAAAAAAAAAATCAAACCGACGAAACATCGAACTGAAAAGCAAAAAATCAGTTTTGAGGCGGCGCCAAAGAAACAATCAACGAATAGCTACGACGAGCAACTATAATATCCTGGACTTAAAAAAAAAAGTCGGACGTGACCGTCACTCTGAAACAATTGCCGCACCCATAGGATGTCAGTGCGCTTGTCCCTACAAGCCAGCGGCACACACATGCACACCTATTTATAAATCCAGGACGTGCTGCCATTACCCTTCGAACGACAGCTCGCGGTTTCGGACGGTGCTAATTTGTCAATAACCCTCACCTGTATGCCGTCATGTGTTGCACCCCCCAGTCTAAACCATAGTAGTTCAATTTACAAAGCCACCGCTGGGATCACTTTTCATAGTGTAAACATGTCATTCCCCTGAAGCTTATTTCTCGATTTTACGTCAATAAATTTTACAAACATCTCGAAACCAATCACCGTTGCAACTATTTCAAGGTTCAAATTATTTTAAAATTGGGAGATTTATATTTTGTTACAATTTATCGTTATGTGTATTCTTCAGTATTTTTACAAATTTCCCCACGGCAAATGTTGCATGGATAACATGATCTGTATAAAAAACATCAGTCATGAAATCATGTTAAATAACAGGGAAAGAAAGTTGTATTGAATATAACATGTTATGTTGTATAGTCTGTACGCACCTTAAGTGGTCTAAGCAGCTTTTTGGGCAATACGCTTTTTATTATGCAGTATGATTTAATAAAATTACGAAAACCAACGAGGCTGTGCTACGTTGCTACGGATATGTTGTTATCTTCACCAATCACATTCATTTAGTTTGTTTTCATAACGCACACACACATATTGAGTTTAAATGATTGGTGGCTATCAATTATCCTTAGCAACGTAGCATAGCGCATCTCTGGTGGAAAAGCAGCCTTAGTCCCCGCTGACGCGCGCGACAATATCAAACACGTGAGATATCTGCGTGTGTTCAAGTCAAACAAGCGGAGAGTGCGCGATTTACTCTAGACGTCAGGTAGGAAAGTTTAATCTGTAATAACTTGTCGCTCGCTCAAACCCGACTGGCGGCTAAAGAGACACACACTGGTGTTTTCTATGGGGACACCTCACGCCTTAATGAGTACTGCCGCTAGCGCGCCGCGCACGTCAGACGTTAGCTTGCCCGTTACCGTGCGTTTCGTACGTGAACACTTGGATATTACGCCATAATCTATGTTTGTTAATTCGTGACCGCGCCCATTATTGCGCTCGCGAGTCCGCGAGTCAACGTGTTTGAGCACTTAGAAAGATAGACGATAATAAAACCTTTAAAAAAAAAATCAAACCGACGAAACATCGAACTGAAATAGCAAAAAAGTCGCCATTTTGAGGCGGCGCCAAAGAAACAATCAACGAATAGCTACGACGAGCAACTATAATATATATTCAACCACACCAAGCTATACGACGAGCTATTCTGCTCTTGAAATAGTTAATTTATAAATGTTTGTTTGTTTGGCGCCGCGCCGCTTCAAAATTTATTTTTTGCTTTTCAGTTCGATGCTTCGTCTAGTGAGTTTCCTACTCTAGTGAAATTAACCCAACCTGCCCTCTGTCACCATCCTCACCCTCGATAAAGGTGCTGTTTTAACCCAAACACGATAAAGGTGCTGTTTACTGTTGAGGACCTCTTGCCCCTGCTATCCGTCACCTTCCTCAGACCCTCAATGGCAATAATACGTCAGCTAGGTCTAAAGTTCTCATCAAGCTGAGTGAAATGAGCCCAAACACGATATAGCAGTTGTTAACTGTTAAAGAAAGACTTCACAAAATTGATCTGATGATGGTGTCGTCATCATGTTATGTTCTCCACATCTCTGCTATATAATAATGTCCTCAGAACAGTCAGAACTACAATTGTTAACTTAATTTCAACAGAATCGGTTCATAATTGAAAATTCTGTAGGAAGATTGACAATTAATTCCTTTTTTTCTACCCTTAGAGGCCGATTTTAGTTTTGTTTAAATGGGAGCAACTTTGAGATATACTCTTTCCAACAAAAAAAGAATTTTTAAAATCGGACCACATTAGGAAAAGTTATGCGTGGTCATACATAAAAATATATATATATAGGTACATGTCGAATTGAGAACCTCCTCCTTTTTTGTTCGTCGGTTAAAATATTACTCAACTGGGAGTTCATTTGTACAAAGCAGAACAAATGCTACCAATAAATACAAAACACGAAACGAGCAAGTTCAAACAATTTTCGAATTAAGAAATGATAGTAGACGGTAACCGTAAAACAATATTATAAAAAACTATAGCAAAGGACATACGTTAGATAAATGCGTCATGTACAATATGTACTACAAACTCAAAGTACGCGCCTGCCGCCCCGCCGCCGCGCGCCGCCGCCGCCCGCGCCCCGCGCCGTGAGGCAGATAGCCCGCGTAAGTACATTGAGTGATTCAACAATCGCGAATGACAGAGACAGATAGACTGGTGAGGCGGTATATCAAAGAAAACCCTTATTTAAAAAGGTTAAGGTTACGATACCGCTATTATTATAAAGGTTAAGGTACTGCTACCGAAATATACCGGTATAAATATTGTACCTTAAAATTCGGCTACTTTAAAATATAACGGTACCGTTATATATCGGTTATCGTTATTTAACGGTATGACGTCATACCGAAATTTTAAGGTACCTTTATTTTTGGGTAATTCAGTCCCTGAGCTATGGTGGCGGTTCGTGGACGGTTTGGGGAGGAATCAGCGCCGACGGTAAGACAGAACTTGCCTTTGTGTCTGGGCCACGGCTGCCTGCACTAAATTCTCATCGGTACATCGAACAGTGTCTTGAACCTCATGTGATGCCCTATGCACATTTTATTGGCAACGACTTCATATTCATGCACGACAATGCTAGAGCTCACACCGCGGGCGTCGTACGAGATTATCTTACCGAAGTCGGTATCTCCATTATGGTATGGCCAGCAAGAAGCCCGGACATGAATCCCATTGAACATCTATGGGATGAATTAAAAAGACGAATTCGAGCAAGAGATCCAGCCCCAGAAACACTTAGCCAGCTGCAAAATGCAATCCAAGAGGAATGGGATAATATACCACAACATGTGATCGTGACTCTCATCCGATCGATGAAGAACCGTATGGAAGCAGTAATAAGAGCTCGCGGAGGGAATACAAGTTATTAAATAAACGTTTCTTACATTTTTTTTTCATTTACGCGTGTTGTTTTACCCATTTCCTTCATATTCCATACAGGGTAAAAATTACTCATTATACAAAATACGAAACCTATGAAGACTTAATTTGAATTTAGAACATTAACATTAGGATTTAAAAACCTCATACTACTCACTATTAAATGACATTTTACATTTATTCCTAAATATACACATTTTTCTGATAATCCTTATCAAATCATAAACTGCGAGGTGTTTCGATTTTTTTGATGAGAAGTGTATAATAGTACCTAAAGGCACAGAAGGCTTACTCCCAAAAAGAAAACAAACAAATGTAAAATCTATGAACGAAAGAATACAGTCCATTTTTACTTGCACCCGCATCACCCACCTACTTTTATAATAGCCTAAACTTCCCATGCGCAAGCAAAAATGAACTGAATAGTGACGCGCGAGAGTTCATTTTAGTTTATCTGACGCCAACGACATTAAAAGGTTACTGTCGGTCAAGCTCAATAGGGTTGCGACTCGCGAGTTTGGGCACAGTTAGGTAGGAATACGTATTTTATGCATTGTTTAATTACATATATATTTATGTTAATTAATATTAACATAAATATATATCACTCCTCATTACCTCCTTATAAATTAACTTATAAATCTAACAACCTGCGGTCTTTGTTTACATCAAATATCAAAATTTTAAAACGTTGTCAGAAACAAAAAGATTAGTTCCGTTTCAATCCGTTCTGGCCAAGCTGTAGTCATAACTTTAAAGATCGATTGTTATCGTTTACGGCAAAATAGGTAACTAGTCCTTATCATTTTCATTTCATTCATTTCATTGTCACAGGCTGTTGCGTGTCTTTGTAGGTAAGTAGGTAAAAAAGACGCGAAGAGAATTACGATCGCTGACCTTGAATGCGTAGTGTAGCCTTTTTCTGAGTTTGAACGTGTCTAAACAATAACGTAAACTGCTCTTCCTACTTTCTACCGATCATAATTCGACCTACCCGTATTCAGCTTAGGTGAGTGAGAGTGATGTCAGGTTTGATAATCGTCTATTTTATTTATCTTGGTCGTCTTGTAGGCCAAATTTGTAACCTACCTAATCATGCTTAACTGATCATGATTACTAGCCGGTACTTGAACAAAAACCTTACAATACTTATTGATTGATATTGTACACAAAGTGTGAGTCGTGCAAATTTTAACCCCTTCCTCCTAAACTAGGATACCCTGTGTCTTAGGAGGAAGTGTTCCACTGTCGCTTGGACTTTATGTAACCCATTACATACACTGAGAAATTAATCTGCAGATTGCACAATAACTGATTAAAAGTAAGTGTGTGTGTGTGTGTGTGTGTGTGTGTGTGTGTGTGTGTGTCAAAGTCAAAGTCAAAGTCAAATCATTTATTTTAAATAGGCCATCAGTGAGGCACTTTTAAACGACGAATATTAAAATCCGAAGGAAAGGGATGGGATGGGATTGATTCTACACCCATTCGCTAAGGTAGGTTGCATGGAGAAGAATGGGCAAGAAACTCCATTTACTCTTTTTCAAAAATGTTTAACAATGTTATGAAATAACAATTTAAAGAATAAATAAATGTGAAAGCGATGTACTCAAGTCAAACTATTAAATCATTAAAAGGATTAAAAAAAAACAATTCCTCCTAAATTATGTCAGCTAAAAGGTACACGTGTTCACACTTTCACAAATGTAATGCAATTACAACTTTAAAAAAATACAATAAAGGCAGTGTGTGAGCATTAAAATTTCAACCAAGTTTGATTCTGCTCAAGCCCTACATTGTACTATGGAGCAGGACCGGCATGTTTCCAGACATTTTTATCTTGGATATGGACATGGATTGTGTGTGTGTGGTGTGGTGTGGTGTGCGTGTGTGTGGTGTGGTGTGCGTGTGTGTGGTGTGGTGTGCGTGAGAGGTGTGTGTATACTCACTCGGCATGACCGGCTTGGTCCTGTGTCTCACATACAGCGGCTGTGCAGCCGCGTGATACAGCGCTGCCGGCGTGCACATGGTGGTCGCGTCACCCAGAGGGAACGCTGAAGGTATCCGTGCTGAGAACGACACTTGTGCCTGTCGTATCGCGCCTGCTTGTAACTCGTCTAGCCATTCACATACCCTGAGAGAAAAAAGTGAGTAGATAGTTTAGAATATAAGAATTTAAAATTCGTGGAGAGCTAAAGTCAAAAATGAACGTTAAAAGCGGTATTCCAACGTATATAAAACGTTGAATTCTGAGTGTGTGTTGTTGTTTTCTTTTTAAGGTTACGCACCTATAAATTCTAAAGCCTATCTACAAACAGGAAGTCGCACACGTGATGTCACTCACCATAGAGTATAGAGTTTATTGACGTTAAATAAATTATATAGAATCAGGCGTTACTTTGCGGAAATCCATGACATGACATTTTATTATACAGGGTGAGTTTTTCAACGTTAAAAATTAATTAATTTTAATTTTTTCGCCATTACTGACTTCACCTCGCATAAAAAACGACTGCACAAAACACCAACTCTGTCCTCTTACTGCAACTTTTATAACAGTGTACTTATTATACTGCTGCGAGAACTAGTTTACGGGCCAGAAAAGGCGTGCCTGGGCCCATAACCTGTAATTTATTATAGGAGATTTGAATGAAACGACGTGCTCGATTATTTGCTTTTACGGAAGTAACTTTATTCTCTTGTTTCTCATTGACCATAGAGATAACACTATTCACTTATATGGCCTTTAGGCTAACATATTTTGAGTACATACTAACATGTCTTATATGATTACTTCGCAGAATTTGATCCTTATAATGCAACACTATCGAACGGTGTAATAATACAGGGTGTGATTCTTTTTCCAAAATCAGCGGGTTCGATTCCTGGCCTGGATTATTGATTTTTCTAAAATCCAATGATGCAGTTTTCGTCAAAATCGGCATCTTCGAGGCTCCTATCAACGTTTTTTTTTTCAAAAATAACCATCGAGCCCAGTTGAAAAATTCACCCTGTATATTACACGACACGTGTTTCGCCCCTCCATGGGTCAACTTCAGATGTTGACGCGACAACCGCTCGGGCTCAAATATGGTTGTCGAATCAACCACATGGAGAGGCGAAAGACGTGTCGAGTGTTGGTTTGATTGAACTGCATGTTTTTCTGCTTTTCTTGCACGTGTGCAAATGCACGATTACTGCATCCTTCATCCAAGCCTGTATTTTTATCGTGGAATTAAAGCTAAGATTTAATCCATTGACGTACTCACCATATAAGAAAGCTGCCATCTACAGGGTGTATAGAGAACAGGAGATCCGGACTTTGATGCCAGTCCCGCAACAACGATTCTATCTTAGCGTCCAGCGAGTCTGGGAGATGAGTACAAGTGACGTCTGTGGCTATAGAGTTTATAGACGTTGTGTTTGATAGACTCGGGTGACTGTGGTTGTTGCTGCCTGTATGGAAAGAAGAACGTTAGAACTTTGCTGATGATTTAGGCCCTTTCAACGCACGGTACGATTACATTTAGCAAGTAAACAGCAGTAAGTAGTAAGCTTACGAGTAAATGATATGTGTGGTTCACACTTTTCCCAAGTTTCCTTTCTTTTTAATTGAAGACTTTTAATTGGCTGTCACTATCACACACTAATTTTTATTCTGTTTATTTTATTTACAAGTCATCTAGTACAGCTTGGCCAGAACGGGTTGAAACGGAACTAAAATTTTTATTTCTGACAGCGTTTTAAAATCTTTGATATTTGATGGAAACAAAGACCGCAGGTTTGTTAGATTTATTATTGCGCCATAAAACTAACGTAATAAGTGAAAAAAAAAACATTTAAAGGGCTGGTAGCGCGAAAACAGTGGCGACTTCCGGTTTTCTATATTTTTATGTCAAGCTGTACATATAGTTAATAAATAAATAATTCATATGCTGCTAAATGTATTCAGTAATTTGGGCTGCAAGCGGGCCTTAGTTTAATTCATATTGGTACATATATTTTTAATCTGGAAAGAAAATCAATCAGGAATAGATAATTTTGTGCGAATGCTACATACAATATTGTGGGACAAACTGTAAACCTTACTAAATTAATCTATTTTTGACTTAGGCTGGCTGTGTTACAACCCATGTAAATAATAATTCGAAAACACAAGACCTAAAAACTTCATTAAATAAAGGGTTCATGCAAAGTTGAGTTGCACATTCCTGCAGACAACTATGACCAAGCTTATCATACGAATAAGATAATTAATTGAATGCTTTTAGGTTCATTTTAGGATGAAGCGTGACTGAGCTTAGGCTAAGATAAGACTGAGTTAGCTCTTTAGATTCTTTATTTGGGCCTTAAAAAAGACCGTATATGCAGACTTGATCGTCAATTGTTTATAAATACTGCTTTTAATATTTAACCATGCGCCCTTCTTCAGATCTCGAATAAAGAGCTATTGATGTACAATCGACACAGTGGAATCATGACCCATTTTGACAATAAATCGTTTGAATCTGTCAAATTGACAAAGATCAAAGTTGGTACCATGGATACGTATGTTTACACGAATGTGGACCTAATTGTATTTGTATGTCTGTAGGAAAATGAGCTTATGGTGGGTCATAATTCCACTTGGTTGATTGTACAGTCCCTAATGTCCCTATAGAATAATGCACAATGTTTCGCGGTTTTCACAAAAGTGTACATTGTTTGAGAGGTGAAGTTACTTATTTCAGTCCCGAGACGGGGTTTGGCGCCTGTAATGTAGTGAGGGCGCTAATAGTTCGAGGGACTTAATTAGTAATTAACCCAAGGTAAACACTGTGCTTTTCATTACGAATACGAGGAAAGTAAAACTATAAATATTAGCTAAAGAAAACGAGTGTTGATCGGATTGTCGCCATCCCGCTTATTTAGTTTTTTTTTTTTCTTATTTTTGTCTGTAGTTGTCCAGCTATACAGCCAGGAATATTGATGTTGGTCATTTAAAAAAAATGGCAAAGATTTTGCCGAAAGCTATGCTATTTTAGATAAATAGTTGAAAGCGGTTCTCCCTAAGCCTGAATGGATAACTTTCAAACGGCTAATCAGACATGTAATCACCTACTTTCAGAGTATGAGTAGTGAAAACATCATTACATGCATGTAGGAATCAACTTGACGTTACAAAGTAAATAAAAGAGCATAGACATGTTTGATTTGGTGTGCAAGGTTTTGACGCAGATTGCAATATTTCCATTTAGTTCTGAAAAATTGCTCGACGGAGACGCTACATGCGTTATTACAAAAAGCCGTGGTTGCATACACTCAGAACAATATGACACATATAAGTCATTACATAGGATGCAGATAAAAAATCTAGCCAGAACTACGTGCATGATAGCATGTATATGACACGGGATCAGCTAAAATTTGGTAGGAAAACTTCAAAGATATAGTAAAAAAAAAGACATTGATACACATTTAAATACATTACTTATTACGTTTAAAGCATGCAGCACGATTATTCAGTTACCTGGTTGCTCATCACTATTGCTGTTATCCTCAGATTGCATTTTAGTTAAATGATGACTTGGACGTCTATTTTCTATACGGCAGCGTGAAATAAAGTAAGCAATAAAGGCTTATAAGTAAGCACGATTTACTCAACAGTATACTTTAAAGCACAATTAATTAAGTCTATAATGGTTTAACATAATTATTCTGATATCAAGATACAACAGTTTCTATATGAAATTACAGACGAAAATACACTTTACTACGATTATAATACGGCGTACTTTAATATCGATTCAAGTAAGCTTTCACGCACATTATACAGATGGAAGCTAATACGATGTTTTTTTTTAAGCCTTCCTAAATATCTGTGGAGCGACCGTTTAATATTGATTCAAGAGAGTAGAAAAATTGTAAGGTGACAAGATATTCCATATATTTTTCTTTTTCCTGTGAGAGTATAGCCACTTTCTATGTTAGAGTTAGTAAAGCCGCCTTTCGGAACTCCACAGCCCTCTGAAATGGCTTTTCTTATATCCATTATTTAAGGTTTCGTCACGATGTTTACCTTCACCAATGTCAGTGCATAAGCATTTGAAAACCTTTGATAGTTCACTAAAAAGGACTTAAACAATGCAAGGAAATATATGACTTATATTGTTGATGACTAAATTCATTTTTGATTGTTATATAAGGTTATCAAAGTCTTTGTAGAATGTGACTATTCACAGATATTTCTTAAGCGTAGTATATGTATTTGCAGTAAAGCGAGTATATGAAAAAGCACTTACTTTCATGCTCTCCATCCGGATGTGTGGTGTGATCTGAACCTGATCCTCCCTCATCTGTTTCTTCTTTATCTAATATCTAGAAAGAAACAAAAAAAAATATATACAACTTTTAACGTTAAATGCGCAAAACCTCTCGTGGGGTAACCCAGCTCATGTTACTGAACACCGTTTATTCTAAGACTTTTTGAAATTCGTAAAAAAAAAAAATAGTTTTTTATACAAAATGAGAAATTGATCGGGTTCATTAATATGAAAAATCTTTTTATTTTTTGCGAATTTCCAAAAGCTGCACGGATCTGAATGAAATTCGGCACAGAAATAGATTATCTCGGAAGTTCAATCTCGTGTAACAAGCTACTCCAGAAACTTTACTACAATATCGATTGTACCAATATGAAGTAATCATGATCAAAAGTGGATAATCATGACCGAAATCCGTTAAATTGACAAAGATCAAAGTCGTAACCATGGATATGTATGTTTACGCGAATGTGGACCTAATTGTATTTGTTGAAAGTCTGTAGGAAAATAAGGTTATGGTGGGTCATACTTCCACTTTGCCCATTGTACCTTGACAAATATATCACGTGTTTCCCCGTTTTTGTAACATAAAGTAAATAGGGACTTTAACTAAATCCATATAATTTACGTCGTTATTCTTCAAGTACGCTGTTCGGCTAAATATGAGGAATTCATAGGGCTCAGATGTATGAGCGATGGTAAAGCCAAAGGTAAAGAAACAGTGAAAGAAAACATCGTGAGGAAACCAGCATGTCCTAGAACCAAAAATTTAATGACATGAGACATCTACCACCGAGCACTGGGCCCGCTTAGGGGATTATGGCCCACTCCATCTCACAGAGAGGAGGCTGAGGTTGAGATGTATGAACTGTACAAGAGGAATAACAATTATGTAAGGAAAGTAGCGAGCGGCGTTCTTTAAATTGGAAAAAGGCAAGAGTTAATGTGTGTATAAAATATTTTTTTCATAACAAAATCAAGATAACCCGTTATGTTTTCAACAACTCCAGATATCTATTAAATCTGGCAACCTGGCTTACCTTTTTAGTAAGATCATGCAGTATAGCTTCAGCCTGGCTGGTGAAATGCATCTCCTTGTTGTGCAGCCAGTGTAAGATGAAACGCCCACCGCCTGCCAGTGAGGGTACCAGAGGAATATCCGTCTCCGCGTTTATCGAAGCTGCCAGGTGGAAGTGAAGACCTGGGGGGGTCATATAAGTATGAGACGAAGCTGGAGGTGATAAATTAGTCTAGTAGTAAGCGCGACTGTTATGTAGGAATTGGAGGGAAGTAGGATATTGGGTTCGATTCCCAGGTCGGGTAAAGTATAATTGGGTTTTTCCATTAGGATTTTTTAAGCAACAGCCACGATGTCTAGATTTCCCGATAGATAACAAACGACTCGTCCCCTTTTATTTATCGGGATTATGGGAGTTCAGGAAACTACTGAGAATTTCGCAATAAAAATATCGTGTGACACTTGACCTTATTGGAATCTCGTAGCACGCACGTGTTTTAGTCCCAAGGGGCAAAAGGACATGGTCCACAATTTATGGACCAAAAACCCAGAATCAAAGTGTAGTCGATACGGTCAAACTGTATGCAGATGGATTCCCTAGAACTATCTTAATAATCGTACCAAGTTACAATATCCTAATCCACGGCATATCGGAGTTATGGGCTGTCAAAGTTTGCCAAAAAAGTTCCACTTGCTACTGAGATTTCACGTTTGTGTTGCCAAAATAGTCATGCTTTTTTTTTTTGAAGTGAAAACTTCTTTAGCGGCGTTGTACACTTTTTCTGTAATGGGTAAAAAATTTAAAACTCGCGTCAGGTCACGTGACCAAAACTCGCGTAGGGTCACGTGACCCTGATCGAAATGAGTAAGACGTCATTCAAATTAAAAATAAAACATAGTAACAAAAAAGTTTTCACTTCTACCGGCACTCCTGGAGTGCAACCTTTTTTTTTTAGCTTGGTAAAATCATCAAATGAGTCCTCCAACCCCGGGCAGGGCGGGAGGGACTGTCAGACTTCTACTGACTAAAATCCACGGTGTCCTTCATAGCCTGTTAAGTTCCGGAGTTACGGTAAGGGAATAATCCCGCGACCCCGGCAGGCTTTGGCCCTCTGAGAGGGGGGCCCCGTCATTATGCTGACGCTCTTTGAGGCGCGCGTGGGACACAACGCGCCGTCGACCCGGGCATGGTCCTTGGTCGGGCAGCGAGTTGCCCTTTACTCGCTGCCCGCATGCCCGCGCCTACGGTGGCCGGAGATCATCTAGCGACGTCCGTCGCCGTGGGCGCCTACCACTGCGGCTGGGGCGGAGGGAGGACGCTGTCCTCTCTCGCTCGCGGCCTGCCTCCTCCTTTACGAGCATTACTGCCTCGCAGAAGGAGCTGACCGCTTCCCACTCCGTCTCGCCCCGCAGCATGGCCGCAACCAATGCCGGGCGCGAGAGGTCTCCGCCTATCGCAGCCGTGAGGACACGTCGGTGCTCCGCCCAAGCTGGGCAGTCTTGCACCGTATGCTCCACCGTGTCCTCCGGGCGATCTTCGCAGTGGTGACACCCAGGCGTCTCCTCCTTTCGCATCAGACACAGGTACCTCCCGAAACTTCCGTGTCCGGTGAGGACCTGCGTCAAGCGGTAGGTCAGGACGCCATGACTTCTCTCCAGCCACTCCTCAAAGAGGGGTCTTACCGCCGCAATTGCGGCGTGCCCGAAAAAAAAAAAAATAGTCATGCTGCCGATAATATTGCGTACCAACGACGCCATAGCTGTTATTACACAAAAAAAAAGTGCCAGCATTACAGTAACCCCGGGTCGACGGCGCGTTGTGTTCCACCCGCGCCTCAAAGAGTGTCAGCATGATGACGAGGGACTCTAGAGGGCCAAATCCTGCCGGCGTCGCGGGACTTGTCAATTTACCGTGACCCTGGAACGTAAAAGGCTATTGAAGGACACCGTGGATTTTAGTCAGTACAAGTCTGACAGTCCCTCCCGGTCTCCCTGAGTTTCCGGAATCATTTGATGATTTCACCACGATTTAAAAAAAATAGAAAACCATTCAATGAATGATCATTTATGGAGAGATGCCGCCGACGTCTTTAGGCTTCATGCCTTGGGAACCCTAAACAAAGACTCAAGAATTAAACACACGCGAAGTAAGAATGATGCGATCGAACAACAGCCAATGATGGCATCACCCTGCGACAAAGCCCCAAGACAAAACCACTTTGTAAAGCACTACAGTATCACACTTGCAGAAGAGCAGTGTGACTATATAGGTCCGAAAGAGCTGAGGATATACACAGATGGATCAAAGAATGATTCCGGAACCAGAGCTGGAGTCTTCTCACACGACCTTAACATAAATATATCCAGCCCGCTGGGAATGTACAACACCGTCTACCAGGCGGAATGCATGGGCATTATACAAGCAGCTTATGCGATAGAGGCCAGAAGAGTTACGGACCCTCATATACTCGTACGTATATTCTCTGATACCGCCTCAGTCCTTCAATCGTTGGAGAAACAATATACCACTTCAAGCTTAATACTAGAATGTCACAATGAACTAGAACGTCTAAAATTACCTATCTAAACGCAACAAAGTGACACTACAATGGATTAAAGGACACAGCGGATCATTGGGCAACGACGCGGCTGATGAACTAGCTAGGAGAGCATCCAGCGCATCAGTTTGCGGACCAGAACCCATTATACCCATCCCCTTCAACCAGATACGTAGATGGCTGCAGGAGCGCATCCTCACACAAGCAGAGAGATGGTGGGCCTCGACATCAGGCTGCAAGCAATCCAGGGAAGCTCTACCATCCTTAGATGGCAGGCTAACCAGACGTCTTTTACGCCGGGACAGGACCGGCATGCGTCTGCTGACAGGGACCATAACGGGACACTGCTCCCTAAACAAACACTTCCACACAATAGGCATAACGGACAGCCCCCTGTGCAGGGCTTGCATGGAGACTTAGGAAACCGTTGCGCATGTGCTCTTCGAGTGCACAGGTGTCACCTAGATCAGGACAGAGACCCTCGAGACACCCAGAACTTACACAGATGTTCTCCACAGACCAAAGAACCTGATCAACTTCTGGAGGGAGGTGGGCTGGTTGGAATAAGCCACCAAAGGCCACTATGGCCCACGCACAATGGTCCACATGAAGGACTAAGTGCGGAAACCAAACCCCTAACATAGAACATGTTACTTGCTGCTACGGAACCCTTCATGGGCGAGTCCGACTCGCACTTGGCCAGTTTTTTTTTTGTAATACCGTTTAATAACATCTGAGGCGTCGTTGGTACGCAATACAATCGGCAGCTAAGTACTTTGGCAGCACAAACGTGAAATCTCAAGGAACAAGATGGATATTTTTTGCACACTTTGACAGCTCATAACTCCGATATCCCATGGATTAGGATGTTGAAACATGGTACGATTATTATGATAGTTCTAGAGAATCTATCGGCATACAGTTTGACCGTATCGATCAAATCTTTGATTTTGGGTGAATTTTGATACTATCTCCTTGATCCTGTTTTTTCGTTGATCCATGCAAGGTAAGCTAAGTTTGCGGACATATTCACGACAAATCATTTATTTCTAAGTATTTGCTGAATGCAGGACTTTCATATAGGTACCAAAGAAGAAAGAAAAAATTAAAAAGAACCTTTGGGTGATCTATCTTGTCTCAACACAAGATTTCTTTATAACGGATCCTCCATCACATATGATAGTATCACTACGTTATGCGTAGTAAACTCCGTGTTAATAACAATATTATACGACTCATAAAATCTTTACTGCCAATAAAAATGAAGTTTCTCTTCAATAAACGACTTTATTATAACCAAAGAGGTTGGAGTATATGCATGCATATTTATCACGTATAGTAATAGATCTGGCTGTAAAAAGGAACAGCAGAATAAAAAGTTAGTTTCGCTAAATTGAAAATAGAACACATTAATTGATTTTACTCAAAAATGCATATAATGTGGTCATTTGCGGGTCTGTTTCAAGGAGCGGCCAGCAATGTTTTTGCTGGACGCTCTAACAGGCCGGCAAAACATTGCCGGCCGCTATTTTGACGTTTCATTCAACGTTTTAATAGTACATTACTGCCGCGGCCTATAATGGCTACTTTGCTGGTCGCACTGATGATGGCCGACAGCGCAGCCTAGTGCAGCTCCAGGCCGACACAGCGGGCCGAGGCCTTTACAGCGAGGACAGCAAGGGCTGCATGATGGCCAAGCTGGAAGGCCTAGAGCGTAGCTAAGCTAGCTGGAGGCAATCATAGCGTGACCAGCGAAGCAGACATTGTGGGCCAAGGCTTGTATAGTGCTTTACTCAAAAATGCAAGTACCTAACCTACACAAAACCAGCAAGTGATTTAAATAAAAAAGAGTAAAATAACCTACAAAACTTTTCTTTCGGAAGTCGGTGACTTTTTTATTAATTCATTGTCTCTTTTGCCACCGACTTCCGAAAGAAAAGTTTTGTAGGTTATTTTACTCTTTTTTGTGGTTGTTTTTGAAGGCGGTCACATTTTTTTTTTAAAGTTTTTATTTTACTCTTTTTAGTTTAAATATTCAACCAAAATTCTTGTCAAATACATCATTTTCTTACATGTGCACTAGAATTTTGTAATCCGTAGCACCGGTAATAACATCGTTAACATCTCTTTCATTTATTCCCTATCTCAAAAACTGCTGAACCGATTTTGATGAAATTTGCAGTATTCCCTAAGTTGAACGATACCTAGTACAACAAAAAAAAAATAACTTAAATCGGACTTATAGTTCCGGAGATATGCGAACACGAACATAATTTTCTTACTTGAGGAGTTGTACCTTCCATCATCAGCTCAGCTACATGAGATGATGATTTCCATACGCAAGTACTTGAATTACTTCATAAGATTTGCGAAAAACTATGTGTCAGCTAATAAAATTTGAGGGTTGCCTTCGATTTCTCCAAGATCCAATCATCAGATCCTGAAATGGTGATAATGGGACCACACGGGAAGCACCAGCTTTCGAATAAAAAAAGAATCATGAAAATCGGTTCACCCAGTCGCAAGTTATGAGGTAACAAACATAAAAAATTAAAAAAAAAAAATACAGTCGAATTGATAACCTCCTCCTTTTTTTGAAGTCGGTTAAAAATAATTATATATTAATTAACTAGAAATTTAATTAAAATAACAATTATGAAAAATACAGTTACTAAAATTCAACACCGACTTTCCCGGTTTCGTATTACTTATTAATATGTAGTTTGCGATAATTTTAATGCTATGTTTGACTGCATTTCATTCATTACTTCATTTACATAAAGCAAAAAAGTCACTAAATAAAAATAAAAAATTCGCTGAACCGCGCTTTTGTTCCTTCTTTGATTTTTTTTTTAAATATGGAATGCAATCTTTTTGTGCCTACCTCTTTAAAAACAGCTGTGTTTTAAATAAAATCTTTTTGCATTTGTTTTTTTACTCAAAAATGCATGTAATGTGGTCATTATTTTGACAACCTTGTTCAAACGTCAAAATAGCGGCCGGCAATGTTTTGCCGACCTGTTAGAGCGGCCAGCAAAAACATTGCTGGCCGCTCCTTGAAACAGACCCGCAAAGTCGACTTTGCTCAAACAAGGTTGTCAAAATAATGACCACATTACATGCATTTTTGAGTAAAAATACAAATGCAAAAAGATTTTATTTAAAACACAGCTGTTTGTATTTAAAGAGGTAGGCACAAAAAGATTGCATTCCATATTTAAAAAAAAAAAAGAAAAAACCGGCCAAGTGCGTGTCGGGCCACGCACAGTGTAGGGTTCCGTAGTTGCCCATCAAAATACTTATGCGAACTAACTAAACTGATTCGCTGAATTTTATTTTTAAAAAAGAAGAATTTTCAAAATCGGTCCAGGAGTCTTTGAGAAATCGGGGAAAATACATAAGAAAAAAAGATTACAACGAATTTAGAACCTCCTCCTTTTTTTGAATTTAGTTAAAATAGTTGACGATAAAAACCTACCTATCCCCAAAAAACATACCTATAAAAGCTGTAAAAATAAAGTTGACAAACTTACATTTGCAGTTGTCTCCGATACATTTTGTTTAAGAAAACATATTATCCAAGTACATTTTATAAGTTGGTCGACTATTACTCGTAAAGTTGTAAAGCCTACCTAGTCATGATAATTTTCTTTTAAACTTCGTTATATATACTACTACTGTGAATTTTTTCACACCCCCAAACATAACCGTTTAGCTGGTAGAGGGGGGGGACACTCGAATCGAGCTAAATTTTGCACTTTAAAGCTTAATATTTCACAAACGAATTTTTTTATCAAAAAACTGTTAATGGAAACTATCATTATTTTTTAAAGACCTATTTAATGATACCCCACACTAAGGGGTACGCGAGAAAAAAAAAATCCTCACTTTACGTGTAAGTACAGGAGGTACCCTAAAAAAAATATTTTACGAGATTTTATTTTACCACTTTTTCGGCACAACAAATCCGTATATTTACACCAAATTGCAGCTCTCTAGTACTGTACGTCTGTGAGCTAAACTGCGGACAGACGGACGGACGGACGGACGGACATGGCGAAACTATAAGGGTTCCTTGTTGACTACGGAACCCTAAAAATCAAAGAAGGAACAAAAGCGCGGTTCAGCGAATTTTTTATTTTTATTTAGTGACTTTTTTGCTTTATGTAAATGAAGTAATAAATGAAATGCAGTCAAACATCGCATTAAAATTATCGCAAAATATTAGTAAGTAATATGAAACCGGGAAAGTCGGTGTTGAATTTTAGTAACTGTATTTTTCGTAATTGTTATTTTAATTAAATTTCTAGTTAATTAAAATATATTTTATTTAAATCACTTGCTGGTTTTATGTAGGTTAGGTACTTGCATTTTTGAGTAAAGCACTATACAAGCCTTGGCCCACTATGTCTGCTTTGCTGGTCACGCTATGATTGTCTCCAGCTAGCTTAGCTACGCTCTAGGCCTTCCAGCTTGGCCAACATGCAGCCCTTGCTGTCTTCGCTGTAAAGGCCTCGGCCCTCGTCCATCAAGTGGTGCATGCTGACCGCGCTGTGTCGGCCTGGAGCTGCGCTAGGCTGCGCTGTCGGCCATCATCAGTTAGAGATGCGCAAAATGTGTCAGTAAAAAGAAAATGAATGAAGTATATCTTTTCACTTGATGAAGTAGTTCATTCATTCATTCAGTACTTCATTTCGTCCAGCAAATCTGAACTAGTTCACTGGACTAGTTCACTGAACTACTTCACTGAACTACTTCACTGAAGTACTTCACTGAACTACTTCACTGAAGTACTTCACTGAACTACTTCACTGAACTACTTCACTGAACTACTTCATTGAAGTACTTCACTGAACTACTTCACTGAACTACTTCACTGAAGTACTTCACTGAACTACTTCATTGAACTAGTTCACTGGACTAGTTCACTGAACTGGTGATTTAGTGAAGTGAAATCACTAGTTCACTGACTGAACTAGTGATTTAGAGAAATGATGTATTTCAATAAATCACTAGTTCAGTTATATACGTATGTCGATTTTCCTTCATACTTTAAACAGGCTTAGGACTGTCAACCTAGAAATATAGTTGTATTGGTGGTAATAGTCGTTTTGGTTTACTTACACTTTTGTTGTACTTAAGGTGATTGCTTCGATGTAGCCCGCGAAATTCAATTTTTTTTACGTTTTTTGCAATTTGCAGGCCAGTGACATGTTGTAACTTTATAAATATTTGTGTTGCGCAAATAACAAGTATAATTTTAAATATAAAAATTGTCAAAAAATTCGCTCCATCAGCTCTCACATAGAAAAGGTGCATCGTAGTTAGATTTCGGAGATTTTAACATGATGCACCTTTTCTATGTGAGAGCTGATGGAGCGAGTTTTTTGATATTTAAAATTATACTTGTTATTTGCGCAACACAAATATTTATAAAGTTACAACATGTCACTGGCCTGCAAATTGCAAAAAACGTAAAAAAATTTGAATTTCGCGGGCTGGTTGGAGCATCCCCCTTAAAATAAGACTGTATTGGCATTGTAGACACATTTCCGTGGTCACGTGGTGGCGAGGCGCCGTATTCGCTTACTTCGTTAGTTATCCGATCAGCCGACGAAGTAACACGAACATGTATGAGTGAGAGAGCGCCTTGGTTGAATGTGTGTGAGTAGAGCGGGCTTATTGTCCGTCCATAGCCCATTGTGTACTCAGCCAATAGCCATCAGCCATGCACGCGCGAAAAGAAACACCACAGACTACGTAGAGTGTAGATAGAAACACTGAATTACTAAGTGAACTAAAGACACATTTGATTGGCCAGTGAATGAATGAAAAGTTCATTTTGGGAAATGAACTAGTTCATTTAGTTCATTCGTTCGCGAACTACCCATGTCTATCATCAGTGCGACCAGCAAAGTAGCCATTATAGGCCGCGGCAGTAATGTACTATAGTTGCTTTTCCACCATAAATATGTATTCCACATTTAAAAGCCATAATAGACTTCATTTTCGTTACCAGTGTCTTTAAAACTTTAAAGAAATAAAGGCCTAGTAGTCAAACTTTGTTTAGTTTATCATATTTTAACGTAATTAAGGGTGCATTTACACGGCGCATGTAACCCGCGCAAGTAAAGGTGCGGGTTACCCAAGTGAGTAACATGCGCAAGGTACTTGATCGAGTTACACGCGGGGTGCTTGTACACGGCGCATGCAACTCGCGCAAGTAAAGGTGCGGGTTTACCTGCGCAAGTAAAATACGCGAGTTACATGCGCAAACTACTTGATCAAGCTACCCGCGGGGTGCTTGTACACGGCGCATGTAGCTTGAGCATGTTGAGGCACTTGCGCGGGTTAAATGCGCCGTGTACAAGCACCCTTAATGACAAAACCGAATGAAACTGCATTATAAAAAACAAAAAAGCAATAATAAAGCAATACTTTAAATATGTTACCTCCAGTGTAAGAAGTGACGTGATAAGGATTGTGGAAGTCGTGGGCGCTGTACGTTGAAGGTAACGTGGGAATGGGCGCGCCGGGCTGCTTGGACGACTGCGCCGTCCGTCTGATGTGGAAACATGTCCTGCAACAATCAGATATCAATGTAACGTCGGTCAAACACGGACGCTTTTGTCACTAGACTGCTCGAGCAGTCCGAAGTCAAATCATTTCTTTCAATAGGGAAGGCAACTGGGGAAGTAATGGCGCTAGAATAGCTAGTTCCCATCATCGTCAGTGGTTCAAATCTTATACGTACCTACTTCAAAATAGTACTACCTCATTGGTCGGGTTGGGACCTAGCTATGGTGGCGCTATCTAAAATTAACTTAGACCGGCCTTCCCCATTAGGCCATAAAAGAGACACTTTTTCAGTTGAAAGTCGATTTTTAAAATTAAAGAAAATTGAGTGGGATGAGATTGATTCTACACGTCCAACTGCTACGGGCGGCTGTTGCGGTCACGTCAGGTAGGTATACGTGGACTGCTCTAACAGCAGCAGTTTATATTTTCTGATTAATTTCTTTGCAGGATCTGTGACAGTTAAATTCATTCTCCGAGACACGTCGACCTTCATTGTCTCGGCGCTTTTCTGGTGGTCGCCTCTGTTGATTCTGGCTTTCAGGAAAGGCCGTGTATGACCAGCCTAAGTCACGACATTCTACTCATACATAAATCAACCAGTTTCTAAATTCTGAATATTGACAGGAAGAACTTACTTGTAAGAGTTGTACTATATCTAAAAAATAACTTAAAATATCATCCCGTTTGCAATACCTAAAGGGTGAGGTGCACCTAATTTACCTACGTTTCTCTAGTAAAAATGTATATATAATAGATAGAATCCTGGAATATTAGTATAGAAAAACACAATTTGTAATCTAGATGCGGCGGATGCGGATGCGGTCGTCTGCGGTCGTCTGCTGTTTGTCTATAGAGCCGCGTGGCTTACCATGATGTTTAAAGCGAGAGCAGTTTCACTGTAATAACGAGATAGCGCTAGATGACTTTAAAGCTCTCTCTTTCCCACAGTCGAACTACTATCGCTTTAAGACGTCATGGTTGGCTCCCATAATGTAAACTTAAGAAGATTACGGAACATTGTTGTTATTCACAATGTCTAGATATTTCTGAGATGCCGAGTTTTACCATCTACTGAATATTTTAAATCGTTTGCAAGCATTAACTAAAATAAATGTTCAGATTGCGTGTTGTACTGAAATTGATCAAGCGAGTCGATCATAAATGTCTACAACACGTGAATCATAAAGGAAAGTTTACAGTCAAGGCTGTTTGTTAAATACGAGACGACATTTGTTGCATTTTTAGGGTTCCGTAGTCAACAAGGAACCCTTATAGTTTCGCCATGTCCGTCCGTCCGTCCGTCCGTCCGTCCGTCCGTCCGTCCGTCCGTCCGTCCGTCTGTCCGTAGTTTAGCTCAGAGACGCACAGTACTAGAGAGCTGTAATTTGGTGTAAATATACGGATTTGTTGTGCCGAAAAAGTGGTAAAATAAAATCTCGTAAAATATTTTTTTTTAGGGTACCTCCAGTACTTACACGTAAAGTGAGGATTTTTTTTTTCTCACGTACCCCTTAGTGTGGGGTATCATTAAATAGGTCTTTAAAAAATAATGATAGTTTCCAATAACAATTTTTTGATAAAAAAATTCGTTTGTGAAATATTAAGCTTTAAAGTGCTAAATTTTGCTCGATTCGAGTGTCCCCCCCCTCTACCAGCTAAACGGTTATGTTTGGGGGTGTGAAAAAATTCACAATAGTAGTATATATAACGAAGTTTAAAAGAAAATTATCATGACTAAGTAGGCTTTACAACTTTACGAGTAATAGTCGACCAACTTATAAAATGTACTTGATATCATATTTTCTTAAACAAAATGTATCGGATACAACTGCAAATGTAAGTTTGTCAATTTTATTTTTACAGTTTTTATAGGTATGGTTTTTGGGGATAGGTAGGTTTTTATCGTCAACTATTTTTAACTAAATTCAAAAAAAGGAGGAGGTTCTAAATTCGTTGTAATCTTTTTTCTTATGTATTTTCCCCGATTTCTCAAAGACTCCTGGACCGATTTTGATTCTTTCTTTTTAAAATTAAATTCAGCGAATCAGTTTAGTTAGTTTGCAAAAGTATTTTGATGGGCAACTACGGAACCCTACACTGTGCGTGGCCCGACACGCACTTGGCCGGTTTTATACAATATATTGATATTTGAGCGAGAGGAAAATGTTGTAAGACTTTCTAAAGATGGATAGGTATATTATATTCATACATATAGTGAAACGGTTACTTTTAGGAAAGCGTAAACGGTCTGTTATTAAAAAAAAACTTTCTGGAAAAGTTAATCTAAACTGTGGTTTCATTCAAAAGTCAATCAACTTTCACTAATGCCACTCGGTCAGTGAGACCGTACGTAATCTGTAACAGGTTAAACATACAAGTGAAAGAGAGCAGGCCGGTCATTTTTGTTAGGGAGTTGTACCTTCCATCATCAGTTTAGCTACATGAGATGATAATTGCCACACGCAAGTTTTATTACTCCTTATTTTGGAAATAGAAGTTGAGCATATAAAACAAAAGGGTTGCACTCGATTTCTCCAAGATCCAATCATCAGATCCTGACTTGGTAAATATGGGACCACTTCAGAAGTATCGCCTTTAAAACAAAAAACACCAATTGGCGGAGTAATCGCGTAACAAATAATATAGTATTGCATGATTGCATCTTGCATCCAAGCCTGGATTTTTGTCGCGGAATCAGATACTAATACTACTGATACTGCTAGCCTACATCATCCTGCTATCTCCCCATGTTCTAATTTTCACGATCCAGGGCCAAAGTGGACCAAAATTATAAATTTCCCGCCAACGAGGTCTGCCGCGGCCCTTCGGCTGTGTAGGGCTCCACAAAGTGGTTATTTTGGCCCACAGCTCATTGGGCATGCGGCAGACGTAGCCGGCTCAAGCCCGCGGAATCAGAGCTAGATATTTTTCACAACATTTATATTCTGCAAAGTAACGCTTGGTTCTATAATATGTCTTAATGTTCGTATAAACGTCCATGAACGCGATAATTAAAAGCATGTTTCGTTAGACTGAAGCCAAAATTCCACCTACTTCATATGCTTCAAGCGCTGCATGAACCGGTGCTTGTGACGATGCGTAGCGCGCTGGCGACGCGGCGGGGAAACTTGTGACGTCACGCATCACCCCCCCATTCGTTTTCTAAGTAGAGTCTACTAATTATGTTGTCTGATGTACTAGGACGTTGCCGACGCTGCCCCTGGAGAATGAACCCAGATGTTATAGCCTTAGAGCATTAAATAAGACCACCGAGGAAATACATTCAACGGATACAAAATCAATGGAGCTTTGGGCTTCTTTTACAGTTGATACATTTGATCCAACTTTACTTCTTTCAATAGAAAAAAAAACAAATGGCCAACCGGAACTCCACTCATCGAAGTGATAATGTAATATTTGTGATAGTGATGACAAACAAAATCGTACCATCTGGTGGTGTGTACAGAACACATGCGGTGGTCGCACTTGAGGCAATTAAACCGCATTTTTACTCGCAAAAACTTAAACAGTACTTTTGGCCAATTTCGCTAAAAAATTTTTTTCTGGGCATGCAAATACGGAAAAAATGTATTCCCATATTGTCAACTGTTCATAATCTGACAACGATTTAAAACAAGGCGTTTTTGTTCAAACTTTTTAATTTTATGCTACCACGGTGAAGGTTAAGTTCAAAAGTGTTAATGTACATTTTTTTTAAAACTCTGTTTTGTTTTTCTTCCATAAATAATGCTAGTTCAGATTCATAGAAACACTTTCGTGTCTATATCATTTGCGAAAATTCTCTATTTTCCTGTACGGTATGCGTGTGCGCAAATGACCTTCAATCATCTTTACAATGTCATGTAATGCAGTTGCTAAGTAGATAACAAAATGTTGACATTTGGATACAGTTAAACTTACTTGGGCATATATTTACTGGTCTTCCGCCATGACAGATGTGTGACAGCTCGAGGGTGAGCGACGTAAATGAACGTGTAATTCAACTCAGGCGCCGAGTGATCATTATGTGCCTGGGCGAGAACTGGAACAATAAAATAAACGTATTTAAGAAAAAGTAAAGCCCGGTTTCCACCGCGAGCGGAACGGACCCATTAATGACTCCGTTAAACTCGCAAGCGTAAACTGCATACTTGTATTTCCAGTTACATAATTATTTGCGTTCCCAGAGTGAAATTTTTAGGGTACTAACAATGAACCCTTATAGTTTCGCCATGTCCGTCCGAAATCCGTTATATCCGTCTGTCCGCAGTTTAGTCAGAGACGCACAGTACTGGAGCTGTAATTTGCAAAATACGGATTTGTTGTGAACGAAAAAGTGGAACATAAAACCGTAAAATAGGGTACCTCCATAACACGTAACAGTGAGGATTTTTTTTTTACAGCTCGGTACCCCTTAGTGTGGGGTATCATTAAATAGGCCTTAAAATATTGATAGTTTCCATTAACAATTTTTTGTAAAAAAATGTATTGAAATACGTAAGCTTCTAAAGTGCTCATTCTCTCAAATCGATTCGATTTGTCCCCCCCGTACAGCTAAACGGTTATGTTTGTGCGTCAGAAAAAAATTCACTGCAATTAAATAGTAAGTATAACGAAGTTTCTTTTCAAAATTTCATGACTAAGTGAACAACTTTAAGTATGTATTCGACCAATTATAAAGTACTTGATAAGTCATATTTTAAAGCAAAATGTATCGTTTAACTGCAACTGTAAGTTTGTCAACTTTATTTTTACACAGCTTTTATAGGTATGTTTTTGGGGATAGGTAGCCTTTTATCAGCTATTTTTAATAAATTCAAAAAAAGGAGGAGGTTCTAAATTCGTTGCTATCTTTTTTCAATGTCCATTTTCCCCGATATCTAGACTCCTGAACCGATCTTGAAAGCCCTTCTTTTTAAAATTAAATTCAGCGAAAAAAAAAGTGTCATAGGTCTAGTCTGTAAGAGCCACGCTGGCTGACTGATTCGTCAACGAGCGACAGTGATGACACTACTTTTGAAAGGCAAAAGATGAGAGGACGATAGTGAATGTGTGCTTAGAATAAAACGGCGTATGTGCCCAAACACATTGACGTCTTTTTATAAATTAAAATTGTTATTAAATGAAAAAGTAACCTGATAAAGTTCTGACAAACATCATTACCTATTTATTGATATATTCTTCAGGACCAAAAGTTTGATCTACTTCAAGTACCACTCAAAAAACGTTAAAAAAATCTCTATTTTCGCGATTTTTTTTGATCGAGTCAAGTTATAAATATCGCGTTTTCAACTGGAAAATAACATAGACAGTTTATTGAACTATAACATACATTTTTTTCAGATCGAAAAACGAATATTTGATTGTTTGCGGTTGAATCAAAAATAGGTTGATTCCGAATTACGTGGCCTTAAAGAAATTAACAACATAATTTTCGTTGTGTATCTGATAACTAGCTGCAACCCGTGATTTTACTCCATCGGACTAGTATTTCCTGAGACAAGTGCATTAAGCCTCATTTAGACGGAGCAAGAACCCGTATGCGAGTTTCACTACATTGCGGTATTTATTTGATCAACTAAATTCGTTGTACCTATAAAATCCGCAATGTAACGCCAAACAAACAAACAAACAGCTTTATTATACTACAGATTTTTTCGCTGCTTCGAGTACTCGTACTCTGGTAGACATAATAACGATTGCATACATACGAGTATCTTGGACAACGGAACATTGGTAGAACAATATTCCAACTCAAACATAGCATGACCATTCTACTACAAAAATACATCAATGCATATTGTATTGTCCGATTCGTAATAGATAATGATGTCACAGCCATTTTCCTGCCGAAGATCGGTTCGACAACGACCGCGTCATTTCAATGTCATTTACTATGAAGTACTATGTACAGTCACGAGCAATAGTATGTATACACTAAGCAGTATTCAAAAGCGATTTTCTGCTACCATATTGATTAAACTTTTGCTTTTTCATTAGACTTCTACTTTGGAAGCCATACTTTTACGAAATAGGTCTTATTTCAAAGCGGAAACCAGTATTTTACTAGTAAATTGCGTTTGAATTTTGTTAAGTGTTTACATGTTATTGCTCATGACTGTACTAGTAATGAGCATTAACTAGTTTTACAAATTAGGCGGCATACCAACCATTTAACTGTCTGTATAATAATTTATAGGGTGTTATAAATTACCTACAAATCTTTATGGTGATAATTAGATTTTCTAATCTACGTGGTAAAATCATCAAATGAGTCCTCCCACCCAGGGCAGGACGTGACGGACTGTCAAACTTGTACTGACTAAAATTCACGGTCTCGTTCAATAGCCCTTTCGTTTCAGGGTCACGGTTACCCGATTGTCCCGCGAGCACAGGTTTCCTAATCCTATTTAATATATGGATGTTTGTAACTCTTTCAAGCAATTTATACGTCACCGGAAGATATCAAAATCCGCAAGTTTATAGCAGTGCCCTGACTTTGCTCAAATGCAAATTGAAAATTAAATATAGTCATGTCACTCAAAAGTAAAATAGCTTTCTACTGACGAAATTTTTTTCAAAAAAGTTTCTGTAGTTTCAGAGATTACTTCCTAAAAACAAAATCACAAACCCATACTTAAACTTACTAACTTTGACACTTTAGAATATTAGTACAGATTAGCTAATCTATTTGCCGTTGTGATAAACACACAGTTTGCGTAATGTTTAGTACATTCGTTGTCAAATACAAATACAGATCTCGTTATAATCCGGAAGTGAGTATTTTTATTAGCCAGCAGTGTGCGAATACCTTGTGCTTCAGAGCTATCTTTGACTAGAAACCTACGTCTTTCATTGACTTGAATGACTCTGGCGGTTGAGAGTATGTCATTCAAAAGTCTCGCTGTGGTGTCGGATCATTTAGTTCCCTTCAAAATGGTTGAGCGGAATGGTGCTGATATATTGTTGTATTCGTTTATTTCTTATCAGTTTAGAATTTTAGGAGCTCACACTTCGTATCTAACATATTAGGTATTATATAAACTTGACTCATAATAATATTAGCATATTACATTTAATACGCATTAATTAAAATAACAAATCAACACCTGTTTAAATGTCACACAACATCAGGATTTAAGTGAAAAATTGAATTGAAACAGTTGAGAAAGAAATCATTTATTTGATAATAATGTAGGGGACTTTTGCCCAACAGTGGGACAATATAGGTTAAACAAAATTTTAGAGATACTATACATGTCATTTAAGTTACGGAGATAATGTCTCTGATTTTATTTTTTATAAAAAAAAACCTTGTCCCGCCCTAGGGATTTCTCCTGTGTCGCATAAATAAACTTACTCGTACACAAACACCCAGACCCGGAACATCTATTTGTAGATCATAAAAATATATGGTCCGTGTGGGAATCGAACCCAATTGGCTGAGCGATCGCACTGCTGCACTGTGTGGCGCCGCTGCCGGTTCCATCGCGCAGCAGCGCACTTCGCAGCGCAGCAGTCCAATCGCTTAGCCACTGCGCTAAGTGAAGTGGTTGTTACTCAATAAAATGTATGTATTTGTGCACTATACTATCTCTCGCGTCAACTCCGCTGACATTGGTCGCCATGATCTAAATTCGGTCAGGAGAACTATAAAGTTTGCAGTGTCATTTTTACGGGTAATTAACCCATGTTTTTATTACCTTTATTCTGGTACCAGATCTTGACGAGTCGGTCGTTGATGCCAGATGTGGCGAATAGGACGCCGTCCGGTGAGAACGCCAGGTGATGCGCAGGAGTTGCCGTGTGACATTGCCACACGCATATCCACCCCTATGAAAAAAATACACGAATTTGAACCTTATTTTTACTGTACTAGACACTTATTTAGGAAACCTGAACCTGGCTGAGCGATTGAACTGCTACGCTGCGTGTCGCGGATCCGATTCCCGCACGGAACAACTATTTGTATGACCTACAAATAGTTGTTCCGTGTCTGGGTGTTTGTGTATGTAAGCGCACCCACGACACTGGAGAAATTCCTAGTAAGAAGAAACGTTTTAGAAAAATGGGAAAGTTTTTTTTTCAATTTACGATGGGTTTGCTCTTCACTACTTTTCTAAGTGTAAAGACAACAAATTCGACGAGGGATCGAGCTTACCCTGCGGAAGCCTGTTCACTCTAACTCAATACCTGTGTAACAATACGAGAAAAAAAAAAAACCTAAATCTGGATATAACTTTTTTCGTGACCAGAATAAACCATCCATAAAAGCGAAATAGGTCGTTATCCTCGTAATAATAAATCACCAATTCACTATCAAGATGTTTTATTGTATCCCGATTTAGGATTGAAATAAAAGAAACGTATGTTCCTAATCCGTTTTGACTTTGACCGATTACAATTATGAAACATTTCATCAATCAATTAGTGATAAGAAACAGTAAATTACTTCGGGAGTTGTCAATGTTTTTGATAGAACGAATATTTTTAGAATAGTGAATGAACAACGAAACTTAGTTCGAAATTCAAGTTGCGTCCATCACGTACCAGCTCTAGAAATATTGCGGTCACCAAAATGAGAGCACTTAAGTGGAGCGCAAACAAGTATAGTTTTACTTAGGAGTTTAACATGCAGAACAAGTCTGGAAAACTCATTCATTTAGGTTCTATTAAGAGTGGGATGACTTTGTAACGATAATTACGTTTAACAAAGAAATAATTTAATCTCTTGTTTAATGCTAAAAATGTGAAAAATGTTTTTTTTTTTTAATGTTGGAATTTCTCTTGTATTGTGAGAACGTTAACAAACATTGAAACTCACATATACAAATATTAAGACCCAAATCAACTATTTGTAGGTCATAGTTTGTTCCGTTCGGGGATCGAACATACGACACGTTATGCTGTCAATCGCTGAACCACTGCGCCAAAATGTGCCATAATAGCGTGTAAGTATTAGAAAAGCGTTCATGGAGTCACGATTATGGCGGCAATGTTATCCTATTATTAGTTGAAAGTCACAGTATAAATCGTCCCCGTAGAGCGAAAAGTCATTAAGTCGAAAATGACCAAAATGAGATACGAGGCTTAGGTATTTGTTCCCCAAAATTTAAGGTTCAATATGTCAACATGATGTGTTTCCGCACAAGCTAAAACAAAATCTGTTAAACTTTTTGAAATTCTAGTTCGAATATGGTGAGGTTTATGGCATTTAAAACCATTTTAACGATTTTTAGACTTAGTGACTTTTCGTTCTACGGGGACGAAATGAACTACTGTAATTTACTTAACGAGTTTCCGTCAATTTAGTGTAGTTATTAAACGTTTAAGAAGCTATGTGGGAAGATGATTCCATTTACAAATCACTCTACTATAAAACTGTAGTTAGGTCTAATTGATCATTGTATTCATACTAAATATACTTGTTAGAGACCATAATAGATAAACAAAACAAAGATAAGAGCGGACGGTGGAGTATATTGTTGTATGTTTATCTTATCAGAGCTATCAGAATCTGCGTTGTACTCACAGGTTCGTCTTCCTCAGCCTGCTTCGGTTTTTCATCCTTGTCACCACCTATCTGGAATGTTACACCGGAACTCGCTGGAACCAAGAATAAGATAATTATACGCGCGTGTTCATTAATGAGTAGATAAATTAAAGTGCCTTCACGGGTATAATGGTACTTTGCTTACATCTCCATGGCATCGGAGGCTGCCTGGCAACCTACTAGCATATTTTTTTACGTAAGAGAGAAAAAATCTTGGAGTTACGGTAAATTATACTTTATTGCTATGAGGCTAAGCAGAAAGCAATAACTCCCAAAATAACAGTTTTATCAAAACAGAAAACACATCGTTTCTAATTAAATACCTACCAAAAAAGATTACAGGTATCGAAATGTTATCAGTAAAGTGACTGTTGAGGTCAACTAAAATATTGAAACAAAATACTGACACGCCCCTGCACTCTAGTACCTACTCATATAAATCAATACTACACTCTAGTTCCTTAACATTGTTATATAAATTAGTTTCACTTCCGACACGACAAAAGTGAATGAAAGCGCAGTTAATTCTGCAGTCGTAAAATCGTTTACTTTGCCGCATTAACAAGGAAAATATTGTAAGTAGATGCAGTAACTTAGCCTCGGAAAATGTACAAGATCATAACGTGAAACCATGATATCAGATTTACAGATAAGATGTACCACTTGAAATAAGAGTTTTAGCGTCTGCACAAGATACATAAAAGAAAATAATCTTACGCTGGCTGTCATCTTGATAGAGCGACGCTTGGTGCCATAACTGCAGTATCTTTCCGCCAGTTAGCAGCCGCGTGCCCTCGAGATTCCATGACAGCGCTGTGATAGGTCCATCCGCCACCAACTTGCCTGTTTGCACCCACCGGTACTCCAAACCCTGAACACGTCACATGTCCCGTTCAATTGAATAATGAATACGAGTGCGAAAACGGTTTTATATGATAGAGATTGATCAATTGCATTCATAAATGTCCAATTGGCGCTGCGCCATCAGCAATAGTTGAAGTTCAAGGACCTGTTATATAACAAACATCTGAAAACCTCCTATTTCATTCGATAAATGTCCGAACTCCGTACTCAGATCTTGGTGACGTAACCCTAGACTGCAGACAATGCGTCGTTAATCTGTAGAGTAATTTAATGAATCTCTCTAATGTTTGTATTTCGAGAGGCACTGCATATATTTGCTGTTGCATATAAAGTTACAGCAAATATTAATAAATTTGTAGTCGAATTGTTCACAAATGGCCTTGGCAGAGACCTCTTCAATTTGATTTGATTCCACTTTTGTTTGGGGAGGAAGGTTATCAAATGAGTCCTCTCGACCTGGAAGGGACTGTCTGACTTGACTGACTTAAAACTGTTTTTGTGTTCTAGGCCATGGTTCTTTCTTAAAACAGTCCCACAATCCTACAAAGCCTAAATGCTATACCCCTAAAGCTAAAAAAACATTAAGTTTTCAACTATCTAGGTAGTATAAAAAAGCCAAATACCTACAGTTGATCAACATATTACAGTAATAATAACTATAAAAGGGTCAGTTAGCCTCAGGAAGATTAATGTGTACTGGGCTATGATAATTAAACAACATCAATTAAAATGTCATATGAACTCATTGTCAGTACCTAGTTAGTACAAACAATGATAGTAAAGTACATAGCAGAATATACAACATAGTAAAGCTTTTACATAGTTATTCTTCATCTGGCTCTAAGACAATAAAATATGAGCATTTGAAATATGTAAATTAATTACTTAAGAGCATTGCGTCATAAAGTCCAGTTTTGTACAGCAAAAAATATATAGCTCTCTAGTTCCTGGTAATAAAATTTCTGTTTTATCTGCACTCTATTTTTTGATATCAAAGATCCAGTTTAACTGTTATTGTTGTAAATATCTGTTTTGATAACAATGCATGCATCAAGCTACTATAATCCCTCCTAATCTGGTTTATTTTTATCATATTAATCAATTTTTCAGTAACATTATCAGGATTTTTGTAAGGAATTTATTTATGAATTTACTTGTGCAGTCCATCTGCCTCTTTGATTATTATCAGTAGTTTTTAACACAGAGCAATTAAAAAGATTCGCCTATTAAAAACAAAAAACCTCATAAAACGAAAATTGTTGGTATTTAACTGCATCCAGTTAGTTTTTGGAAAACCGATGAACAAATGATCATCTGCACAACCTTTCCCCAAGTATATTGAGGTTGGTTTCTAGTTGAATCAGGCACTGTAAGACCAACAGGAAAATAAAAAAAAGAAATTTTACATTCATTAATTTTAGCTTGTTATATTTTTTATATTAGTATTTATTATGATTACTCACATGAGTGGTAGCAGCTGTATGTATAAGCGGTGTTGGTTCAAATATGCACACTTCGGCTCCATAAGACGCAGCTATCTTCCCTGTATCTGTGCTGCAGTCTAACGAGCCAATGCGGACGTAACCGTGGATCGCTCCCGGAATTATCTGTACTCTTTCAAAGTTGGAAGCTAAGATCACAATGTTACATCCTGCTGCATATGCCTGTAAAGAAGAAAAATAGGTTGGAAAAGTGACCATTAACAACAAAACATGAACAAGCACTTTTTGCATAAATATGTATGGAGATAAATAGTAAGAACCTAATGTAGTAACTGAATTTTATAAAAGTTCTTTGGAAATTATTATAATGATTATATCTTTATTATTTCAAGAATATAAGGACAATTGAAAGTGACATTAAGATTTGACTTTGAATCGTTTTTTTATTCAGATCTGTTCGAGGCATGACATAACTTAGTGCTCAATTGAATTGTGTGAAAAACAAACAAATCAGTGTTCAAGGACTTCTTTGATTTGACAACTGTGAAGTTGAGGAAATAACACAAGTAGTTAGTTGACCATGTGATGTGTTAATTATGAATTCATAGGATAACTAGGTCTAGTTTTTTTTTCAAGGCTCCTTCAGACACACTTTCAAATACAAAACAATTTGATAGATTCTAAACAAAATTGATTTTTAAGATAAATGGTCAGAAGTAGATACAATAAGCCCAGTATCTTGTTCATGTTTATAAAAATCTGTTTCTAGTGTACAATGTTTATACCATGTGTAGAATAGAAGTTCAATATTAATTTTAGCACATCTTCATAAATATTTACTTATCTGATTATGATCATACACTGTAAACGGAAATATTCTCATAGCATGTAATTATTTGAGTAAAAACTAGGTAAGGAGCTGTGTTATAACATAAACTCTAGTTATCAGTAGCCTCTAGCAATATTGTTATTTAAATATCTATCAATGACTGATGCAAATTAGCATTCAAGGAAACTCATTCTATTTGTATGTCTCTTCTGTAACTAATGCTAACTAATGAGGAACAAAACGCTCACAAACAAAAGAAGATAATAGTATTTAGTGACCAAATGAAAATGTAATGCTTATCAAACTAGGCTAAATTAGATTTTCCTGTTAGGAACATCACTTCTCAATAACCACTTTATGTGCACAAGATTCAAGTCACGAGACTTGGCTATTAACGATGACACGGACTTTATTCTAAGTACTTACTGTGAAAGGTATTCCTTCGACAGAACCAACAGCAAAACATTGATCTCCTGAATTACAGGCACCACTTAATACTTGGTGACAGTTCATAATGAACTAATAAAACAAAAAAATTCTTCGCTAGATGAATACCAGATAACCAAACGCCACTAGCATGCTTTTATTAAAGAAATACATAATTTACAAAAGAAAAAAATATTCTAAACATCTCAAGATCTAATTATTTTTTAACAATTATCACGAATATTTCTCTGACACCTCACATCGAACGTGAGAGAATGACGTAGAGAAAGAAAGAGATGAAAAGCCCTAAGTACGTTCCGAATGTTATATGTGATACACAGTAATCAATAACTTATGAAAGAATAGTTAAACTTAAAACGAATATAAAATCAACGTCTATTTATAACTCTCACGAAGAACACCTTATTTGTTATAGTTCAGTTAATAGAGAAATGAAATGTGTACAATATCTTGTTCTAGAATGAATAATATCAAAAATGAATAAATACTAAATCTAGATTAATTTATCGGTCGCAGTTTTTGAACGAACCCCATCCATATGTTTCGGTGTTACTAGTCAGAAAATTAATTAGTCGTGCTCGTGGAGGGACTTTTTGGACTTGTGGGTGGAACATTAGTTATGTTTATTTCTAAAAAAAGTTAGTTTCTGTCGTATTCAGTACATAAATATATTATTGAATTGATTTCATTCTGTAAAATATAAAAAAGACTATCCAAATGTGTACAATTTCTAGTCTTTTGACAGCTAATCTCTGGCTGATTGACAACTTTGACGTTACTTCTAGTTGGAGAAGTACGAATGCCAACGTTTATTCGTTGATTGAGCTGTTTTTTGTGTATTGATTTGTTTAAAAAAAAATCAAAGGCGCACAGGACAGTAATTAAATTGAAGAACATTATTTAAATAATCTGGTGATACAAGTGACTCTGTAATTTGTGTTCCGACGAACTGAGGTGAAGAAGTCAACATAACAGGTAAGTCACTACACCAACAAATCAATAATTATGTTATCTAGAGTAAGATAAATGGTAGAAGGATGATAGAAGAAAGTCGACAGGATGTTGTCTTTTCTTTATGTTTGGCCAGTGTGTAGAATAATCGCACAAATTAATGGACAGGCATAGTCATACCTTACTGGTGTATTGTAATAAATTGATTGCTATTATCAACTGTTGACGATACAGTATGTTGTGCGGAGGCGTTCGGCTGATTACCAGGCATTCAGTATTTTTAATGCTCAGTATGTGGCAGCTTCAGCGAAGTATTCTCCAGTCTCAACAAAACATGTGTGGATACTGATCTGCACACTCATGCTTGCAGAATGGAGTTATTGATTGGGCCTTATTCATACTGTGTGGCAATTAGACCAGGTTTAACTAGACTTGTCCCAATTTTTCCCTAAATATCTTAAATTTAAAGTGATAACCAGTAAATTATAATCGGAGAGTAACTTTCTTATTCCACATATTTAAATGACCCCAACCAGTTTCTGATTGACCATGTTTTAGAAGTGAAATATGAATAAATGATGATAAAATACTTTAATTGATTTATGTTTTAATGTTGAATCTACATAAATATTATTTTATAGAACAGCTTTTTTCAAAATTCACTTTCTCCTATATTTATTTTCAAATTGCATCTGTGCTAAGCCAGAATAGTTTCCTAGTTTTATCTATATTTAGCAGTTACATGTAATATAGCTAGTATATTATCCATAATAAATAAAATTATTCTATTTTTAATCAGGAAAACTGAATTCTGTTTTCAATAATAACAACAAATTATCACAAAATAAATTAATCTCTGATTAGTAAAAACATGACTAACATAAGTATTATTATCTGCAATTGATTTTATAAAATTGTGCTTTATTAGCTCTACCCAACAGATATCAACATTTTACTCCATGAGAATGCTGAAGTTGGATTCACTGGCCTGTCACTTTCCCGCTGGCCCAATATAATTGAAGTTTTGTTTCTGGAACAGACACTTGTTCCTAATTGAAAGTAATAACTAATGCTTTACAGATGTTCAAACGAAATTAACCATCCACTTTCAAAAGACTTTGAACCAGAAGCATAAAACTCATAGCAAACTGTTGAGCATTTTGGAGACAATATTTTTGTTTAAAGAGCTCAGTCATAGGTGTGCAATGTGTATGATGGTCATAAGCCGATTGTTCACTTTGACATATACTTCTCTACCATCTGCCAAGTTAATTGAGATAAGGAATACCATGCACGAAGGTTCACCACACAAAATGTGCTGATTAATCTTATTAATGCACCCACTATATCAAAGGTCACAAAATGATTGCTCATTTTATTCGAATTATATATATCTATTGCAATGAGTGCTATTAGTAAGCTACTAACGTCGAAAGCCATGATAACGGTAAGTAAATTACGTACTATATAAAATTCCAGTCTTTGTTTAATTAATTGTTCAATAATCTGCATGATTTATTTATTTGTATGATTCTGCTATGCACTTTTTAGGTTTTACATACTGGGATTAGGCAATCTTTTTCCAGTCATTAGGGATGATCATTTCCTGCCAATCGAATGAAGCAACTGGGTACAGTGGAAAGAGCTTAATTGATACATTTTTCAGCATTTTATAAGGTATTCCATCAAGGCCAAAAGCTGTCCCGCGTCTAGATGAGATTGCAGATTTTAATTCCTGAAGAGAAAATGAGGAAGTCAGATAATGCAGAGATGTTCTGAAGCATGTACTACCATTCAGGAAGTGATTGAAATTGGCCCTCGACTGTAAGTATATTTTCTAATGAAGATCAAATACCCAAGGAGAGATATTATTGCTTGGATGTACTAGGCATGATTAAATAGTTTTGAAATTTCAAAGATAATGAAGTAGTTCTATTAAATGATTCACATAGAGAATCCAGCTAAATATTTTTCTTTTTTTATAACTTTTTACAAGCCTGTAGTTTTTTAAAGGGCAATATAATTTTCTAAACTAAGGATTATGCTTGAACTCTAAATATGCATTTTTAGTCTTCTACTGCTTTAGTGCAATTTAAATTCGTCAGCATGGTAATGGACGGCGTTTTTTACGATTATTTACTAGAGGTATGCCAAGATGCCTCAGATCTTGGAGTTGATGGTAACGATTCCCTTACCGTAACAGCTGAACGTAACAGGCTTTATGAAGTCATTGTAAGACCGTATTGGATTATCTAGTCAGTAGAAAATGTACAATGAAACTAGTCAACACTCCTCTTATATATATCCCAATGCAATTAAGTTAAAGTTAAAATGTTTTGGTAAGTTTGACTTTCTATATCATGATGAAATATTATAATTATTAAAAATAATCTTGTAATCACAGGCAAATGGTAACTACCCAAAGGATTTCATGCACAAACCAATTACAAGATAATGATTTAGAAGGCGATAAAGTTAAATCAAGTGCATGCCATATATGAGAGCCTATAGTAGTCATTTCTCCATCATTTAATAAAATCAAATTACAGTCATTAATGATTTCTAGTACATCTCGGCCACGAATGTTCACACTGTTACATCCCCAGGCAGAATGATATGCATTAAAATCTCCACCCAACAGGAGAGGAGCAGGAATACTACGAATTAAATTATCAAATTTGGACTTAGTAAATGAAGCATTTCCAGGACTATAAAAACTGACTATTGAAATTTCTTTATTATTGCCATATTTTAAACGAATTGCTATATTTTGTATAGAATCATCATATAAAGTATCTATTTTACTAAATTGTAAGCTGTTATGTACTAAAATAGCTACACCATTATGTGTATTACCTGAATCTAATCTTACTAAATTATATCCTTTAATACTAAATCTCATGTGAGGTTTAAGCCATGTTTCACACAATAGGGCTACATGTATATTATGTTCATACAAAAAATAGGAAAAATCGTGTTTATTACTATTAATGCTCTGAGCATTCCATTGTACGATATTTAACTGATCCATAAAATTTAAGGTTTATTTTTTACATTATTCTGAATTTTTGATAATAGAACATCTTTTATGCTTTGAGTGCTGATACTCTTTTCATTATTTTTGTTTTGAGAAATTAATGTTACTAATGTCTGTACTAAAATATTTAAAATAGGCTCTGTTTCAATCAGTGATTGTAATTGTTTAGCAGGACTGGACTTTGTAAGAGATGGAAATGACTTTTCATTGATTATGTCTGCATATGTTTTTCTATTAATTTTGTTTTTATTTTCTTCAATTTTAGCTTTCTTAACCGGGCACTGTGACGAAATAGCTACATGTTTACCTTGACAATGGCAACATGTTGCCTCAGTTGATGATATTGTACATTGTTTGTAATTATGATCCTTTGTGCATATAGAACATCTTTGAGAGTTTTTACAAAACTTAGCTATATGGCCATACCTTAAACAGTTCAGGCATTGTTTTACTGGTGGAATGTAGGGACGTACTTCAAATCGCCAACTATTCAAATCCACACTGTCTGGTAAAACTGCACAAGAGAATGTGATGGATACCGTCTTCGTAGGCTGAAAGGACACCTCTCCTCTTTCTGAAACAGTGCGACGCATAAATCTTCTAATTGAAATAATATTTTTTGTACTGGATATAGCGCTGTAAATGTGTTCGTTGCTTAACTCAATGGGAACATGCATAATTACACCTGTATTTTCTGTAGCAGCAGCAGGAATACTGGCTTTTAATTTGTAAATCAAGGAATTTCCGGTTCATTAAAGCTGTATTGGCCAAACCAGGGCGTTCGAAAATGACCCCAATTTTAAAGCGATTCATACGTAACAATTGTTTAACACCCTTATTATATTTTTTAATGTTGGTTGAGAGAGACATCATGTCTCTATCGCCGATCGGGACCGAGTCTATACTTTCAAAAAATACTACATATTCAAAATTGCCTCCGTTTTCAGGATATGACCGAATGTAGTCAGGAATTCTGAACTCGCGATACTTGTCCTGTTTTTCAGTTGCCGTAGATTCCACCGAAAAACTTGAGTCTTCTCCGTCGTCTTCGGAGCTCGCCAACCTCGAGAGAGAAGACGGATTTTCATCTCTTTTTTTTCTTTTCTTGGGATGATCTTTCCCCATTATGTAATAACTTGGTGAATAAACTCTGCAGTTACAAAAATAATTATTTGTGAAAATTTATTTTAAAAAAGGCGCCCTCACTTTACGAATTTCCCGCGCTTTTTCCCCAAATGTGTACAATTTTTAGTCTTTTGACAGCTAATCTCTGGCTGATTGACAACTTTGACGTTACTTCTAGTTGGAGAAGTACGAATGCCAACGTTTATTCGTTGATTGAGCTGTTTTTTGTGTATTGATTTGTTTAAAAAAAATCAAAGGCGCACAGGACAGTAATTAAATTGAAGAACATTATTTAAATAATCTGGTGATACAAGTGACTCTGCAATTTGTGTTCCGACGAACTGAGGTGAAGAAGTCAACATAACAGGTAAGTCACTACACCAACAAATCAATAATTATGTTATCTAGAGTAAGATAAATGGTAGAAGGATGATAGAAGAAAGTCGACAGGATGTTGTGTTTTCTTTATGTTTAGCCAGTGTGTAGAATAATCGCACACATTAATGGACAGTCACAGTCATACCTTACTGGTGTATTGTAATAAATTGATTCCTAATATCAACTGTTGACGATACAGTATGTTGTGCGGAGGCGTTCGGCTGATTACCAGGCATTCAGTATTTACAATGCTCAGTATGTGGCAGCTTCAGCTAAGTATTCTCCAGTCTCAACAAAACATGTTGTGTGGAAACTGATCTGCACCCTCAAACTTGCAGAATGGAGTTATTGATTGGGCATTATTCATACTGTGTGGCTATTAGACCAAGTTTAACTAGACTTGTCCTAATTTTTCCCTAAATATCTTAAATTTAAAGTGATAACCAGTAAATTATAATCTGACAGTAACTTTCTTAATCCACATATTTAAATGACCCCAACCAGTTTCTGATAGACCAAGTTTTAGAAGTGAAATATGAATAAAATATGATGATGATAAAATACTTTAATTAATTTATGTTTTAATGATGAATCTACTTATATATTATTTTATAGAAACAGCTTTTTTCAAAATTCACTTTCACCTATATTATTCATTTTGAAATTGCATCTCTGCGAAGCCAGACTAGTTTCCTAGTTTTATCTATATTTATCAGTTACATGTAATATAGCTAGTATATTATCCATAATAAATAAAACTATTCTATTTTTAATCAGGAAAACTGAACCCTGTTTTCAATAATAACAACAAAATGATCACAAAATTAATTAATCTCTGATTAGTAAAAAACATGACTAACATAAAGTATTATTATCTCAATTATTATTTGTGTATGCAATATCAATTTGCGATGATAATGTGAAGTTGGAATCACTGGCCTGTGTTTCCCGCTGGCCCAATATAATGAAGTTTTATTTTTGAACAGACACTTGTTCCTAATTGAAACTAATAACTTGCTGTACAGATGTTCAAACGAAATTAACCATCCACTTCAAAAGACTTTGAACCTTAAAACTCATAGTTGTTGAGTATTTTGGAGATTTTTTGTTTGAGCTCAGTCATAGGTGTGCAATGTGTATGATGTCATCCATTATTTTTCTCCACCATCTGCCAAGGTAATTGAGATAAAACCATGGAAGGTTTGGTTACTTGTGTAATCTTTTAATACCTACTCGCCAGGTCACTATAGGTTTGTTTTTGATAAATTTATTATTATCAGTATGCTTTTACACCACTAACTGAAGTATGATAACGGAAGTAAAAGGTACAAAATAATAGCAAAAGTAATAATCTATTTATTTATTTGAGAACAACATGCACAATTACACAACTGTACAAACTTAAATCAAAGGATGTTTCCTTAATCGAATGAAGCAATGGGTACAGTGGAAACCTTTTAAATAGTTTATTTTAGTTCACCTCTTCCCATTAATGGGGTTGATCAATAGAGATAGAGGAATTTTTTTATTTGAATTGCACTGTCCCCAGTGGGATTAACGTAATGCGGTGAGTGGGAAAACACTAATCAAATCAGTTGGAACTTAAAATTTCAATGAAGAAATTAAACATATAATCGTATAAGGCATGGAAATAGTATTTCAAAATAAACAGTGTGTTGTGTGTGGTTTAGAAAAAAACTATGTAATATTTTTGGAAAATAACAAGATAAAACATGATAGTGTGGAGGTTCCTATCATTACAGTGATAGTAAAAACAAATAACTAAAATGTAACTTTGCACTTGTATGAAGGCAGCTATTATTCAAAAAATTAGTGTGTGGATAATTCTTTGACTGTTTTCTTGATAGGTATTTACTAAATTATCACAATAATTTATTCAATACTTATTGGGCGAGTATTTTAGATATTTTAATGTATAGGATGCGTAGTACTCGCAATCGGCGTGCGTGTATGACCAGATGTATGAATGTGGATGAGGCGAAAGGAGTATGTAAGAATCGTAGCAAGTGGCGCTCTAAGTTTCTTCCACCTACCCACAAGGAAAGAAGGCGAAGAAGGAGGTGAGTTTATGTGTGTGTTTATGTTTTATCTATAGAAAAACTTAAAATTGTGTTGAGCTTGAAGCCAGTAGTTAACACCCCCAGCTTGTGTGTTAAACTCACCTGGGACCATACATTGCGTGGTTTCGAAGTTAAGCCTTGTCAGAAAAACGTGGGGTTCCCAATGGAGGTCTCGGTCACGTGTCACATGAAAAAAAAGAAAGATGGAGTAACTGTTGGATATAGGTCTTTTCAAAATAGTGCCCTACGCC
Organism: Agrotis segetum; assembly: GCA_036375495.1. Lineage (NCBI taxonomy): Eukaryota > Metazoa > Arthropoda > Insecta > Lepidoptera > Noctuidae > Agrotis > Agrotis segetum. Next base: position 674,226 of record JAQSVV010000485.1, on the reverse strand, counting down.
GCATTTTGCCGCCCTCTGCATCCAGTCTGTTCTAGCATCTTTTTTAGCTTGGTTCATCTTGGTGTTTTTGTAAATGTTTGTATACTTATATAAGTTTTAAAACACCTGCTGGCCGTTTGCCTTTAAAAAATAAACACACAGTATCAAAAATGTATAAAAGTGCATATAAAATATCAAACCACTTTGGTGTTCCAAACCAAAAATCACTTACTGAAACAATCCTGTATATCATATTCTTTTCACACATAAATATTTGAGTAGTATACTTATAACTTTGTACGGTATGTACCTATTACGCCAGCTTTAAATAGCTTCAGTGTACCACAGATTATAGAACCCACTTCCTATCTTTCCGTAGAAGCGTAGGCGTAGGTGTCTAAAAAGACGACTTTAGGGATTACGGTAGTGGGCGTTTGCGGTCTCCAAAATAATCTACTAATGCAGAAAGCCGACCACTTAGCCATAGCAACATTAGTGTAAGCACTTCCTTAATCCAACTTTTTCGTGGGTGTATCTTAATTTTGGACTGTATTTAGACTCCTGCCATGCACCTTACTATCGACTAATTCAAAATACCGGTCAGAATTAATAAATGTTCACCAAATTGTGTTTCATGAAGTATTAAAGAAATGAAACTATGACGACGAAGCCGCTTGGCGGGGCTTCTATTTCTATGATCAGTAACATTAAAGAAATAGCGGGGGTATTGTCAGCTCGCCCTCGGTCGCTCTAGGTCTAGCCCTCGTACCCTTTCGCAACCAACCTGGTCGTGACAGGGCCCCAACTTTTCGAGCTAGCTACGAGTAAGTTCCTCGCTCTTAGACTAGTCACTATGCGGCTTGCTATAAAAGTAAACCGAGATATAGTGTAATTGCTTTGATGATAACGCAAACTCTGATTACCAACTATACCAATCAGTTGAAATTATCTTATGTACTCGTAGTATGCCCGCATATTGGGGTTATGTTTCAAGAACTTTTTCGAACAATGCATCCACTGTATACCTAATGAACAAAGGTTGCTCTATCTCTAAAGTAGACTAATTAATTGTCTCTTTTTGTACTCGCGGTTTCAAGCCAACTCGATTAAGAGTATACAATAAATGAAAAATGCAGCTGCTTTGTGCGATAATCATTTGTTCTCCAGATATGAATCTAGTTATGTATTAGTCATTGTAGGATATCCTTTCATGTATCGTAGTACCTACAATCGTTATTTATTACGCGATATTTTACTCAGTATCTTTTTAGATATGTATTATCGATTTAAATGATAAAGAGGTTCTTTTGTTTTTGGGGTTTCCCGTACTAAACTGCTGAGCCAAAGCAATATAAAATGCTTCTCACACGGCGTAGCTGTATATGCATGACTGTGGTAGGTACCTATTAAATCTTGCATACATTATTGTACTGTCGGATAAGCTCACCTCGTTTATAATTTAATATCTAAGCCTGCGGGGCAAACATGTGTAAGGGTTATAACTTGCAGTTAAAATAGTTAAACCATGTAACTTTTCTGCCACAAGAGTCGGTTCAGTTCGTAGTACGAAAATAACAGAGAGACCCACCTTGACATAGTATTTAAAAATGCAGTAACATTGGGCTTGAGATTATTGAAAATCAATATGAAATGGCCTCGAAATAGCATCTCATCCCGCATCGTTTGGCCAAGTTTGTAAATTAACCAATAGTTGCAGAGTGCACTTAGTGACTGCCACCGACGGCGACGTGGGGGTCCATCTATTTTAGAACCGCTCCCCCAGCCGCGGCCGCTAGTCCCTCTCAATTAGCGCCTTGACTTCTCACAGAGAGCAAGCTTTTAAAAAATAAAATCGACCGTTTTTTTTCGAGCTACTAATAATTTGTTTTGCTCTAACCGTTTTTATCTTTGTTGACCATATGAACCGTTTAATGAGGTCGTAAACCCCGTAATTGTTTGTATTGAAACTGACGACGGGAAGTGGGAGCAATTATTCCCGACAAACGTGCCCGTATTCGATGTTTGTTTAACGAAAGAAATAGCACGAACTGTCGTTAAGTTTTAAAGAAACTAAAGTTATCCGCTTAGACTATTACCTGAAAAAAAAATGCATTGTTTTCCGTAAAAAAATACGCATGATAAGGTATTTGTTGTGTGTTATTAAATCCGAAAGCGATAATGTCGAAATATTATAATCACAATAGTCACAATAGTTTACTTACATATAAAATTATAATCATGTTACCTTGACCTTAGCTTGTTATTACAATGGAAATATTATTATTTTTTATAAAACATCCAGTGTGACACGCAACCCGAAATTAAAGTCCTGAGTTTAATTAATGGCTGTATCTACAGTCATATTTTACACCAACCATCCACCACAATGTTTGTGCATTATATTAACCTGTAAATATGCACTGCTTTATTGTCCTCCTAATTAACCATTACAGTAAATACTTTTGTATAAAATTAACCGCAAATGAGAATTTTGGCGAACGGGTTGGTATAGAAAAGTCGAGCCCGTTTCGTTTTAGAACCAAGTGTTCCATGCCAAGCTCTCTCATGGCGACCACGGACCAGAGGACGCAGCGTAAGCCCTACCCACTAGGTGGACCGACGACATCGTGAGGGTCGCGGGCAACCGATGGATGCAAGTGGCGAATTGTCGTTCGGCGTGACGGTCTAAGGGGGATGCCTATGTTCAGCAGTGGACGTCATACAGCTGATGATGATGATGTTCCATGCCAAACGAATCCTTCCTAAAAATAATGTTTCCGTAAATTCGCTACCAATACAGAGGAATGGCAAACATGTGGTGAGGAAAGTTTTAAGTATGTCATTCATACTTAAAAAACTTTCCTGACCACATGTGTCGTTATAAGGGAGGTGGAAAAGAAAGATGTAATAGATTTGGTTAGAATGAAGGTTACAGGGACAGAAAAATATCACGAAATCTTTACGCAACAATATTTTTTTATGAATTAGGTATTTGTAATATAAATAATAATAAGGAATAATGGAATAATAATAATATTCCACAACTATCACACAACGCCATCTAGTCCCAAGCTAAGCAGAGCTTGTGTTATGGGTACTAGACAGCTGATAAACATACTTATATATTTCTAAATACATGCATATTATAGATAAATTACACCCAGACACAGAACAAATGATCGGGCTCATCACACAAACATTTGTCCTGGGTGGGAATCGAACCCACGACCTCCGGTATAGCAGTCAGGGTCACTAACCACTAGACCAACAGGCCAGTCAAATGTATTGAATGTATGTATGTAGTCAGTAAAAAAAAGGACTTATCCAGTAATCTGCACTGACATGGATAGCACTCATGCTGATTCAAGGTGTGATGAGTAAAAATGTTGATGGATTGAGAGGAAGAAGAAGGCCAAAGAAAAGATGGATGGATTGTCTAAAAGAATGATTGGAAAGAAAAAGGATAGGTAAGTAAATGATACTGTGACGGACGTCTGATAGGGGGGAAGATAAAAACGTGTTGCGCCGACACCAAATAAAACAGGATAAGGGCAGGAAGAAGAAGAAGTATCCAGAACTCTACATTTTTTCAAGTTTAGCTCGCTCTACAATCATTCATTTATGCGAGGGAAGGGTGATTGTTTGCTATTTTTCACAACTATTTTCTATCACATTTCAGTATTGATAGAGGGAGATTTATGGAAAATGATACCAATTCTGTACAATTATTACCAATCACTAGAAATCTATTCATTTAAAAACAGTTTCTTAGCACTTTTGAAATCGAAGAAAGGAGAAAATATCGCAACAATCCGTATTTCAAGTTCCCGTTAAAAGAATTTTCCTCAGAAGTGCGCGAGAACGCTGCAAAATGGCTGGCGTTTTTAGAATGCTTCACCTTTAAAGTATGTAATACTGAAATGGCTTACGTATCGACTAAGCATATATAAATGTATATACAGGCATATCATCAGCTCTAATCCATTTCACAAAAGCAGAAGTTTCATGATCATTTATCAGTCGTAGGATGTCCACTGCTGGCAACTCGCTGTCTGACCATGGACCATGCCCGGGTCGACGGCGCGTTTCCACGCGCGCCTCAAGGAACGTCAGCATAATGACCTATTGAGGGCCACAGTGCTGCCGGGGTTGCGGGACATACGTATACGGCGACTCCGGTACACAAAGGGCTACCGAAGGACACCGTGAATTTTAGTCAGTAAAAGTCTGACAGTCCCTCCCGCCCAGCCCGAGGTGGGAGGACTAATTTGATGATTTTACCACGAAAAAAAAAGGATGTCCACTGCTGAATATAGGCCTCCCTATAAGAATTTCATTTTAACTCGTAGTTTTGAAAATTCATTAATGCGCGTTCCTGTGGTTTATTTCAAACTTTATAAAATGTCTACCATCGAAAAGGTTTTAATTGCTTTTCGGGTGGGATTTTTTAGGTTCTGTGCTGGCGTCACGATACTATCCAAACGGGGTTATTTTTATCCGTCGTGTTTCTATGTCACTGACAAGGACACTAATGTGATTTAAGAACGACACGTTTGCTGAAATTAAAAATGTTGAAACAGTTTGGCGGGAATCGATAGATTCAGAGTTCGTTTTGATTCGGAAAATCGGATTGTTTTAAAGTGATTCGTCCACTCTCAACTTCATTATTTTCGTTAAAAGCTTCGGAATGAACTTCTTAGTAATCTTAGTTCATATTGATCGCATAATAATAATTAAAACAGGTTCCGTCTGATGGTTAACCGGAAGGAAGACGCCCAACATCGTGAAAGGTAGGAGTGGAAAGAGAATCGGTCCAGCACGCGTAGATGGCGATTCTATCTCTATTCTTGCAAGAAATTTTTATTTCATCGTTATTTCTACACAAATACTGACACAAATATGACAAGAATTCGTACACTATTGAAGAAAGAACGTTTATAAGATTTATTACATTACTGCTTAAAAAAAAAATTTTCTACCAATTTGTTTATTCTTGTCGTCGAGAAAACTTCTTTCTATTGATGGGTACACCTGCTGGAGTGGGAGAGAAAAAGAAACTGAAGTATGAGAATACTTTCTAACAATTTCAATCGATTTTTTATCGGGTGAATAATGAGTAGGTCCCACAAGAAAAAAACAAACGTCAGATGTCATTTAACGCTCTGCGCTCTGCTTATTAATTATTGTTCGTTGTGATTCTTCCTTTTGCTTTTCCTTGATGCAAGCTTATTATTGGACTTCCTGCTTGCAAACCTACCAAGCACTCGCTTCTCGATTTGATTGTATACAGTGAATATAGCAATGCAAAAACTCAGTGGTATATCCATGCGAAGACTGCGGCGTCATGTACACTCGAGAGGAGCTCGTTAACCAAATAATTATAACTAACAGGCAGATCTTTCAGCCAACATTGTCATCCACAACTGCTGCATTTTTAGGAGCAACTGGTGAAATTATTTATTCGGCTATTCAACGGAGTGCTTAGTTGTGGTCGTTCTGTCAGAACGCAAACTCGCCATGTAGTGGAAAGAAACAGATTTGTTGTGCCGAAAATGGTAACAAATCACTCCAAATTATCCATCACCAGTAATCCAGTAATGACATTTAAACACAGTCCGTTTCGTTTCTTTCAGCTTTATTTATGAAATCACAGAAATGGAAAAATATACTAGTTTCCTATTTTTCAATTTCATTTCGAAAATTAATTGTTCCTTGAAATGAAAGGATTTAAAGATGCTTGTTTGCTCATTACAACTACTTCCCCTACTTATATCGTCTGTGAAAACTGTCTTTATTTTAAGTTGAGCACGTATCACATTATTAGGTATATATAAGATATTTAATTAATCTGAGTGGGTCACAAATGTGGTCATCAATAAATAAATACAATTTACATAAAAGTAAACGCCTACGTAAAAGTTTATAGCAATATCATATATTTGCAATTTTTCGTAGTACTTTGCAATGGTAGGTGTCACGTTTTTTTTATCATGGTTATGAAGTTAAAACAAGTTTAGAAAGGTTTTTTAAGTGACATATGAATATTGAGCTATTCAGCGTTATATAGGAGCTAGGTCCCATTTCTAAGCTGTCTGAATTTTTCCCCGAACTTTCCATCTCCTTTGAGCGTTTTGAACTACGGATTGTTTTTAAAATTAAAAACGTGCAGGTTAGTTCGCATAAGAAAATTAGTATGGGCACTACTGAAAATTAATTGGTTGGCCCGACACGCACTTGGCCGGTGTTCAAATTACTGCATTTTGCAACCACGGAACATTGTCTATTATTTGAAAAGTGAAATTATTTAACACACGGGTGAAAAAAATTGTAACTCGCTGTAAATTCCAAAAAAAGTTATTTTTACCGTCGTAACGTATATCGCACTGAGAACGTTGAATAATAAACAATGTTCAATTTGTTGTAAAACGCTGCAAAGATGTACCTCTCAACGGTAAAAACAACTTATTTACAGGAGTTACAATTTTTTTTTTGTTTGCCAGTGTCCGATTAAATAATTTCATTTTTTTGTGTAGACAATGTTCCGTCAAAACGCTGCAAATTTGATACACGTAACAAACCGGTAAGACGTTACCTAATTCCAAGAGTAGCAGCGTGTTACTAATTTTCGGTCCCCTGTTTTAACTAATTGTACTGTTTTGAAAAAAAAGGCAATATTTCCGTATGTTGCAAAAGCTGCAAATTTAAAGGAAACATCGTTACAGAAATTGTGTGTCCTAAGCCTTATTCCAAATTTGCAGAGTGTTACTAATTTTTTTGGCAATGGTATTGCAAAGTATCGGCTCACCCCCTTTCAACCCTTTCCGTACCCCCAGAACGCTGGAACATCAAGGTATGTTTTTTTACTGGTGAACCCCTTAAATTTTAGCGTGTTACAATTATTTCGAGTTAGTTAGAAATGAGGACTATTAATAGATTTTCAACTTTATCACGAAAGCAGAAGTTTCATGTTCATTATCATCATATCAGTCGTAGGATGTCCACCGCTGAACATAGGCTTCCCTATTGTCTTCCAATAGCATCGGTTGGAAGCGGCTTGCATTTAGCGCGATCCTGTGGTTACATCAGACTTTCTGTTCACCTTTGAGGAAGGTTTTATGTTCGGGTGGGATTGAGTTAGGTTCTGTGCTGGCGTCTGTACCATCCATCGGGGTTATTTTTAACCGTCGTGTTTCTATGTCACTGACAAGGACACATAATGTATAGTGAGAATTACACGTGGACTGGAAATAAAAATGTTTATTTGATGTGTCGTCCTCAAGGTCGTTACATTTCAGGATTAATTTTGAAACTACATCAATAGCTTAGCAGTTCGACTGGTTAGCATTATTTTATTATTGTACTAGAGCGGCCCGTCCCGGCTTCGCATGGATGGACATGATGATTTTCGTTCTCTGAAACCTGGCGCTAATGGTTACAAACAGTAACAAATAAAGAAGTAGCCGAATCGGTCCAGTCGTTTTTGAGTTATGAGTTTAGCAACTCATTTTGCGATCCATTTTTATATTATAGAAAGAAGAAGATAGATATAGAGTAGATAGATAGGTATAAGAAGAACTATAGAAGATAGATAGTTAAGAAACATAACTGTTGGTCAGAAAACTTTGAGTCCAAGCCAATTAAATTCAAGAGGTCGTTCGCGGAACTGTCTTCGTTCTATTGAATCAGGTTACCCAGGCAATAGAAAGAAAGAAAGAAATGTAATAGAACGTAAAGGGCAACAAAAGGAATCGGGTTTTTAATTGGGTGAATAAATGAGGTAGGTACCAATAACACCATATTACCGAATAGTTAAAAACTCTGAATTATTAATTAATCGTTCCAATATTCATGAATTAGCACAAACCAAACACTGTAATCATTCGTAGTATTGAATTACAGCTAAAATGCATGCAAAGCAGGCGCTTACTGATTCTATGTATACAGGCGTATAGAATCAGTTTATTGACTATTTTAATTCCACGGCGGCGGCGTGGGGATGGGGAATTCCTACCCCTAAACAGTCTATTAACCAACCCAGAAGTTTTTACTAACTAGATGCAGAAATTAAAAAAAGAATCCACACGGAAACACATTTTTTACTTATTTTGAAACCAGGAAGCCAGGCCCCTTGAAAAGTATCTCTAGACACGCCCATGACCCCGGTTGAGTTTCACTGGATATTCCAATAAAAGCGTTATTGCTTTAGCACTCTTAAGTATATGAGAAACCGAGAACGTTGAAAGTTCAGCTGGGAGCACATCTTGCTCGTTTACCCGTGATCTTTGCCCGCGAAGCTGTTATCTCAAATTATTTTTAGGTTGCGCCGTATTTTTTTTGTTAGCCTATCTTATCACGGCTTTGTTTACTTTCTGCGCTGTAGAAACGATATCTTCGCAAATTTTTATCATGACTGTAATTAAAAAATGTAACCGTTGCCGTTGGTAGTTTTACGTTACTTTATTTGCTACAGAGAGCAGTGGTGGCCCAGTGGGATCGGCCCCGACAGCATTGTAGGTCGTGGGTTTGCCAAATCCAGGCGCACTATTTCTTGTAAATTAATTCATCACCACAGCTATATTTCGGTGAAAGGAAACATCGTGCGGAAATTGGTGTGTCCTAGAGCCCAAAAATTCAGAGTGTTACATCTACCAGCCAGCACTGGTTACGTGGTGGATATCGGCTCCCTCCCTCTTACACAGAGGAGGCCTTTGTCCCAGTAGTGGAACATATAAGGCTGATGATTTGTTTTAGCTGGTGATCCTGGCTGTCATTTTAACGTCATTGACAGACGTTTCGAGTTGTTGGAACACAGAAGTCTGACAACCTTTCTATATCTATCACCTCGAATAACCCAGTAACTGAGTTGTAGAAGGAGAGGAAAACACTAAACAGTTACGCCATGTAAAATACTGATATGCAGCTGCAACCGGCTACAATGGAAGCCATCCCCAACATAGCAGGCAACAGACTATTTTTAGAGTAGAGAGAGAGTATTTTTTTCTTTGCGAAATTCGATGTTTGAACCACACCTTTCTACTCTCTATATACTTACCTTGTCCAATATAAAACTATTTAACCGAAATGGTCATATAATATCATCTTATCGATATGATAAGGTGATATGACAATGTCACAAGCAGATATCGATGCGTCATATTTGCTCAGGTTTTTAGACATTGAAAGATTAATAGAAAGCTTTCTGAAATACGCACTTCCGTTAATAAATTTATTACACAATCTACAGAATTATGAGTATGACCCACCATAAGCTTACTTACAGATATTATTCAAATACAATTAGGTCCACATTCGCGTAAACAAACATATTCATAGTAAAGACCTTTATTCTACGGATTCAAAAAATTTATTGTTTATATGGGCCATGACATTATTCAAAAATTGTAGGTACTACGATAATTCGTTTGAATTTTTAAATATTTGCACTTCTCAATAAAAACATACTTAGGTACACACTTTCGCAATTTTGTTATAATATCAGTAGTATTAATGGGTGTTATGTATGGCGTATATTCATTAACATTTTAAAATATATCAGGTTGTAACCCTACTCTGCTGTGTTATAATATGACATGTGACACACAGGGTCAGCCGAATCGAAGGACAGCTGCTCATTACCAAAAGTCATTCAAAAGTATTGACTAGTGTGTCATCAGAAATATGATAGTGTAGGTTTTATTACATTTTGAATTTCCAACAATTTATAATAATTAGTATCAGATTTACGAATGCAATTATAGATTATGGAGAGTTAATGTGTATATTATTAAAAATACTGAGCTGTTTTTTTTTTAATTTAATCTTATGCAAAACTTTTCAAGAGTCTTCATTTGTTTAAGCTGACCTCAACTTTTCAAATAATAGTAACAGTTCATACAACGTTATTAATTTGATTAGTTATTTTAAAAACCTAATGAGGTAAAAACCTACCTACCTTATTTAATTTTGATCAGTAGGTAACGGAAAAAATAAACCTAAAATTAACAATAACTTTCCTTACACACGTTGTTACCGCATTGCGGGTAAACCTAATCTTACCTTATCTTCAAGTTCTACTGAAAGTAACTTAGGTTAGGTAACAAAACTATTTTCAGGCATTGCCTTCCTCTCTATCCGAGATCTGAACAAACTGATTATTTAGAAAAGAAACAAAAAATATCGCTGAAATTTTGCAAATCACTTTATTTGACAATTCCATCATAAGGCCTACAATGCTCACGAACACAGGGACACAGGCCTGTCATTGCGAGGCAGTGACCATAAACCACGACGAGGGCCCAGCACATACGGTTTGGTAGATGTCTTCGAATTTTTGGTTCTACGGCATGCCGGTTACCTCACGATGTTTTTCTTCGCCGTTTTGAGAGCAGTGATAGTGAAATAAATAACGCTAAGTAGCTTGGCGGATTCGGAATTCAAGAGCTACAATAGGGTAGTTTCCAGGGTCAAAATAATTACATTCTATTTAGTCCGTATTTTAGATTATAAAAAATATCATTTTGTACACGTATTCCTTTTCTCAAATAAATTTCGATTAAACAAAAATAACAATCTGCTGCGTGAGATAATAGCATCTATTTAATGTTACCTGTGTACGTCACTCTGCGCGAAAACACTGCCACGCATCGTAACTTCTAATAGGCCGTATATCTTTGTCATTTTTGGTCTAATTTACAAATAAAAAAATACGTGTCCCTTATTTTTGAATAATCTAAAAGACGGACTAATTACATTTTTTTAGGCAACTAGCCTATTCCTGACTCTGGCCCGATACCACTAGGCCACCATATAAACCTTACACAAAACTAGCGGCATTTATCAGTGTTATAGTACAACTGTCCGTACACTATCACAATATTATATTGTTTTCATTTATCATCCAAATGCTAATAATACGTGCATTATGGTATTTATCAACAGATACGTAACACTGGAATGTAACCAGATCTCTGCACGGATAACCAAGTTTCCGTGTTATAATTGTACACGCCAAAGTAACAGCTCTGATTTTCCCAATTATACAGCCTGAAATCGGGAAAATCAGCAGGTTACTTTATTACTACCCGGGAAGTGTGAATCAAATTGAACAGAGGTATGGGCGAGATTAATTTCAATATTAAAACCTCTGTGATTTTTTTTACGGTTGAAAAGTTATGAACACTTTTCGTGTTCAGATAGGCAACAGAATAAGCGTAAAGATTGCAATTCAATAAAGACATAGGTTTGGGATGCCGAACCAGTTGCAGGATTAAATATGTAACAAAAGAACGCAAATGCGTCTAAAGTGAAGAGTGAGGAAAGCGCAGATTTGATTCTTGTTTTCAGAACACACGACACAGGACAGAGGCACATCTGTGGCCTCATTAAACATTTCTTTACAAAACCTGTTAAAGGTTCGCCACCGTTCCCTGACATAGGTATTCATCCCGTGTAAAGGATCCCTTGATACCCGTCTTGCACGACATCTATTTCTAACAACTCGTAATGGTTTTCGTTTCCGTGACAAATTGGGCCAGTCTACTGGGTACTGGTTTTCCCAAACTGCGTTTACGACATTTTGTTAGAGCCCCTTTTATTTGGACATTATCCCGATTCCATTTTTGTAGAACAGGATCAATTTGAGGGCTTGCAGATCTTACTGATTCGGTATTTGGGCGCTTGCCAGATTAACCACCTTTGTGATGTGAAATAAAAATGTAGAGCAGTTATACAAGTAAGACTGCAGTGTCGGTACTCAAAAATCATTTAAATTAATAAAATAATGATTGGTTCTGGTAATAAATCTTACTAAATGTATTAAACGCAGAGTTGGATACGTCAGAATAACAAAATAGGATGTAATTAGATAAATAATAAATTGGATAATAATACTTATTTTTAGCTTCCGCCCACGGCTTTCCTCGCGGAAGCTGACAAATAATATTTATTTATCAATGCTCAAGAAAAAAAGAATAGAAAAATAAAGGTATTCTTGTTATTTCAGTAAACCAATCACAAAGACATAATTTAGTTGTTTCTGTCTTGATGAAGCTTTTAGCACTAAGGGTCAGTGCACACCGAGACGCGACGTGACGGTACTGGAAATACTCGTATGTATGTTTTTTTGTAGTGAATAAAGTAAGATTTTGAGTTTCTATAACCAATAATGCAATCGCGGTGCCACGCTGCGTCGTCGTTAAAGTTTTGAGTCGCCCCATTGAAATGTACGCGCAACGTCGTTCGTTTCGGTGTGTATTGACCCTAAAGTCAGAATGTAATTCAGTTATATTCATCAAGTCTAGACACCTAAATACGTTTCTAATTCAAAGCATGTTACTAGATAAAGTATTGTGTTACCTAATTTGCTCCGAACGAGTTAGTTCCTCTGTAATTTATTTTGATTAGGGGAATGTATTCTTAATGTTTAGATGAAAAGACGTCAGTCTCTATCCCTAAGAACCAAACTAGGAGGATTATATTATAGGTTTCAAAATGATTCTCTTTGATTACTGACTGTTCTCCTTGCTTTCACCCACTGCTCAGTGTCCTAAAGGGTCGCGTCGTAGCGAGATGCTAAATAGTAGTGTCCGACCGAAACTGATTTTTCAGCCGAAACCGAAACCGAAACCGAACCTTCGGCCTTGCTCTCAGTTTCGGCCGAAACCGAAACCGAAACCGAAACTTTTTAAAACTTTTAACATTTAGATATTTTTCTGTTTTTTTTTTGCATTTATTGGCACAAGAAAAAGTGTCAAATACACAGAGCCACACACAGAGCGAACTTTTCAACTGGGCGTGGACGGCTATATTTTTAACTATGAGGAATATTGAAAAACTTTGAATAGAGTCTCGAGACCGATTTTGCCGAAAACTAAAACTGTATCATTGGATTTTAGAAAAATCAATAATCGTGGCCAAAAATCAAACCCGCTAATTTTGAAAAAAAATCACAACCTGTATTATTACACCATTTGATAGTGTTAATAGTAAGGATCAAATTCTGGGTAATAATGAAATACGGCAAACTTATGGATAGAAAGAGACTAGACGATCTTAAGAATTGCTATTTTTCTACTGTTATTTAACTTCTACTGAGTCCATAATCTATTCGAAATTATAAAAAAAATCAATGTTTCACTAGATCTTGAAGTCTCAACAATCGGACTATATTAATTTAGCAACACGAAATAACTGAGACAATAGACTAAAAAAAACGCATTATTTCAAAAAAGAAACCGTTAACTTAATTATGTTTCGAATACCGCCTTATCCTAATTCTAATCGCCTTGACGATTGTATAAGTTTTTAATCAATAACGTACGTAACAAATATTTTTTATTATGACATGAATATACAAGACTTAGGTACTCTTGGCAGTAAACTGAGTCAAAAACATAACCTCGTCTCACGAATAAACAAACGGTGGCAAACTGAGCCGGGGCCCCGCCGGCGAGCGAGTACGTGTTAGCTACGAATTTTACCGAACGACGCACGAAAATGCGGGAACACTTGAGTTTCGGCGGGGCCGAAAGTTTCGGCTATAATTTGGCCGAAACCGAAACTAAGGCCGAAACTAGATATTTTGGCCGAAACCGGCCGAAACCGAAACCGAAACCGAAATTTCGGTCGGTCACTACTAAATAGCCTTCCTCGAGAATTAGGCTTTCAAATACAAAAATATTATTGTTAAATAGGTAACTTTTCTAGATAAAAAGACTATCGAGGAAGGTAGGTAGGTATAGGCTATTTAGCATCTCGCAGTTTAATTTTTATTTTTTGTGTGTTGTTTGACAAAACATCAAAAACTCTTCATCTTTATAATATTAGTACATTACTTCTATAACGTTTGCGTTGCGAATGAAAGCTGTAGAAAACAACTATTAATAAAACCACAATTTTACTTTCTCTTAGCCATTAGCCAACACTCACACTTTTACCATCATGTGCGATATGAAGTAGTTCATAAAGGCGTAGCAACATATAAAATGCTTGTGCCTTATCATCGCCTACCTAACATTTTTCTACTAGGAGTCGGCTTCCATTCCAGTATAGGACAGTTAGGACTGGGTGCTTTAGTAAGACTGATTTTCAGATTTCTCCAAATAATTAGGTTAAAAGCCTCCGTAATATCCTTCCTATTTCAACAAGCAAAAGGAAATGTTTTCTGTAACTTTGGTAACGCAAATTCTGCTGTCGTAAATAGTAAAAAAAACAATACCCTAATACTTTACTCTTTCGTTACAAAAACACTACTTCTCAATCCATTTTGAGTCTGGTTTTGATCTTGCAAATTCTTGCTCTGGATATGGGAGTAAAGCTATTGGCTGTACATATTCTCAATTCATTTACAGGCAGGCTAGTCTGCGTTTCGAATGAGCCAATGATTCTTGAATATGCCGACCGAAAAATGTTGTCTCTTTAACTGTCAGCGCAACTCCTATTTTCTTAACACCCTCGAAAAGGGCGTAAAACAGTTGCGAAGTCGCCAACACGCAAGAGATATAATTCTGGTGTTCGTGAGCGTCTATAGACAACGGCGCGGTGCATGCTTTCCATCAAGTTGACCGTATAACTAAATGTTTCTCATCATTATAGTATAAAAAACCAACAACATAATATCGCTACAGTCAATCAAAGAATAAGCTATCTCCCAACTTTGTATGGTTTTAAAAACAAGCTAAAATAAAAGTCCGTTCCTGCCTTTTCGCCTTTTAGCACCACGAAAATGTCAGTCAACTTTAAAGCATAAATCCAATAACTTAACCAAATGTCCCTAAATGTGCTGGCCTAACTTTAGCGGCTAATGTTATTGCTATATTATTTTTACTTCCATGTTGTTGACCTATTTGGCTCTCTCGGCTCTGCAGTGGAATATGACGGCAGACAGTCGGGCGCCTTGAGACGCTCAGCCACCAGATAATGGCATCTCGCCCACGAACTAGAGCCCGCTTTTTCGGGAAGGACTGTGTTCATTGCCCTAAAATTGTCTTCGAGTACCGCTTTTTGTAGTAATTTTTAGATTTATGTGTGCATATTAGTGGGCATGTTTTGTGAATTCTGGATAGAAAAACATCTAAAGACTTTTTGTTGTCTATTGAAGATGTTCTTATGTTATAAATAAAGTACCCAGTTTTTGGTTTACTTTTCATTATTCATCCGCTTTCTTGCCTGTCTTCTAAATTAAATGGAGTCCTGGAATAAGTATCATATTGATACTTCATCCGTACATCTCAGCTTTCGCCTCTTTTCTATATCCACTGTCACACCACTAGTTTTTTTTTTAAGATCTCTCCCGACTTTTATAGCTATCCACTTTCATCTTCAAAACTTTCCTCATTCCTTACTCTTCTCTTCACAATTATGTCATCTTTCCCGTCTGTAATATGATTTTACGTCCAAACCCAACAGAATTGAACCTTTTAATCGGATATTAAAGGCTATAATAGCTTTAAAATGGATGGAGATGACGGAGGAAAGGGGTGAGAGGTAGAGGTTCTCGCGATGGTTCGCGACCCACATTTCCGAACGGTTCTTTATACGTTCGCGCCCCTGACACATTGACTTACATTCGAAACGTTCGACCCGTTTGAAACTGAGCTACCCCATCAGCAGATGGCTTTTCGGTTGATCGTAATGATGCTCGTTACCAAAACGTGAACGTCGACAAACGTTTTCTAAAAATAGTCAACAGTTCTTCTATTTTTATAATAACTTTCTCCTAGAACATTATATAAAAACAGTAAGCTAATTATTAAGAAATATAAATAAAGTAATAAGTAGCTAAGTAAGTGAAAATTAAATAATGTGAGAAAAATTTCGTGTCGTCAACAAGAACTTCATAAAACAGTCTGGGAGACGGGAGTGTCTCGGAATTTACCAAATTCATGAAAAAGTTTTAATCGAGTTTTCCTATCTTGTTTATAACGTAAAATATGTTTCAAGCTATCCCTCGCCGAGTTTAAATAAAAAGTGCGTCCTTCGAAACGTGTCCTTTGTTACTACGGTTTTAGTTGTATTTGGCGTCAGTTGAGTAAAAACGGTACTAGACAATAAATTGAATTATGGGTTAGGCATACCTAATTATATACTCGTACTATCACTACTATTTGATGTTGCAAGGTGACTAGCGAATCGTTTTCTTTTATTGAGAGTGCCTCTATGATATTAAGAAGAAAAAAGTATTTCGTCTAGACGTAAGACGATACAGAATGTTCTAGAGATGCTAATATCGGGGATTGAGGCAATAGTGTTGAAGTTCCTTAAGTAGAATAAGCCAAGCCAGTGTCTCGTGTCGTCAGCGTGGCTTAGGATGCGCGCGCATTCGCTTCGATCCGACCAGCCAGACATTTGAATGAAAAGACCGGTCACTCACGGAGCGTGGCGTCACGTGTGCGTCTGCCTTGATGACTGTGATCTAATTATACCGTCGTGATTACGCTGACATTCACTCCATATCTACACTCTTCACCCGTGACATAAATTGCATAAAATGTATCGCACAAGACTTAGCTTATTCAACTACAAATAGACATGCTCTTTTGGAGTCGAAATGGGTAGACGTGACCTTAAAACGTAAAGGGTAGAAAATTGAAGGAACAAACACGAGTCCTCAGACTCGTACTGACTAAAATCGACGGATTTTAGTCAGTACGAGTCTGAGGACTCGTTTGTTAATATTAAGACGGTAAAAAAAATCCATTCCTAAATTCAATGTGTCCGTTCACAAAATCGCTATCCAAGTGGTAACACAAATCTGTGCCCACGCAATATAAAATTTTCCTTATATGACGATTTTGCTGTCCGATGCTGACCCCGAATCCGTGTGCCCGGAATTTAATAACAACGTTAGATAAACGCAGATGAATGTGAACGCAGCGTGGTAGATCAATGTCCTTTATTATCTTAGCGTTGTACAAAGCATTGTTCACGATTTTTTATCATAATAAATGGACACGCGATAAGACATTATGTTTTTTGTGATAGTGACTTGTTAGCGTAGGTATACGGCTGTGAGAAATATTCGGTTGGGGAACACTTGAGTTGGAGTAAAGAAACAAGAGATGCCATCTGAATATTGAATGTTGGAAACTTAACCTGAACCGAACCTTCAGTTAACTGTTATCTTGCCAAATTAACTAATAGGATATTGACTAAAAAAAAGTAAAAAGTAGTTCTTTAATTAGGTTATCAAAAAATATTTGACAAGACTTTTTCTGTTTTTTACATACTTAATAGTAGGGGCGGCGAGGAAGGGATTTGTGTTGTGACTCGAGCGCGTCAGATTATTATAGGGGAGAATCCTTGCACCCTTTAATGTACCTGTACCAAATATCAACCCTTAATATTGTGGGGTTTGTTTGGGAGAACCCGTCAGATTAGTAAAAAAAAATCGATCCGCAAAAATACTCGAGCGCGTCAGATTAAGAAAAGGTAGATTAATTACGTTCAGAAGAGTGTATATCTCAATAATCTGACAATTTGAGCATGGCATTTGGAAATGAGCGAGTTCTGAAGTTGTAAAACAAAAACGTAACGCCTGCTCGTTTTTTATAGCAATCAACGTTCCGTCTAATTAATTTTTATTATTTGTAAGGCGTTTTCGTTTTTGGGTCTTCAACCGCTTGTTACGGACGGCCCCCTCGAATTAATCGTCAGATTAATATGTAATGGTAATCAGAAATATAAAGCGCGTTTACACTGTAAATGGCTGACGCGCTCGAGTACTTCTTTACAACTGTTTTTTTTTACAGTTTTAAAAATGTTTACAAGCTCTCCCCCCCACTAAAATAGAAAACTTGTCAGAAACTTTTTTCTTTTTAAAACATAATCTTTCAAATCCAATAGATTGCCATGGCGCTCGAGGAACTGCAGATTTAGCATCCTCGGCTCCCCTACCATAACTAAAATTGACGTAGGTAGGTATACCACACTTTTATACATATTAAACTAAAATTGACGTAGGTAAGCATACCACACTTTATGTGTGTCGTCATACAGGTATTGCATCTTGCCAAACTAACTTATAGGATATTGACAAAAAAAAAGTAAAAAGTAGTTCTTTAATTAGGTTATCAAAAAATATTTGACAAGACTTTTTCTGTTTTTTACATACTTAACTAAAATTGACGTAGGTAGGTATACCACACTTTTATACATATTAAACTAAAATTGACGTAGGTAAGCATACCACACTTTATGTGTGTCGTCATACAGGTATTGCATCTTGCCAAACTAACTTATAGGATATTGACAAAAAAAAAGTAAAAAGTAGTTCTTTAATTAGGTTATCAAAAAATATTTGACAAGACTTTTTCTGTTTTTTACATACTTAACTAAAATTGACGTAGGTAGATACCACACTTTCAAAATTGCCAATACGTAACAAGCAAGTAGAAATTTTACTTGCTTCTGACTTCACGAACATCCACTATCGAATTTTAATGCGTTTTGTAAATATGCATGCATTGAATTAACTGAAGAAAAAATATGTGTCCGTTATTTTTCAGAACAGTGGCTGGTAGACTAATTACGCACATGAAATCGAAAAAAATATAATAAACAATAAATTACCCCTATTGGCTTCAACATTTACTTATTGAGACTTTGTTTTGAAAAAAATAAAAAAACACTTAACTTTGTTTTGAGAAAATATACTCGTATTAAGAAATATTTCTTAATATATTTTCATCGTTATTTTCATGTAGATGAAAAATGTCTAGAAAATATTCTGCAATCTGTTCTATGAAAAATGTTAATAAGAATAACCTAGTGAACCTGCTTATAATTAAAATTTTACCCGTCAGTTGCAAACCTGCAAAGTTAATTTCTAGCACGTCTATATACAAACGGGCACGCCGCATTTGCGGCGGTAAGACCCCTCTTTGAGGAGTGGCTGGAGAGAAGTCATGGCGTCCTGACCTACCGCTTGACGCAGGTCCTCACCGGACACGGAAGTTTCGGGAGGTACCTGTGTCTGATGCGAAAGGAGGAGACGCCTGGGTGTCACCACTGCGAAGATCGCCCGGAGGACACGGTGGAGCATACGGTGCAAGACTGCCCAGCTTGGGCGGAGCACCGACGTGTCCTCACGGCTGCGATAGGCGGAGACCTCTCGCGCCCGGCATTGGTTGCGGCCATGCTGCGGGCCGAGACGGAGTGGGAAGCGGTCAGCTCCTTCTGCGAGGCAGTAATGCTCGTAAAGGAGGAGGCAGGCCGCGAGCGAGAGAGGACAGCGTCCTCCCTCCGCCCCAGCCGCAGTGGTAGGCGCCCACGGCGACGGACGTCGCTCGATGATCTCCGGCCACCGTAGGCGCGGGCATGCGGGCAGCGAGTAAAGGGCAACTCGCTGCCCGACCAAGGACCATGCCCGGGTCGACGGCGCGTTGTGTCCCACGCGCGCCTCAAAGAGCGTCAGCATAATGACGGGGCCCCCCTCTCAGAGGGCCAAAGCCTGCCGGGGTCGCGGGATTATTCCCTTGCCGTAACTCCGGAACTTAACAGGCTATGAAGGACACCGTGGATTTTAGTCAGTAGAAGTCTGACAGTCCCTCCCGCCCTGCCCGGGGTTGGAGGACTCATTTGATGATTTTACCACGCCAAAAAAAAAAAAAAACGTCTATATACAAAAGATTTGGACTATGAACCTAGATCAAATTACTGGGAATAAGAAAATTATTGATGGAAATCGAAAAATATATACAGCTGTAATTTTTTCTCTTTTAACTACCGTTAATTCAAATATGCTTTAAAAATTTCGTCTACGATTTCGAAACACTACAATCATATATAAAATCTTGCATAATTATTATTTTTAATTTTCTCTTTATCTCAATCTATATAGTCCGGAAGGAACTGAAACTCCTGCGCATCGACACGACAGTAAAAACGCTGTAATCCGACAAGATGGTGGTCGCGATAGTCAGTATAAAATGTTTTTTAAGAGCCAACATCATCATATTAGGTTGAACTCTATAATCATTGTAGTCTCTGCTGCTCTTTACAATTTAGTCTATTATTAGACTATATTGGTGACGAAGGTTAATATTGTAAGTGATGAGTCCGAACTGCGCCAGTAGTTTTTGAATGAAAATAAAACTACGCTACGTGATTATTACAATTCGTTTTAGATAATGTATTTGTATAATTATCCACGGTGTTCATTTTTTTGGATCCAGGGTTGATTGAAGGATATTTTTAAACTGGATCTAAAACCAAACAACGAAACGATGTTATTGTCCTTCATAATTTTGATAGCAGTGTTGATAATAGACGCAAACCGCCTTACCACAAAAAGATAAACACCCGTTGAACGCTTGTTTGAAAAAAGTTTAACTGCAAAACGATCCTTAAATCAAGTAGAAATGTCGTTTTGACGTTTTCCATTTTTTTTAGGACAAGTGTTCAACGGGTGTTTAATATTTTTGTGGTAAGACGGAAAGTGTCTGTTTGGGTTTTTTTTATTTCAACTCCTCTCAGGTAAAGTAGGCTTATACGATGCTAGTGATTCGAAAATGCAGACCGAGTCAATACGTTCATAAAGATCTGTGGATTATCAGCACAAGCGTGGTGGGAGAAGCTACTGTACCCAAATATAGACCGAAGTTTAATCTGTGAGAACTGACTTGGGGGTACGACCAGCACTGGGCTCGATTTCTACGTTCAATCTCAGAAGAGAAGATCCATTGGACAGATCCATGATGGATCTCTACTAGTAGATCATTGTTTACATGTTGGAGGTGGACTGACTGTAATGTCACATTAACTGGGCTTGTCTAAACATTGCCTTTATTAAGTCGTGGCAGTTTTGAAAGTAGTTCTTGTGCATTATTTGGTTTGAAATCGAGGAGCATCAAAATAGCCTTCTCCAGCGATTAATATACAGGGTGAATTTTTCAACTGGGCGTGGATGGCTATCTCGGAAACTATGAGGAATATCGAAAAACGTTGAAAGGAGTCTCGAGGCCGATTTTGACGAAAACTAAAACTGCATTATTAGATTTTCAAAAAATCGATAATCCTGGCCAGGAATCGAACCCGCTGATTTTGGAAAAAAAATCACACCCTGTATTATTACACCTTTTGATAGTGTTGCTAACAAGGATCAAATTCTGGGAAGTAATCATATACGACAAACTTAAGGGAATAGTATTTTTTTTATGAAATAGTGTTTTTGTATATCACTTTACTTCTACTGAGCCATATACTTCATTCAAAATTATAAAATATTATCATTGTTTTCAGATGTGGCATGATATAATTATGATAATAATTTCTGATAAAATCCTATTGATATAAAATCTAGACTGATTTTTTTAAATAAAAGTCTATAATTAAACTGAAAGTTTGTATGTAGGCGGTAATCATCGGCAGTACTATTCCGATTATGAAAATTCTTATACATTACGTTCCCATGAAATTCCACAATATAATTCGAGCTGAACCTTTGTGCAAAAACTACTACTATAAGGTGCCTTTATAAAGAAGCAGATTGTCGGTGCAGACGGGTCGGATCTGTACTGATCCCGCTACGGATCTCTCATAAACAGAAGTAATATCAAATCAAAAATGGTTACTCTGAGAGAGATGTTTGATATCACTTTTGAAGCATGCAAGATTATCCTTTGTGCAGAATGCGCAAAACTACTCGTGGGGTACTACAGCCCATGTTACTGAACAATCTTTGTTCTAAGACTTTTGGAAATTCACTAAAAAAAATTTGGTTTTTCATACAAAATGGGAAATTGATGGGGCCCATCAGTATGTTTCTTTTTGTGAATTTCCAAAAGTCTATGAACAAATATTGTTCAGTAACATGGGCTGAGTTACCCCACGAGAGGTTTTGCGCATTTAACGTTACACGTTGTATGGGACATTCCAACATTCTTGTAAGCACCGCTGCAATGGATTGCTGGTCGAGTCAGCACCACCACCGTCTGCCTTTCTTGTCTTTTGTTCGCCTTTATCGTGAATTGATTTTATTCATTAAAGCGATAGACATCAAATATACTTAAAACATTATCATCTCTTTGGTAGTTTGGTGGTTCAAAATTGGTAGTTTCATAAGATCCTATAGTGTTTATACCTTTATTTATACAATAAAACCTTTTTAAAAAAAAATCAAACCGACGAAACATCGAACTGAAAAGCAAAAAATAAATTTTGAGGCGGCGCCAAACATTTTGGACAACATAATAAAAATTAACTATTTGAAGAGCAGAATAGCTCGTTGTATAGCTTGTAGTGGTTGAATTAGCTCATCGTAGCTATTCGTTGATTGTTTTGTTTGGCGCCGCCTCAAAATTTATTTTTTGCATTTCAGTTCGATGTTTCGTCGGTATTGATTTTTTTTAAAAAGGTTGTTAGACTTTTTACGATTTGAGTTTCCTATCTCGTATCAATTTCTGTAACTAAAAAAAATATAAGTTTTTTAAATAAGATTTCTTTTTGTTAACTATTGACGATCTGTTTCTGTCTTCATTCTGAAACTTTCAACGACTGTCATACCCCGGCGATACGTCTAAAGTTCTCATACCGATGAGTGATGAGCCCAAATACGATATAGTTCAGTTAACAGTTAAGGATCTCTTGCTACTTCCCTCTGTCAAATCCTCAGACCCTCGAAAAGAATTATACCCCAGCTAGGTATAAAGTTTTCATCAAGACTAGTGAAATGACTCAAACACGATAAAGGTGCTTTTAATTGTTGAGACCCTGCTATCGGTCACCGTCCTCAAACCCTCTGATGGCAATGATACCTTTACGCGAGGTCCAAAGTTCTCAGGCTGAGTGAAATGAGCCCCAACACGATATACGCTTTGTATTACTGTTAAGGAACTCTTGGGACTGACTTCACAGCCAATAACAGTGGATCTGGAGTTGATCTGATGATGGTGACGCCATCATGTTATGTTCTCCACATCTCTGCTATATTATATTGTCCCGCTACTACAATTTAAAGTTAACCTAATTTCAACAGAATCGGTTCATAATTGAAAATTCTGTAGGAAATTTGACACGGTTAATTCCTTTTTTTCTACCCTTGGAGACCGATTTTGAGTTTTGAACTTAAAATGGGACCATTTGAGATATACCTTTCTGACAAAAAAAGAATTTTTGGCAAATATGGACCACGTTAGGGAAAGTCATGCGCAAAATGGTCCATACATAAAAAAAATATACAGGGTGTTTGGTCCATCGTGTGCCAAATTGAAATGGTCGATAGAAGGGGTCATTTGCTATCCTTTCAGACCCCTTAACACCCCTCATGCCCTGTGGATTTTTTTTAAATCGACTTTTTATTGTTTTACTAAAAAAGACCCAAATTTTACATTCAAATGCAATTTTCTTTTTAAATATCGGTCGTAGACTCTGAACTTTAATTTTATTTAGATGTGTATTGTTTAAGAGTACTTTTAAATACAATATTAGTGACATTAGCCACCTAGTTTTCTTTTAATTCACTCGCAAAGTTAAAACATAAATTAAAGCTGTACATGTTACAGCTGTTCATATGGCTACAGAAAAAAAACTAGAAGCGACTGGGATCTTCCAACTCCCTAATTAATTCTCCAGTCTATCCCCTTGCTAATGATGTGCCACATGCCATAAAAATCTTTTAACAACTTTGTGAATTCACTAGAATTGTGAATCGAGTGCCCTAAAGCTGACATACAAAATTATGATTTTAAACATTTTTTTTTGCTTGAAATGATACCTGACAAACCTATAAATCTTATCTATAAATAATCTGTCTCGTATCTCTATGTTTTAGTGGGATTTACGTGTAAAAAAAATTGCATTTTTAACATTTATTTCATAATTGTTACAAATCCTGCTAAAATTAGTGACCGATGATGTGCCCGTGTTTAATGAACGTTTGCCCATGGTATTTCAAAATGCTGTCCTGCGCATTGGCGTTTGACTGTGAGGAAATATCTTAACAACATTACGCATTGTGGAACACATGTTCCACAATGCGTGGATTGGACGCGATGGCCCTATTCCATGGCCGCCACGTTCCCCAGATCTAACTTCGTTACACTTTATGTCTAGAGACGTCCCAAAGGGCTGGTATAGGTACGCAACGGACGTTCCAACTAGGGAGTTACTAGTCCAACGCATGGAAGCGGCATTCAATACCACTAAGGAGGAAATACGGGGCATGCGGGCAACGAGTAAAGGGCAACTCAATGCCCGACCATGGACCATGCCCGGGTCGACGGCGCGTTGTGTCCCACGCGCGCCTCAAAGAGCGTCAGCATAATGACGGGGCCCCCTCTCAGAGGGCCAAAGCCTGCCGGGGTCGCGGGATTATTTCCTTACCGTGACCCCGGAACAGAAAGGGCTAATGAAGGACACCGTGGATTTTAGTCAGTAGAAGTCTGACAGTCCCTCCCGCCCTGCCCGGGGTGGGAGGACTCATTTGATGATTTTACCAAGCTAAAAAAAAAAGGAGGAAATACGACTTCGTACAACAACTGTCTAAATAGATATCGGGCCTGCATTCGCAACAGAGGCCAACAATTCGAGCAGGATTATGAAATAAACGTTAAAAATGCATTTTTTTTTTCAAGTAAATCCCACAAAAACATAGAGATACGAGGCAGATGTTACCTTATATGAATGAGATAAGACTTATAGGTTTGCCAGGTATCAAAAAAGAAGAAAATAATTAATTTTGAATATCAGCCTTGGGTGACTCGATTCACAATTCTAGTGAATTCACAAAGTTGTTAAAAGATTTTTATGGCATGTGGCACATCATTAGCAAGGGGATAGACTGGAGAATTAATTAGGGAGTTGGAAGATCCCAGTCGCTTCTAGTTTTTTTTCTGTAGCCATATAAACAGCTGTAACATGTACAGCTTTAATTTATGTTTTAACTTTGCGAGTGAATTAAAAGAAAACTAGGTGGCTAATGTCACTAATATTGTATTTAAAAGTACTCTTAAACAATACACATCTAAATAAAATTAAAGTTCAGAGTCTACGACCGATATTTAAAAAGAAAATTGCATTTGAATGTAAAATTTGGGTCTTTTTTAGTAAAACAATAAAAAGTCGATTTAAAAAAAATCCACAGGGCATGAGGGGTGTTAAGGGGTCTGAAAGGATAGCAAATGACCCCTTCTATCGACCATTTCAATTTGGCACACGATGGACCAAACACCCTGTATAACAAGAAAAGGGCGCTTGCTCTTTGCAGCCCAAAGACATTAAACTATAAACGAGCAGTAGACGGGACATCACGAAGAAATTTGTGATCCAAAATTTTTTACCAATAGGTAAAAAGTCCCTCAAGTATCTAAATTTTACAAGTGCGTTGCAATACAACGCTTAAATCATCCATGCTACTTGACGCACGGCATCAACAATTTTGTATGACTTTTTCCCAATGAAGTTAGCTCTATAATAGGCTAGTTCATAATCTCTTTGTTATAGCCGCATTTCAAAGGAGCGTGGGCGAGTCTGTGGGAGGCCACGAGCGGGGCGCCGAGGGTCTAAAACGACCCCCTTAAGGCCGAGACTCCACCAAAGCTGTAAAAAGTAGTTTTCACAACCAATAGACCCGGAGTGAAGCTTGAGTAAAAGCGCAATTCTATTGGTTGTTCATTTAACACATCTACTCGCACTTTGGTGGACCGGCCAAATGGCTTAGCAGAATCCTCTGATACATCGAAAATACTGCAGCATTAATTTTGAAAAAAAAAATATATGGTAAAGTTGAGGACTAATGTTAGGTCTTATGTTTGGCGAAAACATGATTCCATAAAATTTTCTCAATAGAAAAAATCCCAAAGTTACCTCTAAATTGAACAAACCGCTGGCAATCATAAAATACTTAAAACTAGATCGTGAAACTTTTTGTACTAACTGAACTAACTATAAAGCAGATCTTTATGTTATTTATTTTTTTGAATTTTCTTTTTTTCGTCGTAAAATGAATATATTTGTGTAGACAGCTAAAAGAAAGAGCAAGCAATAGTGCGTGGTACGTGCAAGTGCGAGCGAGTAAGATTATATTGAAATACTATGGAGCCTTAAACAATATTCATAACGATGATTCACTTCTCAACGTTATTGGCTATTCTTCTATTATTCATAATCAAAGTGAATCGTTAGGAATATTGCTAAGTGGCCGCTTTATAACCGCAGGTCTGTTTTCATACCACTGTAAATCAAGTTAAGCTATAATAACTGTGATTTTCCGCAACACTAGCCAATTATTTGCATGGAATATACTTCGCTTTTCTAAAGTTTTGTTTATGTTTATCCATCAGTCTGTAAACAGCAATCTAAATGGCAGGTTGAAAATAGAATAGCGCCTACTCGAGTGGTCGTAATGAAGGGCAATCATTAAAAAGCTGTAAGCAACCGAAGCTTCGCTTTCGTTGGTAGACGCCCACGGCGACCGACGTCGCAAGACGACCTCCGGCCACCGTAGGCGCGGGCATGCGGGCGGCGAGTAAAGGGCAACTCGCTCTCCAACCATGGACCATGCCCGGGTCGACGGCGCGTTTTGCTCCACGCGCGCTTCAAAGAGCGTCGGCAAAATTACGGGGCCCCCTCTCAGAGGGCCAAAGCTGGCGGGGGTCGCAAGAACTTATCTCATTACCGTGACCCCGGAACATAAAGGGCTAATGAAGGGCACCATGGATTTTAGTCGCCCTGCCCGGGGTGGGAGGAGTCCACGCAAAAAAAAAGCTTCTCTTTCGTCAATCTTCGCCATTAAGAAAACACCTTCGGCTTTTTAATATTAGGCGGAATCCAACTTTCGGTTTAAGAAACAAAGTGAAGTTCCTCAATACTCCTTTGAAAAGGAAGAATTCCAGGGTTGTTGAACCTTCGGCGTCGGTTAGAAATCGACTTTCAGTCGTACTCTATTGAACATTCTGGGCTGAGCGAGAATTCCAGCTACATATAATGTTAAAATTAATTATTTACAACGAAACGCTTCAGTAAGGTTTCGTGGCACCGTGAGTAGGAGGTTTCTCGTTGGTAAAGTGATATTCTATATTATTCTAGTCTAGATCTTGTGCAAAGAGTCTCAAAATTAAACATTTATTCTGAATGCTATTTATATGTCTCTTTGAATATACCTTTACCAGCATAGGTTAATAAAAAAAAATACTGTGTTTCTACAATAGTTCAGCAGCAAATAAAAAAAAAATATTTAACGAAAAACAAAAAACCCGACTGCGTTAAAAAAAAACTAAAAAGAAAGAAACAAGTCCAGTAGTTAAGAATTCACTCATTCACACTCACAAGGGGACCGAAAAAAAACGTAGATAATAAATAATTTGGACCGGTCCCCCAACGTGACGTATTTTTTTAATAATTATTAATACATAGTTAGGTACTCTAGGATTGAGTTTTTTTTATTATTTAGTACTTTTTAAAGGAATCTTGGTTTTTGTGTCGGGGGTTTTTTAAATTTTTAATTTTCGTTAAATTTTTTTTTTTTATTTCATACTTTTTAGTTACTATTCAGAGAATTATTGTTTTGCTAAACAACTTTAAATCGTTATATATCCTAAACTATTATTTAAAATGAAAAATGATAAAGGAAACCTAATGATGATTTTAAAATACCTATTCAACGATACCCCACATGACATAGTTCATCGACATTTTTTTTTTTTTCATTTTGACAATATGGCGTCTGGTTGTCGCTGTGGTGAATTTTGATTACTGTCATGTGATGACACTCGCGAGATTAAGACGAATCGATTGACGTAAAAATTATCAAAATCGGCCTACGCATTTGGTCTCTAGAACGCCACATAGAAACAAACATAAATACATACATACTTACATACATACATACATAGACTGATAAACACATTACCCTCCTTTGCGTCGCGCAGTCGTGTAAAAATTGAGACAGACCCGATAAGTTAAAAGGATACTAGTGATGGGGTTACCTCGCATCATCCCATGGGTGACAATTAAAAGTTATCCACCTTACCACCAAAAATAAACAACTTTTGAAAGCGTATCTAAAAAAAGTGTAACTGCAATACAACCCTTATATCAACGAGAAATGTTGTTTTGACATTGACAGTTCTTTTAAACAAGTGTTCAATAGATATTTATCTTTTTTGTGGTAACACGATATATATTTCATGATTGGCTACAGGTTCTTAAGAGCCTATACTACCTCAAATGGCTTAGCAGAAACCTGTGATACGTCGAAAATACTACAGCATTAATTTTGAAATAAATATATGGTAAAGTTGAGGATTAATGTTAGGTCTTATGTTTGGCGAAAACATGATTCCATAAAATTTTCTCGATAGAAAAAAATCCCAAAGTTACCTCTAAATTGAACAATAAAACGCTGGCAATCAGATAATACTTAAAATTAGATCATGAATCTTTTTATACTAACTGAACTAAATATAAAGCAGGTCTTATGTTATTTACTTTTTTGAATTTCCTTTTTTTTCGCCGTAAAATTAATAGATTTGCGTGTAGACAGCTAAAAGAAAGAGCAAGCAATAGTGCGTGGTACGTGCAAGTGCGAGCGAGTAAGATTATGCTGAGGTACTATAGACCCTTAAGCGTATTCTGGTCTTTAGAAATTGACTAATTGTAGCGTTCTATCTTATCCTCACGAGATTGCCTCAGGGTCAACCGACGAAACTGTTAATTTGTAATTATCCATGTGTCCAGAACTAAGTTTATCGGATACTCCCCAAAGATACCCAAATTGAGCAATTAGTAGTTGCTTAAATTAGAAAAGAATTGAGTTAATCAAAAGGGCAAAATTCATTTGTTATTTAACCCAGCATCCAGATTTCTTAGAATAATCAAGTACTCGTACAATACACAATCATATTTCTCAGTATTTTGATTATGTTTACGCAGCTTCTATTTTATTTAACTTCAAATAATAGAATACTGCCTGTCAGTAGAACTGAAATTGGAATCTTTTGGCTACTGTCATATTATTCTGATGTCTTTTTTAGAATAAGTAACTTGATTTACGTAGTAAACTCACTTTTTGGATTCATATAATCATTCAGGGAGAGTCACGTAATTTAAAAAAAGTTTATTTATAGGGATACTATAAAATGTTTAACATTTTTCAATGGAAATGCGTCAATCCACCATTCATTAGGTATATTTTTCTGCTTCATAGAGTACAATCGGCTTAATCGAGTAAAAGGCCGCGAAATTCTCAGAAAAATTGATGTTATACTTCCCACATTCATTCTGAGGGTACTGAGGGATTTATTATTGCGACGAACATCACTTACCTAGGTACGAACACCCACTACGTAGCTCGAACATAGGGATTACAACATTACATAATAAATATCTGGTTGACCGAGCTTCGCTCGGTTTTTAAAATGTCTATATCTTGGGAACCGAGCTTTTCTCGAACCTGGGATCTTAATAAATCGATTCCTTGAGCCGAAAAACCCCTAATCTACTGTAACTTTCATGAAAATCCTTGGAGCCGTTTCCGAGATCCTGATTATATATAAATATACAAGAATTGCTCGTTTAAAGATATTAGATGAGAGGCGTCTTTAATTTTAAACAGCGTTTTTCTTTTGTAACACAGTGCAGAACAGCTGTAATGTACCGATCTTTTTGAACGTTTTTTAAGCGCTTTTATTGAACTGAACCCTGTAAACTCTCTTTCAAATCTTGAGATAGCTCTTTGCACTTCAGCTGAAACTTTGGACACACATGAGGTGAGGAATGTTTGTGTTTGTCGTGATATTTTGAGGATACAACTCAAGATCTCACAATAAAAACGATCATATACTTCTTACTTATATTTTCCCGTGTATATGTATGTTTCTGATATGGTACCAGCACTCCGCCCCCAACTAAGCCCACACGAAGAGTTTAAAATAAGCAAATTTTTCCATTAAAATGAGTATAAATAACATATACCCTATAGGTAATCGGAAACCAAACAGTGTTTAGCAATGCATCGTGCAGGCGCGGTCGCAGCCTGAAATTTTGGGGGGGGGTCACTCACTACACTAATGAAAAATATGTATCTGGAATAAAATAAACATTATTGCACAAGATGTCAGCAAACTATTTATCGCCGTTAGGGGATAGTTAGAAATGTCCTTTTAATATTTGGCATATTTTTGAGATTTTTCAATGTGACCTTAGGTTTTGGGGGGGGTCATGTCCTCTGTGACCAACCCCCCCCCCCCTTCGGACTGCGCCTGGCATCGTGTGCCAAGGTAGGCTATAAGTTTATCCCCTCGACAGACCGGGCTCATCTCCGTAGTAAACTTAGTTACGTGCGGGCGGTTGACGCATGTATACCTACTGAACGTACGTTGTAATAATAATTTTGTTTTGATACTAGATTGATAGAATGATTGACGCAATGTCTAAGAGATTGGCTACTACTAGGTTCCTTATTTGATTTCGTTTGAAGATTCGATTGTTATCATATTGAACCTGGCATCTCGATAATTCAGTTGTAAGATGTTAAAATGTAACGTTTGTGCGAAAATCTTGTTGTGAAAATCGAACCCCACAGCGGTGCGATAATACGTCTCGGTTCGAAACGACTACTGATATAGAGCATCTGCTACGATACGCGTCAGGAGTTTGATTCTCGCACTAAACAAATATTAATATCTCCTACAGGTAGTTATTCTGGTTCTAGATGTGTGTATGTATTTGAAATCACAGGAGGAATAGGGCAAAGATTTTCCAAATGACTGAAAGAGAGTTAATGTAATAACATCCTGTTAATATTATAAAGTACCTATAGATGTTTATTAGTCGGAGCCTTCCTCAAAAAAATACTATCTAACACAAAACATATTTTTAAACCAGAACCAGTAGTTCCTGATATTAACACGTTCAGCCAAACAAACTAATTATTATAAGTGTATAGATGAATATAACGGAGAATCGTTATCAGAAGGGTCGCGATATCGGAAATAACACTCACAAAATCTTCGTTTTTTACACTTTTAATTACTTGCTTATACACACTGCATACAAAGACTCAAGGATGCCCGAGATATAGCTCGATTAAAAACTAAGGCATTGGGAAGTTTAGCATGGAGGAGCAACCAAGATCCAGCTTGCCGGACCGAAGTGAAATGAACACTTTGAGTGTTCACTTCACTGAAATGTCCGCCCATGTGGCCTACCCCACACGGGCTAGCCAACATAATTATCTGTCAACGTCAGTACCTGTCAGTGTCGAATAGCTGATTAAACTTCCAATCGACATTTGACTCGACTATTGGCTCGTTGTTGCCATTACTCTCCACGCTAAGCATCCTCAAATTATCACTAACTTGAGTTCCTAAACGTTATCTGTCCAATTTAACTACATAGTTCCTCCAATGAGAGATAGATGGCATTATTCTAAATTAACAATAATAAGCAATTGAGATTCAAAATTGTGTTTCTGTTTTGATTACGCTGCAACTATAATAGATGGCGTTATTCTAAGTTATTGTGCTTCTGTGTTGATTCTCCGACAAGTAGATTATGCCCCCGCAAAACCTAGTCCCCAAATAAAGGAAGCATCAGCAATGCAGTAGGAGTTCAGTCAGCTTCAGAGAAAACTCACCCCTTTAGGTAGTGATGCCACTCACAAAGGGGGTGAGATTTTTCAGAAGCTTCCCATACAGTACAAGAGTAAACAATTGTAAATAAGGTAGGCTGTAAAAGCTAACATTACTATCATATGAACAGGAAAATGTACTTAAAAGCCTGTCGCAAAGTCTTTAAAAATAACGGACGGTCCTGACATTTTCTTGTCCACTTTTACGGTAGTTTGCGTAAACGTAATATTCCGTTTCAAATTGCCATTCTGTAAACGCCATAGATGCAAAGAGACATGAAACTTCTTTGACGGTTACCTAATCGAAAGCTACCGCACCATAGGTGCTCAAATGAGAATACAATCGTTGCTCTAAATTTAGGTGACCTTAAAATCGCATTTCAATTGCTTAAACGGGAATACGTAGCCATTTTTCCTGTTTGTATTATAATATCCCAATTTTGTTACCCTATTAATTTAATAACTTCAAACACACAATAAAATTTCTTACTAGGGACTTAGGAATAAAATTTTGATTTTCAAAACAAAAATCATTTATTTAAATTATCTAAAAATGTTGGTACTTAAATTTACTTAAGAATGTAAGCCAAATAAAAAAATAATATTTTGATACAGTTAAAAACCATAATTGCACTTATATAATTTAAATAAATGATTTTTGTTTTGAAAATCAAAATTTTATTTCTAAGTCCCAGGTGCGACATTTTGCGAAAGAGACATTCTGCGAAAGAGACATTCTGCGAAAGAGACATTTTACGAAAGAGACGTTTTACGACCAGGTGGCATTTTGCGAAAGAGACGTTTTGCGCCTAAGCCGGACGAAGGCTGGACGAATATTACCATAAACCAATAATTGGATTGAAGCATTTTCCAAACCACAACGCTACTTCAAAAAGCTGCGACACTATGCACATGTAACGACTGTATGATCACCTTTTGTCGTTGTGGTGCGGTGTAGGTTGTGGTTATTTAAAAAAAAAACGTAACTGATAACTGATTACCAAAACTTTTTCTACTTTTACGGGAAAATTTGAAATTTGGTAGGTAAACAAAATTCAAATTAACGATGTTGAGTAGGTACGACTAATAATTGCGGTAATTATGACGGTAAATGAGCAATTCATAACTAAGCTTATTATATTTTGAAGCGAATTTATTTTTTGGTAGACTTTGTAAATGAAATGAGAAGGTTTAAGACTAATTTGAACATTACTTAGGTCCACATTTTATACCAAAAAGGGTTTGAACATTTTTGTATGGGGTCTAGCAGGTGCCATCCGCCATTTTGATTTTTTTAATGGTGGCCACTCATGAAACATCCATATATCGATAGATCACATCAATCCAAACTAAAATGTAATAGGCAAAAGCTCGTATGACGTCACGTTTCGGAGTTATGAGCTGTCAAACATGTACAAGTAGCGACACATTTTTCACAATTCCAGGATTATTTCGTTTATCGCAATTTCAGTATTTAAAATACGTGGAAAAACTAATATTCCATTAGTTTATTGCGGAATAGTTTTCTTTTTGATCTATAAACATCAAAATATTAAAAAGAAAAGTGTATTCTGAAAAAAAGGCTGATAAGAAATTGGTACAAAAGACACAAAGTTCTTTTTGCTAATATTTAAAGTTGTGATATGACATTTATTTATAAAGGATCAACGCAAATAGTTTTTTTATTGCCACAGCTGGGGACTCATGCATCCTCTCTCACTTCTCTGTGAAGGGAGTGGGCTGTAATCTACCACACGAGCCCAGTGCGGGTTGGTAGACGCATCATGTCTTCTAAATGTAGCTGTTTCGTCATAAGTTTTCCTTTTACGGTTTTTAGAGCAGTGGTGATGAAATAAATTACACAAAATACGCTCGCTGCATGACCATGGAGGCCATTAGCACAAAGCGATCAGTTATCAACATAAAATCCCAAAAAAAAGCAGTTGCCTCATTCATTTGGGTCGAGTAGTTATGAAGTTGTACAATAAAGCTAAATGCCCTCAATATATTGTGACCTTTAGTGGAACAGGGTACACGTGGCAACCCTTTTTTACATTCTTTAACCAAGGCGGCATTCTGGATATTTTGTTCAATCTCTACGGCCAATTTGTACTTTAGTATGGACAGCTATACAACTAGTATAACCATCTACGCTTTCAAGGGACCCAACCACATCGTGACGCTGTCTGTACTTATATTAGTTTTGGCTGTGACCTTTCGATAATCCAAATCGTACTACAAAGTTTTTCGTTCTAGAAATAAACTACGTATAAATACCACCCACGGCAAATCCTAAAAATGTTACTTCAAGTTAGATCTATCTTTAGAAAAGATAACTCCAGATATACAAAAATATCGTACACGTAGCCTACACATAAAGCAATGCATAAACACTATAAACAGTATTAGCTGATCGTTTTTTGTAGGGAAAGATCAAACGAAACGAGACCAAGAAAAACTGGATTTGTATAGCTTGATGTGTAACCGTGTGTACACATTCAATTCGTCCAGTATTATCACTATATTACTGAATATTTTAAACCTAAAATAGTCCTTTTTCTCATACATTTTGTCCGGAATTGATTAAACCGTATATGACCATTG
Organism: Agrotis segetum; assembly: GCA_036375495.1. Taxonomy (NCBI): domain Eukaryota; kingdom Metazoa; phylum Arthropoda; class Insecta; order Lepidoptera; family Noctuidae; genus Agrotis; species Agrotis segetum. The sequence goes on along the minus strand of JAQSVV010000485.1, from coordinate 640,079 downwards.
CAAAACCTTGTTTCGCACTGTTTCGTGAATTTCTTTCGTGTTTTCACACTATCATTATCTTCAAGGAAAACATCGGGCATCTGAATTATTATGAATATATAAGTAACTTGTAAATAAAACATTCTAAAAATAACACACTTAATACTTTTGACGTAGTCGGGATCTTTTTGCGGGCTTCGAAGTCAAAAGGATTATGTTTTCCCTTCTCAAGCCGAATCTCTGCGACATCGATAAATTACTTACCGATATTTTTAGCGCAGACTAGGCGTCTATCTACAATATGTACTGTAATGAGCATTTTACACTAATGTCTAAATTAAAATGTTCGAGTACCACGCAAGGAAATGAGTATATTTTGTGGAAGACAAACTTAGCGATGCGGTGTTCTGCGTCGCCCGGACGGAGTTTTCCACATCCTAATAAAACGAGTTGTCCTACTTTATTATAGTTGTCCTTCGTTATACACCTGGCAATCATGTATATGGAGATTAGAATAATAAATAACACAGCAGCTGAAAAACTTCCATAATTCATAGAACGTAAGTTGTCAGACGTTTCTATTTGCGTAGCTGCCAATCTTGCCGCCTCCTCGTTCTCTAGACGAATTTTTACTTAAGTGCCCTATGTATGTACGTGTAGTTTTTATTCATCTGAGTTTTGCAATCTTCGTTTTTCTGGTATATACGAGTACTAATCATAGTTCACAGCGCAACCCACTTTATCAACGGTGACCTATAATATCTCATGTTACGCTGAGTAATAGTCGTTTGACTTCCGCAATCTTTGACAGAGGATCTATTTTATGGACCAGAGTTGATGTAGTCCCTCGTCTACTTTATTTATATTTCGTAGTTGCCCCTTACAAGAAAAAAATAAAGGATGAGGTCACCTATTTTGAATCTTGAAGCAGTCGATTTATCTATGTTACTCCAATTGTCGAGGTTTATCTAAACAAGCTATTGTCAAAAGTGAGATACCGAAGATGATAAAGTGAGAATTACCATTTTGACACTATCATTTTAATGAAAAATATATACATTGTTATTTTAATGAGCGTATTCTTCCTTGTTTCCACTTAATTGAGACTCGGTAGCATCGGACTCGAGTTGTGGATACATCAAGAATAAGACTTTAAATCGAATATTCGCAAATCGTTTCGAAATTGTTTGGAAGCGGATTGATATCGGGTTTACATGTGAGGGGCGAGGCTGCGCGCGCACCCCTACGAGTCCGTAGCGCTACGAGCGCTTCAGTCGCGTCCGAGCTACGTGAACTATTGACTGCTACGCCGTAGCACTACGATAACAAACTGAGTATATTCATATACCGTCAAAGTGAATCAGTGACGTGCTCTCAAAGGAGTAGCGGGAACTTATTGAGAAACAGGTCCCAAGGTATGTAATACATATTAAGTTGATATTTTATCATTTTATATTATTGAATTTTAGTCATCCCTGTTTTAATGATGTCGTAATATCTAGAGCATTCTCTTTTACCGATGGATATTGTTACGAAATGAATCCGCTAATATAAAATGGAGACGATTAAGAGAAACCTTTCTGGTTTTATTATTTAAAGATTTATTATATTTAATGACTTTTAGCGATGTGGTATTTAAATTTTCGGATTAGTTGTTGTTTTACGCATTCATTCTTGATTCAACTTCCATTTATTTGCGTGTCCTATTCATTCTTATGTCCGACTCTATATTTTCTCTTTCGTCTACTATCCGAATTGAGCATTTTTCAAATAAAATTCAATAGTAAATGCATGTCAATAGCAAGAAAAATCTGTTGAGTGATGTAATTGTTATTTATAACATTTTATTCTATGTAACTACAAACATTGCTCGCTTAATTTTTGTGCACTTTTCATATATGATTGAACACAACACACTATCTCTTTGTTCACTGCCAGAGCTGCATGCGACATTGTATTTTACTATTCAACTATCTCTTTCTCTTTTGTTTCTAACTCTATTATTTGTTAGTTGTATCTAAGCTTAGGTAGCAGAATTATCTGCGGCTTCGGAAACATCCACGAAATTCTTTAGAATGGGTTGTTATGTGACTGTGACTGTAACTTCCAATTTTATATTTCGGCTGATGCTTTTGACAATTCATAACTGCATGTAATGTACTGATCGAAATGCATAGACATTGTCAGATTACTCGGTCAACCGTAGCTGAACTTAATGCATGATGTCAGCCATTTTCAAGATATAGAATTTTAATCGAGAATATGCAAATAGAGTTGATTTGGTGATTCTGGTGATCGTAACTTATAACTTAAGTTGATGGTGTCATGATTTGTCCATTTTATAAGCGTTGCCATGATCAGACCTTGACCAAAGAATATAAGTTTGTAAGACTGCCAATCTGTACCTTTTGTCAGAACGAAGTCTTTCGGGACAGCCAGTAGAAATGAGTTGAAAACAGATTCGCCATTCACAGGCCAATTAACAACCAATTGATATAGATAACAATAATCTTCTAGATCAAAAGCCCACTCAGATGGTGTCATCGAGTAACCTCAGTCGGGAAGTGACGATGGAATCGATTCAACATAATTATAACTTTGGAGCATCAGCGAGGAGGGTTATAAACACAAATCTATACGACGCTTATCGTTTTTCGAAGCCGTAAAAGATGATGGAAAGAGTTAATATGGCATAACTCAGGGTTACGTCTGAGGTGTTCGGCAGTGTAGTTTTGTACACACATGCTTACATAACTATAAATAATCATATGGAAATTCGTATTGAAATTGTGATACGTGAACTTAAATTTAATATGTTGTATCATAGAACTTTTTCTTAAATGGTAAAGACGAACAAATTCCTTAAGGTTTATAACTATGCATGCGAATTTATTGGTGTATTGAAGAACGGTAGCCATCGCCTGACGGCTTTTAGCCACCACTCACGCGAAAAGAGGTGGCCTATATTTCGAAATGGGTGTTATTAAAAAGGGGAGTCTTATCGGCTTTCAGGCAGAGATACTAAGGCTTTATGTCTATAAGTAGTGCTCCTTATTACAGATATCGAGAAAGTGTTACGTCATGCAATAGAACATTCATAGTTGGAACGTGCCATTTCAAACTCCTACAGGCTATGAGCTCCTGGTATACCACGTTATGTAAGATAACATTCAAACGGATATTTGTTTTAAAACCCTTTTGACTAACGGAGTGTTGTTTCTGTTAATAATACCTTCGTAACACGTCAGGCTCATACGAGATCAAATGAACATTTCGCATAACAAAACACGTTGTTCCTGCGATTAAATGTTTTAGTGGCTTTGTAAAGGTACGAGTACGATGCCTTGAGCCGGTTTTCGACTACAGACAGTGTGAATAATTTAGCGGCACATCTAATACACGCCTGTGGGAGAGTGGCTTAAGGGAATATCCCTCTATGTTTTATGAAAATGTTCTGGTCACATAAAATAAGGAGTGAGAAAATAATTCAAAATCTAGATTTATGCCTAGATTTGTGCCTAGAACAACCCTAAAGGTTGTTCTAGGCACTTTCAAACAGACAAAAATTTTAAATTAAAAGTAAAAATAATGAAGTTTACGTCACAAGACATAATAATTGTAAAAGTACTGTAGTGGCCAAATGGCTGATTAAATTGGTCTGACTTCGTTCATTGTCCGTCTAGCCATTTCATTCAAAGTTCAAGGAATTATTTGCAGTTATAAAGCATGCGACTTCGTATTCCTTAGTAATTGATTTAGTTTCACACAACTGACATAATGTAGCATGTGGAAATTGTATTTTTTAACCTGTCCATTATTTCTAGGAATCAACACAACTAAGTCTCGGAAAGTAATATAAGTATGTTTTAAAGCGCAACAAGCTTACTTCACTATAAGCTTAATATGGCAACCCACGCGCGTTTTAAAATGGTTAAAAGTTCTTTAAAGATTTCTCAGTCATATAATGTTCTTATTTAGTAGAGATCCGTTGTAAATCCTTGAATCCTTCGAAATCCAAATGGTTACAAATAAAGTTACGGTAAACACAATATTAGTATTAATTTAACATGTTGTTCGTATCATTTTGTGCACTTTAACATTTTATATACTCCAATATTAAATTAAATGTAATTTTTAACAACGCAACGGCAACGGTTCAATCGACGGTAGAAAAATAATTGTCCCTGAGCGGGACCCATTGATCAAAGAGCCGATAAATCCAATTTCTTACTGATGCTGTCAGAAAACAGGTAGATTAATGCAGACAATGACCTAATGTCATTTGCAAGAAGAAGTGGGTTGCCTCTTATCACAGAACTTCAATTAATCCTTTACCTTAGAAACTGATTGTATTAAGATAACATATCATGACGCCTGTTATCTCCAAAGGGTTAGAGACTAGGGTGCACTATACAAAGTTTAACGTTAAATGCGCAAAAGAGAATTTCAAAAAGTCTTAAAACAAACATTGTTCAGTAACATGGGCTGAGTTACCCCACGATTGGTGTTGCACATTTAACGTTACTAGTTGTATAGTACATCCACATGTCACCAGTTACGCTAGCTAAAGCCCTATGTAATGGGGGTAGTTGTTAAATCTACAACCTAGCGTAAATCCATACCGTGAACATACAGCTATTCCTGTTGGAGAAATCCCACACATTGCTCGCATTTGTGGAAACTCAGAACTAATGTATGGAGCCAGATGTATTTCTATTCATGATTGAGTTACATTTTAAAAGCAGAGCATAAACTCGAATTGATTGCTTTTTATAATATAAGCGGGACCGTCTCATGAGATAAATGTGACCCTGAAACATTAAGAGATTTTAATCAGTATGTATTTATAAGGCGCGGGCCACATAGAAAAGACGTAAGACGCAGACGGGGCGAAGACATATGTCTCTTCGGCGTCTCTTTCATACAAAATGTATAAAAGCGTCGCGACGACGTAAAACACACTGAAGAGACGAGGCGCGGACGGACTCTCATACATTTTCGCACGTCCGCGACGCGTCCTCGTCTTACGTCTTTTCGTGTGGCCCGCGCCTAACTTCATGCAACACAAAAGGAACATTGGACGAACTTAATGCCTGAGGCATACTCAACCAGTCAACTAAGGGTAGTAAAGAAGTAACGTACGAGTCTGACAGTCCCTCCCGCTCCACCCTGAGCGGGTGGACTAATTGGGTAATTTTACCACACGTATCTTTCGTGTAGGAACATGTTGGAAGAAGCTTTAACATATCAGAGTAGGTAATAAAACCCTGGCATTACATCCTTCTCTAAAATGTTTACAGAAAAGCTCACGAACTATTGTAAGAGTTTCCTATCACGGCGTAAAACTTATATTATAACAGTATTGTGTGTTGTACGCCTTGCAGACATATTGCTGTTCTGCAAGTTTTTATACTTGAACATTGCGCAAGTTGTCAGCGAATATTGTAAAAATATTTGTTTTACTTTGATCTTTTTGGGAAAATTTATTGAAGTGCTAAGTTTTTTAGACATAATGATAATACAGAAAGTTCTTTATTATGTTCCATTTGTATAAACCAGGTCTATTAGTCCATTTAAACCAACCAGTAATTAATAAAACCGTTTATGTTACCCAGCAGACATTCGAAATATGATAATGTCTCTATGTTAAAATATGGTAATTCTCTTATATGTAGCATCTCGAGCCCTTTTGACATTATAAGCTTCAAAACCCAGTTTCATTACTAATTCCGTATGATTTCAGTTTCAGCCATTTCATCATTGTTTGTCCCGAAATAGCTTTCGCTGCACAGTAAATGTCAATCTACGTCGATACACGTAGTATAAAGCTCAGGCTACACCGATAGTTAGCGGGCGAGAGAGTCCGCTTCTCGTGGTGTCCCACTCTAGCCTGCTTTGTCGATCTTCTTTTTCGCCTAATCGAGGGTCGTTTTCATATGAAGTAGTTTTTTTATGAGAACCCACATGATTTAGCAAGCCAAGGGTCGCTTACTTCCCCTTGCTCGTTCGCTCGCTTGCTGACTGTGTGGCCTACACTTTAAGCTTAATGAAACCAAACGCACCACAATAGGCAGATGTTGCCAGCCGAAACAAATACGGCTCGCCCTAAATTACATTTGTTTCATGTTCACACGTTTTCTTTGTGAATTTTTCCCTTGTATATTCAAACAAAAACTCACGTTCGTATAAATTAACCCGGATCATTTACATAATGCTGGATCTTCATTTATCGCGGCCATCCAGAGACTCTGCTTTGACCTCTATATTGAGCTTAGTAAGATTAATGCCTATTCAGAGTCAATTTTGAATAGATAAGTCATTAATCTAGGTAGTAATCACTGTAGAAGGATATGGCACATATGTATGTAGTGACAGTAATTGTCAGCGCTAATGAACCCGTTTTGATATCTTTGATGTTCTGTGATTGGTTAGGGAAGCGAGATGTCCGTTTGTGTGAAACAAAAACGATGCGCTCATTGGCTATGTGTAATTGGCAATTTAGTCAATTGTGTGCTATTAATATAATTCTACTGAAATAAAACTGGCTTCACTAAATGTTTTATTAGCAGACTTTAACGCACGGGTTGTACTCGCGAGCTGGACAGATCACGGCTCGTAACGTTGGGGAAAATGAAATAATTCCATTAGCACCTCAACAATTATAATTTAGGATTTCAGTAATGAGGTCTCGAACGGTGTAATTTACTGCGACTTTTGCTTGATAAGAACCAACGGCTTAAAACAAATTACGTCATTGTGTGCTCAAAAGCTTTGTAGCTTTGTTCACACCATCTTCATAATTTTTACTTTAACATGTATGAAGGGATAAGAATGAAAGGATGAAGCGGGTTCAAAGGGTGTGAGAATCCACTTAAGTATGAATTCTTTTCTCATATCCGCACAAACTAGGCGAGACTAGTATAAGCGGCTTGAAAGAAATGTTAATGAGTACAGTGTTGCGTGATGGATGAATATGAAGTGCAAAACGAACAGTTTGACGTTATATGATCTTTCCAATCCGTCTGTAGTAATGAAAATGGGTTTAAGCTTTTCCCCGTAGGTGTCATCATCGCCCACACATTTGGAATATTCTAGAACGATTTTACGGAAAAAGAAGTAAGCACATGGTAGCTGATGTAATGAGGAGTAACTTAGGCTACTAAAAAGTAGTTTTAGAAAAACCCTTTGTTTATAAAAAATACATTGTTGAGTACGTCCACTCGAACGAAGTCACGGGCACAGCTAGTATATCATACACACAGTATAATTATCATAGATATACAGCTAGTATATATATGACACTTGAAATAGTACATTATGCAACGAGTGAATAAAGAGCGGATTTAAAGCGAGGGCCTTATGTATGAATCAAGAGCAAGCGAAGGATTTTAATGACTGAATCACGACCGCAGGGAGTGATTCATGATGATTGAATCACGAGCGAAGCGAGTGATTCAAGTATTTAAATCCTGAGCGACGCGAGTGATTCAGGCCCTCGATTTAAATCCGTTTTATTCACGAGTTACATACGATACTTTATACCATGACCACAAGAAAAATAATAATCAAGCGATAATAGATAGGTATTTAAAGAAGAAAAAAAAGACAAAGGTGCGTTTACAAGCATCTAAATTCACATACACAAACACCCAGATCCGAAATAAATAACTGTAGATCATACGAAAATATGCTCCGTGCGGGAATCGAACCCACTGCACGCGACGAAGTAGTCCAATCGCTCGGTCAATGAGCCAATAATGTTTTAAATTAAGAGTAATGTTTTCCTAACAACACGGGGGCTGACGGGGGTGGACCGCAGCAATGTGTTCTAAATTCAAACATCAAAACAGTGAGAAAAAGAGCTTTTTCATCCCACCTATTCGAAAAGGACGACTTGGTTCGCCTTTAAGTGCGCCCAAAACTGGTGTTTTCTATAGGGAACGTTTAGCGGGCAGAAATGAGTTTTTAATCCTCTTTATAAGTGCGCCGGAAAGAACATTGCCGCGCACTTTTTGAATTTGGAACATCTAAGTGCGCCGCAAAGAACATTGCCGCGCACTTTTTGAATTTGGAACATCTTAGTGCTCTGCACCAAAGAAATCAAACGCAAATAGTGTTTGAATAAAGACTGGCTGGAATGACGGCCCATAGTCACGCCGCGTCGCTGGCTGAATAAAAATTATAGATTGTTTTTTTTTTTTCGGACAGTGGCATGGATGTATTAACTGTAGGTTGTAATTTAATGTTTTCCATGATGCGTTCACATGTTTTCGCCTCGTTCTCAATGGAATCTTCTATATAATTTTCATAATTGCGAAAATGTCTCAAATGTAAATATGTATAAGTTTTTAGTTGTTTTAATATTAGATAATTTCAAGTTAGTTGTTGCATTTTTTTTAACCCGTATAATAATATTACAATAAAATACGAGGCGCTTTTTATTTTCTCATAGTGGGTGATGAAAAGTAGAGTGTATCACTCGGGCGCAAAATATATTTTTGGCTCGGGCGGCGTACTTTGAATCCCTCGCTACGTTCGGGATTCTACCAAAGAATCCCTCGCTACGCTCAGGATTCTACAGTAGAATCCCTCACTTCGCTCTGGATTCAAAAAAGCGCCCTCGCCGTAAAAATATTACTTTGCTCCCTTGTCATACAATCTACTATTTACTCACTGTTTTCAGTGAGAAAAAGTAACTTTTTAAAGTGGGAATGGTATAATAGTTATTTGTGCAACAAGAGAGCAAAGTCGTTTTTTGCTGCGAGTGCTGATTGTGAATCTTGAGCAAGCGAAGGATTCAAGGATTGAATCACGAGCGTAGCGAGTGATTCTAAAGTTGAATCCTGAGTGTGGCGAGAGATTCAAAGGCACGAGATGCAAAAAACTTTGCTCTCGTGTAACACACATAACTTTTCACTTCAGCAGCGAGAACACTTTAGGAGATAAAATAATAAACAGGAATAGATTGAAATAACTTTTTATTAAAGTAGCTTTCAACAATAAGTAAATACTCCACATTGTAGATAATCGCCTCGTCTGTGATAAATCTAAAAAATAAGATAGCAACACCGTCTCCGAAAAACTGCTTGTGCCCTTTGTAAGTCTCCATTCATTGAAGACATGGTATGGTTTCAGATATTTCTCGCTTCGAGACTTCTGAGGTTGTTTTAACTCTTCCGGTGTTAAAATAAGTACCGTTCTCGTCGCTAGTTTTACTCATTTTTTTTTTACTTATCAACACTGCGCCAGCCATGAAATTTTATTCCCGCTCTTTTATTTTTAAATTAGGACGTGTTCGGAAATAGCACCCATGATATTTTATTTTTTAAATATTTACTAACAATATTGAAACTAGAAATAAATATTTACAGTAAATGCTTATTTTCATTTCTTATTTTTATTTCTCCTAAATAAGTTAAAAATTCAATAAATTACATTCAAAGATATTATTATCTTTTTGCAAAATTTCTTTAGTTAGTACAAATTTCCGAACGTTATTGTCTTTGAGACCGAATTCAAAATCGGAACTTCGAAAGGGCTGGTCTTTGTCTCTCTCTCTTTCTATTGGCGGGAAAGAGATAGAGTGTTAATGTTTTGAATTGTATGATTAACTCAAGGCTGAATATGATATTCGTGGCTTTTTGAAACCAAAAATTAAAAAGTTACTTTGTCTCACTAGTGAGCAAAATCGCATTTTGCTCACTGATTTCAGGCAGCAAAACCTACATGTTTGAGCTACTGAAGTGAAATAGTTATTTGTGCAACAAGAGAGCAAAGTCGTTTTTTGCTGCGAGTGCTGATTTTGAATCTTGAGCAAGCAAAGGATTCAAGGATTGAATCACGAGCGTAGCGAGTGATTCTAAAGTTGAATCCTGAGTGTAGCGAGAGATTCAAAGGCACGAGATGCAAAAAACTTTGCTCTCGTGTAACACACATAACTTTTCACTTCAGCAGCGAGAACACTTTAGGAGATAAAATAATAAATAGGAATAGATTAAAATAACTTTTTTTTTAAAGTAGCTTTTAACAATAAGTAAATACTCCGCACTGTAGATAATCGTCTCGTCTGTGATAAATCTAAAAAATAAGATAGCAACACCGTCTCCGAAAAACTGCTTGCGCCCTTTGTTAAGTCTTCATTCATTGAAGACATGGTATGGTTTCAGATATTTAGTTAGAGTTAGGAAATTTAATTCTGCATTAATAATTTGTTGTTTTAAATGGTTATGTTAAAATAAGTACTGTTCTCGTCGCTAGTTTTACGCATTTTTTTTTTTTTAACTTATTCAACTCTTTACGCCAGCCATGAAATTTTATTCCCGCTCTTTTATTTTTAAATTAAGGCGTGTTCGGAAATAGCATCCATAATATTTTATTATTCAAAATATTTATTAACATAAATTGAAACTAGAAATAAATATTTACAGTAAATGCTTATTTTCATTTAAATACAGCAGTAAGTTAAAAATTCAATAAAATACATTCGAAGACATTATTATCTTTTTGCATTTCTTTGGTTAGTACAAATTTCCGAACGTGTTTGTCTTTGAGACCAAATTCAAAATCGGAACTTCGAAAGGGCCGGTGTTTGTCTCTCTCTCTTTCTATTGGCGGGAAAGAGATAGAGTGTTAATGTTTCGAATTGTATGATTAACTCAAGGCTGAATATGATATTCGCGGCTTTTTTTAAAACAAAAATTAAAAAGCTACTTTGTCTCACTAGTGAGCAAAATCGCATTTTGCTCACTGATTTCAGGCAGCAAAACCTATATGTTTGAGCTACTGAAGTGAAAAATATATTTTCTTGATTTATTCCTTGTATAAAAATTTGTACTTAAAAACCTCATGCCCAGAACTTTTTGATTAATGATTTTTTTTTCTCTTTTTTCCTCGTTGACACGAAACATTGGGTACAAACACGGTCTTAAGAGATTTTGCTAAAAAATATTAAAGTAAGTGAGGCTACACAGAATGTCTTGCTAGCTCAGGTTTATTCAAAGTTTGATGTCTAACAGTGGTTCGTTTTAAAACCAAGCTCTGAAACGTAAAGAGGTGTAATTAATGTTCAGCGGGGTTTTATGAATGATACTTTTTTTTTGTCTTATGGCTTACTTAATGTGGAATGAGAAGCGGGAGGGACTGTCATACTCACTCTAACTGAAACCCACCCTGTTTCATCAATAACCCTTTCCGTTTCAGGGCCGCAACAACCTCTTAAGATATTCCCGAAGCCCAAGTATTAATTTATGTTTTCATTTAATATTTTATAGACCCCAAAAATAGTATTTTTGTTATCATTCCGTCTGCCTATAAAAAGAGTTATAATATTGTGAATGAAAATTCGGCCACAATGAAAAATTATGTACGTAATGAAATTACTTTCAGACCGAAAGGTCGCATGAAATTATTGGGGCGCGCTTACAAGCGTACAAATTTTCATATCTCGTAAAGTAATGTGGGAGACCGCCCACGTATCGTGGTACAAATATCACTAATTTCCACTCCTCATAATATATTCATGAGAACGACGTTTTACCTAAAAACCGTCCCTCGTTAAAAAAAAAAAACTTACGTATGTAAGTGCGTGTCGGACTTGCCCACGAAGGTTCCATTATATCTATAAAAATGGGAAAAAAACACGTTTGTTGTACCGGCCATCTTAAATATTTGATTTATTTTAATTTACAGTGGAGCGTTGATTATCCGAACGTCGGTTAACCGAACGACCGCTTATCCGAACTGCCCGCCCGACGCCCAATACTATGACCAGTATTACAGAACGTCACTCAATACTCAAGCGTTACTTAAAACTAGATTCAAGGCATTTATTTGATTGTTTGAAACTAGTTTTGAGTAATACCTACAATTGAGTGTGAGGTGCGTTCTGTATCTGTATTATAGGCTGTCTGCACTCTTTTTGATTAATTACTATTTTCCTTTATATAAAAGTTTATGTAAAACTGGTGGATGCTAAGCATCACTGCCTGAATTATTGCCGCAAGGTTGCGTGATTGTCGGTCTTATAAAAACTTTACTTCGGCTCCCTTCTACCATCAGAGACTTGAGTCAAGAGCAAACCCATCTCAAAGAAAAAACATATATATAGGTAGTTTGATTATCCGAAAAAAACCGGTTTTATGAACACCCATGTCCCCCAATTAGTTCGGATAATCGACGCTCTACTGTAATTAGTAGATAAAGCGCCAACAGAAATACATCATCTGAGAAAATTTCAACTATCATGGTTCATGAGATTGGTGTCAGACAGATGGACGGACAACGTAGTAAAAGGATCCCGTTAAACATTTTAAAATGCCCTTTATGAAACGTAAAATAACATCACAATTTTCTAAGTAATCAAACTTTAAGGTCCAACTAGAACTAATTCAAAGCTCTCTGCGGACAAAGATACCGAGTTCTACAGAACATTGTATGTGATTTGATGTCTGTGCATTCGACTTCATTTAACTTGGAGCGTCTGTTATCTTAGTAAGTGGTTGCTTGCTGACATAGTTGCAGACTTCAGACGTCTAACTCAGACGCGAAGGGCTCACAAGAGTCACAAGCAATTTTGGTCTTTAGGTACATCGGGGTCGCGAGACTGTCGAAATAGGTAACGGTGATCCCGAAACTTTAAGGACTAATGGAGGAACACCATGGATTTCAGCGAGTACAAATCTCGACACACCCTTTCGCTCCACCCAGGGCGGGAGGACTCATTTGATGATCTTATCAGGCTAAAAAAAATGGTTTTTAGTTTTGGTACATTTTACTAAACTTCATTTGGATTAATGATTCTAAATTACTTTTAGTACTACATTAGTCTGCAAGCTTGCATAATACTGCACAGTGAATCAATTCAACCGGTGACATTTTGCATACAAATGACTGGCGTCATTCATACGATTAAACAGATTTGCTCCGTCCATGCAGAATATACTGGATTAGCTAAATTTAGAACACAAACAAACAAAACTAGAATACATAGGTATTTCACGTAATGAGCTTAATTTTCGAATTACAGTAATGTGTAGCGCTACGGCGGCGTAGCGCGCTACGTCTACAAAGCGCTACGAGACTAAAGCAAACATTGTAAACGTTCCTTTACGATCCATTGTTATCTTCTGCGAACATTTTGCTACTATATATAAACTTTTTATTAGCTATTATTGTTTCTTATTACTTTACCTTTTATATTATTTTCCTTTGTGTAATTTCTTGTATATAATTAATATTTTCATGAGTTACGTGTCCGGTACTCGCCCTCAATTTTCATCTATAAATGGTTTTGTTATTCATTCAGACAAGTTAACTCTATTGAGCATTCTTCAACAAAAGCGACCGAATTCACACGAATATTTCTTCAAATTATTTATAATATCGTGACGATGACAAAAATATCTCTTCTTCAATCAATTTGTACATCAAAATTAAACTTCCCATTGATAATAGTCTGCCGTTTTCAATACTACAAATAAAACTTATTTATGTATCGCTGTTTCAGACTGTAACGATCGATTTTCAGTCCGACAGCAGGTTGAATGATGTACAAAAGTGTATAGTTAATACTTCAAGTCGTTAACGTAGAATGAATGGTTATGACACGGATAAGGAGTTTATAGGCCCTTAACCCGCAACAGTGTACGTTGCCCTTTATTGTAACACGTAAAATTTTCTGAGAAATGTAAAAAGCAAACTTTTTACCTGTTGTGTATACGTTATATACTACTTTATATACCCCCAATCTAATTTCAACACCAGAACACACTCATTACTGTTATTATAAAATAACAAAGACCCCAAAAATAAGTGCCTTAATGAAACTAATCTAAAACATTTTAGTCTTTAATTAAATTAAACTAAAACAACGGTAGTTCGTCCGTTCATTAAAATAAATTGTGTAAGATAAAACCGCCGAGATTTTTCCCGGCGCCAGATACCTACATCGTATTCAGTGGCGGATTATCCTTAAGGCAAACTAGGCATCTGCCTAGGGGCGCGAAGGTACACGGGGCGCGCGGGCGGAAATGTAAAATAAAGAAAAAATATACAATTTAACATAAAATTAATTGTGTCAATATACAGAAAACCACCACTTAGACAATAAAACTATTATTTTTGCTCACATTCTCAATTTGCTTCAATTTATAACAAAAGTATTATAAGATGGGACTGACTAAAACTTACGCCTGCAAACAACTTTGTCGATGGTACATGATCTCTGATTGAAGTTGGAAAGATACTACTGCAATGTTCGTCGCGTCGACTGATTATAACAAGCAATGTGTGATTTTGATTTGATTTTTCTAAAAACTTGATTCAACGCTCCAAGTAAGTACAATACGGCGGGTCCCCGCTACCATAATTATGTGCAAAGTGTGCAATGCACACGGGCGCCATCCTCTAAGAGCGCCAAAGCCAGGGGCCCAAATAAAAAAATAATAGAAAAAAAGATACTGATCAAAAAAACTTTTTATAAAAAAAATGTGACCGCCTTCAAAAACAACCACAAAAAAGGGTAAAATAACCTACAAAACTTTTCTTTCGGAAGTCGGTGACTTTTTTTATTAATTTCATTGTCTTTTTTGCCACCGACTTCCGAAAGAAAAGTTTTGTAGGTTATTTTACCCTTTTTTGTGGTTGTTTTTGAAGGCGGTCACATTTTTTTTATAAAAAGTTTTTATTTTACTCTTTTTAGTTTAAATATTCAACCAACATTCTTGTCAAATACATAATTTTCTTACATGTGCACTAGAATTTCGTAATCCGTAGCACCGGTAATAACATCGTTAACATCTCTTGCATTCATTCTATCTCAAAAACTACTGAACCGATTTTGATGAAATTTACAGTATTCCCTAAGTTGAACGATACCTAGTACAACAAAAAAAGAATTACTTAAATCGAACTTGTAGTTCCGGAGATATGCGAACACGAACATAATTTTCTTACTTGAGGAGTTGTACCTTCCATCATCAGCTCAGCTACATGAGATGATGATTTCTATACGCAAGTACTTGAATTACTTCATAAGATTTGCGAAAAACTATGTGTCAGCTAATAAAATTTGAGGGTTGCCCTCGATTTCTCCAAGATCCAATCATCAGATCCTAAAATGGTGACAATGGGACCACACGGGAAGCACCAGCTTTCGATTGAAAAAAGAATTATGAAAATCGGTTCACCCAGTCGCAAGTTATGAGGTAACAAACATAAAAAATAAAAATACAGTCGAATTGATAACCTCCTCCTTTTTTGAAGTCGGTTAAAAATAATTCTAAATAAAATAGGAGTTGAGAACTTGCGATTATACAGGATTAGGTTTAACTACTAAAGACTTCAAATATTTGATCTCACTTTTAGATTAAAACTTGAAGTCCAGAAACGTTTAATTTTAGAGCTGACTGCGTTCGCTTTTCTATGAAATATTACCTTGTCCTATTCCAAAAACCTATAAAATTTCGCGCTCGCTCCGCTCGCGCTTCAAATATCGGTGACATTCGCTTTTCTTGACAACTCTTTTGATACCTCATTTTTCAATAACAAATGCTTCCTAAGCTAGTTTAATCTTGTTGTGGTCTACACAATTTTAAGTTTGTCTTCTCTAAGATGGTATGGCACTCTGGGTGTGAAGTTTGAGTAGCACTTGATGATTTCTTTTGTGTTTAAGAACCGAGGCGGCAAGCTTTACAGCCCAAGGGCGGTGAACTTTAAAATACACCACTGACCTACCTACCATAAAAAAAGATAATTCAAAATGCTTTAAGGGGCGCCAAAATCCTTTATTGCACACAGGCGACAGTAGCCCTTACGGGGGTCCTGAATGGCTGTTTTTTCAGTGTTAGAACAACGCGTTACAGTATATTTATTTTAGTCGCATTATAAAAATGACCCTGTTATAAAAAGTGTCAGGAGTCGATTTTTTTTAAGATCTGTTCGACAGATATCGATCTCATGTAAACTGATGCTCTTTTTTTCTTGGCCCCCATCTCACCGCGTTTTCCTAAGGTACATCAGTTTTGGTCAAGCTATAGTATCTACGATTTATTTTAAATATAGGGGCGCCGATGAGATGCTTGCCTACAGCGCTCTCAACGTTTAATCCGCCACTGATCGTATTACAAGGCCAAAGTTAACAGATTATCAACTATCCATTAATAGGGTGAGCGGACTGAGCGGTCAGTTGTCGGACTTGGTTATATTAGTATATATTAAGGACCCTCACCCACGACGAGTTTTTGAAGCGATGTCATAAACGCGCGACAACATCGCTACGAATGCGCGTTAGTCGCAATTCGCAACGTGCTGCAGAAGCGATGCCAACGCGCTGCAGCATCGTGACTATCGATGCAAACGCGCGATCGGTTGGACGACATCATTGGGGAGAGAACGAAGGCAGTGTGGCCCGTGAGTGAAGCACGCGTTACTGAATCGGTTTTGCATTGCGACAGCATCGCGGCTGAGAAATAGTTGTGTGGGCGGGGGCAAACAGCGATCGCATCAGGACTGTATCGATGCGAACGCGCGACAGTATGGCTACGAAAATCCCACGCGCGAGGGGCCTAAGCTGTACTACCGTAATAGGGTTGCTGTAGAAGTCGGCGATTACATAATGTTACTTACGGTGCCCGCGAGCGTATCGATCCGTTAATGTGGCACCGTGCCAATAACAAACTCGGCTACTCTCTGTGCTGGCCGAGTCCCGAGAACAGGGACTTGCGCCCGATGATAAAAGTTTCGGTGTTAAAACTGTGAGTGCTTTTTACTGCCCGTGTCGGTTACACGTACAGAATAATTATTTCGTAACGGCCGGCCTGCGCCCAAAGTTTAAAACTTACATTTTATCACTTACTTAGCAGCCGTACTATTTTGCGGGAATTTGGGCTTTATTATTTATTAAAATGGCTCTCGTATTTATGAAAACACGAGTATTGGTAGTAATTGAGTAGAGTAATAATAAGGTGAAGTGGAACTCCTTGCTTAGTTTGTACTTAGTGGCCCTCGATCGTTTGCTACAAAGTCAATGAACTCTAATAGATAAATGGAATGGATGGATGGATGATGTAATTCTAGATAAATATGCTTTTTGAAACTATCAGAATTGAATTCTTTAAACCGCATTATTTTTTACTAATAAGTCTTTGATTTCATGTTATTCTTGTGAGTTAAAATGTTTATGAAAGCACCCACAATGCAGGAGAAATTAAATATAATGTAAATCGTATAATTTGTAAATTAACCCTTTTATTTTTTCATCTTTTCAGATAATTTAACACAGGGATAGGCGCAACATCACCACCATGGCTTTCGCCGGATTAAAGAAACAAATCAACAAAGCCAATCAGGTGAGAGAGTTCATTATTAAACGTTTCTTTAACAAAAGCCGACGTCTTGAAGAAAATATTGAAGCCAAGATTAAAAACTTTTTGAAAGAAAGATTTGCGGATTATCCTTCCATCGTTGAAGGCGAATATCACAAAACTTGCCGGGTTTCTTAACTTATAATTGTAATTCAACGCTTCTAAGTGCTGGTGTATATTTCTAATTTCTTTATAAATAACATTTTCGATGTTAGATATCACAACGTGCTTTTTAATTTCATATTTATAAGGCGCTTGTTTGCTTTCCTATTGTAGTTCGTTAATGGGAAAAGATTTCAGATTCTTAGAAATGTTTCATAAATGTGAGGTTGTTTTTAACATTTTTATTTAAAAATATAAGTCTTATGTTTTCAAATGATGTTAACAAATATTTATAAATTCGTTAGGCTGGTAATAAGTACCGTTTTTCGCTTGAATAAAATCAAAGCGATCTTGACTTTACTTTTGTGTTTATTTTAAATAATGTGAAATACAGATTCGGTGTTTAAGTTTTAACGCTTTGCCACAAAAGCTTTTGTAAGCAAATCCAAACATTGGTATGAAAAAGTTAATGAAATGAAAATTTAAAAAAGAGAGATGGCTGAAGGAATGCTAAACAAGCCAAATGAAACAGCATGCATGGAAGTAAATATGGTGCCTCTCCCATTACGTATGTACATATTTGGCCATTTGTAAAAAGCATCCTACGATAAAAATCATAAAAATTGTTAATTTGAATTTGGACCTAAGTTATTTCTTTGTTTACTTAAATATCAAATTAAATAGTATCAATTCACACATGAAGGCTCTGTAAAACATTGTACCTCCAACACAGAAAATAATAAATAGTACAGTGGTAGCACAACTCCGCTCACGTGTTTATGTTTTAATTTAAAACTTTTTCCACTGCCTTTTGTTTACAACAATACCAATACGCCAATGCAGCGAACATTTATCACGCAACCAGAGTTCGCACTTGGCCGCCTTTTTATTCAAATTCAATTTGTCCTAGAGTCAGCATTTCACCTGCGACATATTATAGCATCGATTTTGCTGAAATATTTTTCAATTAACCGGCTGAATGCGCGCGGAGTTTATTAAAGTTAATAACCATGCCATCCCTGACATTGTTTTCACTGAGCCTACAACAATATTTTGATAATATAACAATCCTGTCGTTTTGTAAGCTTAGTTTCCTCTCCCCGACGTTATGTTTCCTGTAAATGAATAAAATGTTTAACAGTGAGCGAGTATTACTGTGAAAGTCAGGTCTGTTATTTATTTAGTCGCCTAAACCTGATGAAAAATAAACTGAGGGCGCTTAGACCTCCGAGGATGCCGTCTGGGTTGAAGCTTAAAGTACGTTTCCACTGAGTAATGAATTCATGAAAAGATTCACGACTGCGATAGCCGTTGCTATAAAGTTTTTTACTCAAAAATGCATGTAATGTGGTCATTATTTTGACAACCTTGTTTGAGCAAAGTCGCCTTTGCCGGAGTGTTTCAAGGAGCGGCCAGTAATGTTTTTGCTGGCCGCTCTACAGGTCGGCAATACATTGCCGGCCGCTATTTTGACGTTTCAACGTTTTAAAAAAACAAATGCAAAAAGATTTTATTTAAAACACAGCTGTTTGTATATAAAGAGGTAGGCACAAAAAGATTGTATTCCATATTTAAAAAAAAAATACAAAGAAGTAACAAAAGCGCGGTTCAGCGAAATTTTAATTTTATTTATTTAGTGACTTTTTTTTTGCTTTAAGTAAGTGAAGAAAATATACCTAACAGTCAAACACCGCATTAAAATTATCGCAAACTATTAGTAAGTAATATGAAACCCGGAAACCCGGTGTTGAATTTTAGTAACTGTACTTTTCATATTGTTATTTTAATTTATTTTCTAGTTAATACCTATATGTATTTTATTTAAATCACTTGCTGGTTTTATTTAGGTTAGGTACTTGCATTTTTGAGTAAAGCACTATACAAACCTTGGCCCATTATGACTCTTCGCTGGTCACGCTATGATTGCCTCGAGCTAGCCTAGCTACGCTCTAGGCCTTCCAGCTTGGCCATCATGCAGCCCTTGCTGTCCTCACTGTAAAGGCCTCGGCCTCCGGCCTCGGCCTTTATCTCAGCTCGTCCATCAAGTGGTGCATGCTGACCGCGCTGTGTCGGCCTGGAGCTGCGCTAGGCTGCGCTGTCGGCCATCATCAGCGCGACCAGCAAAGTAGCCATTATAGGCCGCGGCAGTAATGTACTATTACTCAAAAATGCATGTAATGTGGTCATTATTTTGACAACCTTGTTTGAGCAAAGTCGCCTTTGCCGGAGTGTTTCAAGGAGCGGCCAGTAATGTTTTTGCTGGCCGCTCTACAGGTCGGCAATACATTGCCGGCCGCTATTTTGACGTTTCAACGTTTTAAAAAAACAAATGCAAAAAGATTTTATTTAAAACACAGCTGTTTGTATATAAAGAGGTAGGCACAATAGTACATTACTGCCGCGGCCTATAATGGCTACTTTGCTGGTCGCGCTGATGATGGCCGACAGCGCAGCCTAGCGCAGCTCCAGGCCGACACAGCGCGGTCAGCATGCACCACTTGATGGACGAGCTGAGATAAAGGCCGAGGCCGGAGGCCGAGGCCTTTACAGTGAGGACAGCAAGGGCTGCATGATGGCCAAGCTGGAAGGCCTAGAGCGTAGCTAGGCTAGCTCGAGGCAATCATAGCGTGACCAGCGAAGAGTCATAATGGGCCAAGGCTTGTATAGTGCTTTACTCAAAAATGCAAGTACCTAACCTAAATAAAACCAGCAAGTGATTTAAATAAAATACATATGGGTATTAACTAGAAAATTAATTAAATAACAATATGAAAAGTACAGTTACTAAAATTCAACACCGGGTTTTTGAGTAAAGCCGGGTTTCATATTACTTACTAATAGTTTGCGATAATTTTAATGCGGTGTTTGACTGTTAGGTATATTTTCTTCACTTACTTAAAGCAAAAAAAAAAGTCACTAAATAAAAATTAAAATTTCGCTGAACCGCGCTTTTGTTACTTCTTTGTATTTTTTTTTTTAATATGGAATACAATCTTTTTGTGCCTACCTCTTTATATACAAACAGCTGTGTTTTAAATAAAATCTTTTTGCATTTGTTTTTTTAAAACGTTGAAACGTCAAAATAGCGGCCGGCAATGTATTACCGACCTGTAGAGCGGCCAGCAAAAACATTACTGGCCGCTCCTTGAAACACTCCGGCAAAGGCGACTTTGCTCAAACAAGGTTGTCAAAATAATGACCACATTACATGCATTTTTGAGTAAAAAGATTGTATTCCATATTTAAAAAAAAAATACAAAGAAGTAACAAAAGCGCGGTTCAGCGAAATTTTAATTTTTATTTAGTGACTTTTTTTTTGCTTTAAGTAAGTGAAGAAAATATACCTAACAGTCAAACACCGCATTAAAATTATCGCAAACTATTAGTAAGTAATAAATGAAACCCGGAAACCCGGTGTTGAATTTTAGTAACTGTACTTTTCATATTGTTATTTTAATTAATTTTCTAGTTAATACCTATATGTATTTTATTTAAATCACTTGCTGGTTTTATTTAGGTTAGGTACTTGCATTTTTGAGTAAAGCACTATACAAGCCTTGGCCCATTATGACTCTTCGCTGGTCACGCTATGATTGCCTCGAGCTAGCCTAGCTACGCTCTAGGCCTTCCAGCTTGGCCATCATGCAGCCCTTGCTGTCCTCACTGTAAAGGCCTCGGCCTCCGGCCTCGGCCGTTATCTCAGCTCGTCCATCAAGTGGTGCATGCTGACCGCGCTGTGTCGGCCTGGAGCTGCGCTAGGCTGCGCTGTCGGCCATCATCAGCGCGACCAGCAAAGTAGCCATTATAGGCCGCGGCAGTAATGTACTATAGTTTAAATGTACGCTTTGGTTACATTGAATCCTTGTGGAGCCATAATTATTACGTGTGTGGAACATTTGTCTGCGTAGATCACTGTTTTTTTCTATTTTTTATTCGGTATTACGTAACTCGGTGACACAAGGAGTGTACAGTCACGAGCAGTAACATGTAAACACATAACAAAATTCAAATATAATTTACACGTAAAATACTGGTCTCCACATTGAAGAAAGACCTATTTCATTAAGTATGGCTTACAAAATAGAAGT
Organism: Agrotis segetum; assembly: GCA_036375495.1. Taxonomy (NCBI): domain Eukaryota; kingdom Metazoa; phylum Arthropoda; class Insecta; order Lepidoptera; family Noctuidae; genus Agrotis; species Agrotis segetum. The sequence goes on along the minus strand of JAQSVV010000485.1, from coordinate 618,550 downwards.
CTAATGAAAAATCAATAAGTTTAATCAATATGGGAGCAGAACATCGCTTTTTCATACTTACCTGCTTAGTGTTTACATACTATTGCTCGTGATTGTACGCTATGTGCGGAGGTGGCGCGGGTGCTGAGTCCTTGTGTGTGATGTTAACTAAACAGCTTCCACGTCGTCAAATTCACTACTGTTCCTGTAATTTTACTTAGTTATACGACTCACTCATAGCAGTTTAAACTCTATTTCAATTTACTAAGCTATTATTCAATGTTCTTCAATATTATCAAAGGTCGATGATTAGTCACGTAGGAAATGATCAAAGGATCCCTTGATCACGTTTGTTGAATTCCCGGGTCTTGACCTCCTGTCCCATCATGTCACTTGGTCTCTTGAAAGGAACATCATGTTTATCTGATTAATAAAATACTAATTGTGAACGAAAACTTACAAATAATTTGATTTGTAAAGACGAAAATGTTAAGGCTCTGCGGGAAAGATATTGTAGATCATGTAAAAAAAGAATCTGATCTCATTTAGCCTTTAAGGCGATGCAGATTTGTTAGTCCGGAACAATCGTCTCGATTCCAGAATGTATACATAATACGATATACTGTACTTAAGGAAAGCAAGCAAATCCAGTATGATTGATGGCTCAACAGACCCAGTAATGGCAATCTCGGTTACGCCCACCCCGAAACTATTCCTCAGAAATATAAATGGCCAAATATCTTTTAATAGCTACAGAGCAAAATTAACTTTTCTATTTTTAACTAAAAGTGGAACTCAAGTTAAATTGGTCCACTCGTTAATGAAAGTCTGCGGAAAGCTGGGTAAACTTTGTCAAAGGAATGAAAATATTATTTCAGGTTACCTCTAATTCTTTTTCCTCATATAATTCAATAACATTTACTTAAAATACTTTTTTACAAAATAGTATTTGTGATGGCCTTGACTAAACGTTTAAAAGCCCTTTTGTTTTATGAGATAAATTCGTTCGTCGTGTACCCCGGCTTATCATAGCTCGTTTGTCTCTGACTTTCGACTTTTCTTTCGTATTTTTCTCATTTCTCATTCTGTAAATAAATTGTCATCTGCTGTTGTTTTGTAAGCATCGTTTATGTGCGTTTTACGGCTCTTGCCGGACCACAAAACATTTCGCAGCAATAAAATGTCCGCTCTGCTTACTGTGCAGTTTTTCGACGTATAATAAAAAAACCAAGGCCGTGTTAGTCGAAATGTATGAAATATTCGGATTTCAATTTGATTCTGGATAGCCATTGGGTTGTTTTCACAGTGTCAGCACGCTACCGATTTTACAGCGTCATCTCAAAAGGACAAATTTGAATTCGGATCCATTTGCGCTTTATCGTTTTCAAATTGTTACAGCAAATATAATACTCGTAAATCACACTGAATATCATCGAATTGAAGACATAGCGTTATTAGATTGATGCTCGATGTGATATAATTTACTGTGGAATCAGAAGTGCGCAAATCGGTTGAACGCGCGACCTCATTTTATACAATTTGGAGGAAGTTTACCTATCTATAAACGAAGTTTACGATATTCTCGCACATGTGTCTAGCCACAAATCAAATATTTTGCTTCCTCTCATTTGGGATGTACAGCAGCGTACTATATCTATGTGCAATGAATCATGTTCCTGTCGAATGACATCATAAAGGCCATCTTTATTGATCTCGGAAAACTTCAGATATATGCCGCCCACAAACCCACTTGTCGGCATGTCATATCCGTGTTCACATGAACAAATCACCAAGCTAAACAAGCAGGGAGGCAATTCAGCTATTTTAGTCCACGCGATCGATATTTTTGTGTTTTACAAATACTTTTACTACATTTATCGACTTAAAAATGAGTCTTAAGTAAAGCTGTAACATTTTTTCATCAGTATGATGATTATGTATCTTTTTACATTATTTATCCTTAGACCTAATGAAAGAAATATTACACCCCCATATACAGGCATTTGTATCCATAAAGCTAATAATGTTATGGATGCACGTTATGTTGTTGTAAATCTATTGGATTATTGAAAATGTTGTGGGAATTTCGACCTTATCCCACCTTGGGTGCCAAGAGGGAAGAGCGGGCACAGTTGGCCGTGACCTACCCTGCCCTACATCGACGAGGTGCCCCTATTATTACGGCCTTCGCAGCTTCTCTCGAGTCCTGCGACATTGAGTGTACTTAGATTGCTCTAATGGAGTTTTGCATGTAGGCGAAATTGAGATGGAGGGTAGTTTGTATTGGGTAATGTACGGTCCAGTAAGAAATTTGTGAAGACTGTCTATATTGACAACCACAGTCTCTCGTTGCAGAATTTATAGATATTATTTAAATATTCCATTTGTCGTTGACATAAAGTTTTTTTCATTACTCATGCTCTGAAAGTAGGTCATTAGTCATGTCTGATTAGCCGTTTGAATGTTATCCATTGCAGGCCTATGGAGAGTCACTTTCAACTGACAGTTGCTAAATTTAAGAAAAAAACTAGTAATTAGTATCATTGACATTTCTATTTAACCATGTTGCAACTTTTTATACAGCCACTAAATTACAGCACGATTTAAAATTAAATAACATAAAGTTAAGTAATATTACGGCTTTAATTTCTCGTCTGTCTCGGGACTGAAATAAGTAACTTTCATCTCTCGGATAACAATGTACTATTACTATACCCGACTGCGACACGGAAGGAGGGTTATGTTTTTTGTTTCTTTATTATGTCTGATAGACAGACACTGAACTCTATTAGGTACTATTATATGTATATTCTGTGACTCAATTTAAAAACAACTCGTTTTAAGATTTCAATGTTTATTTTCTGTAAAAACATCATAATTATCTTTAATGGAGCACTTACTAATGATTAATTCTTTTTTTTTTTGTCTAACACAGAAAAATGTCCCTGAATAATTTCTCGAGGCCACCACGCTCCCGTCTAAGGCACGCGGGTGCGATTCAACCTCAATCCTTTTAACCTCGACATAGTTAGAGAAAACTTAAGCTAACAGGTTCCACATCTAATGACATGGAGGGGAGACTGCCCTTAAAACCTGCCGAAACAGCCCCCCTAGACAAGTCGCAAACGATAATCGTTAACGCTCGGTTCTCCCCAATAGATTTTCAACCTTATTCCTTCGAGTCTTTAGTTGAAAATCTATTGAAGATTTCATGGCGTTCTCGTTCGTTCCAGTCGCTAACGCTTAGAAATCCTAAATAGATTTTCAACTAAAGACTCGGTGGAAAAAGGTTGAAAATCTATTGGGGAGAACCGAGCGTTAACGATTATTTATCGTTTGCGACTTGTCTAGGGGGGCTGAGCCTGTAGCCAAACGGCAAGCGACAATCGCTAACGTTCAGCAGTCGCTAATACATTTTCGACTTTATACCTCATTGCATAAAGTTGAAAATCTATCAAAGATTACAGATCGTTTTCGTTTGTTTCGTTCGCTATCGCTCAGCAATCTACTAGATTTTCAACTTTATGCGATGGGGTATAAAGTTGAAAATGTATTACTGACTGCTGAACGTTAACGATTGTGCTCAATTTTACTGATGACTTGATGAGTTATTCACAGCCTAAATGTAGAAGCTAGGAGATAAAAACAATATTATGAGTTGATTATACTGAAAAGATTTACATGGAAGAAGAAAAGTGTTGTCAGATCTAAAGAGCTGATCAGGATGCTTAGCTCAATCGTGCTTCATCTGAAAATGAACTATGTAAACATATGGTTAATTTTCTTATTCGTATGATTGACTAGCTTTATGAATATGATCATATACTATCACTCACTTAGGGTAACTAGGTAACTAACTAGGCAAGCGTGCTTCACCGTCGACTAAATCATCGTTTCGTTCGTTCATCGTGGCAAGATGGTGGTTAGACGCGAGAATAACCCGAAATAAAAAAGAAATAAGTTTGATTTTCGAGTCTTTCTGAGCCAACCTTTAGCTAAGTTTAAGACTCGTCTTAACTACAAATCTAAGCGTAGTAGGTAATCAGAGATAATGTATCTGAAGCAATTTTCTATTTTCGTAGATCAGTTTAGCGCGAAAGATTAGCGCTGTAAAAGACAAGGCTAGTCTCATTCTAGGTCGCAAATTTTTTTGCTTATCTAAAAGTTCTGCACCATAACCACAAACATTGTTTACGAGTCCGGCCCTGTTTTTATGACGTCCACGAGACATGACAAGGATCTTATTTCTCGACTAACAAGGTCTTGTTAGAAGGTCCCGCCCTCTACAATTTATTCTATACTAGTGTTTGCCCGCGGCTTCGCTTGCGTTATTTTAGAATTTGAGAAACAATACGGATCATGTGGCGCCATCTGGAATATGAACGTAATTGTTTTCTCGGAAACAGCTTCTGTTATTCGGGATGTAAGATACCTTATATCCGTGTCTATATTCCTGACAACGTATATGCTAAATTTTGGGACGATCGATTCAGTAGGTAGTAATGCGTGAAAAGGTAAAAAACAAACATAATTGCATTTTTATTATTAGTTTAGATCAATAATGTTATATCTAGGTACATAGTTTGCATAGGAAACGTCCTTATTTGAGCGACATTAATTTCAAAGAACCGTGTTTATTTAAACATTAGACTATCATTTTTGGGTCGATTTACAGTATCGCTGCAAATTGAACGTACATACGATAGCATTGCTCTTCTCCCTTTAGCATACCGCGTGATACCTAAAAAATAACTAATTATCTGACTCGATGAGTACAACTTGTCGTCGTTTAAAACAGAATCTATGCACTGGTTTGAGCACCAATTCAAAACATAAATAAACACAAATTATAGAAACCCTGATTTTTTTCTAATCTTTAAAATTCCACACCTCGAAACAATTACAATTAAAAAAAATATCCAACTTACTACCTACAATTTAAATCGGGTAGATTTATATCCTAGAGAAGTATTGAAAAAAAATAGTAATTATTTTAAATCGCGAATAATATTGAAATAAAAGTATGCACATTTTTTTTAATTATTTAAAACTCTCAGGACAAATAAAAAAAACTCAAAAAGAGAAAAAAAAACTGCGAGATTTGATCCAGAGACCCCTTGCACGAAAGTCAAGCAGGTTACCGACCGGACTGGCTAGTACGTTGACAGTAGTTTTCAAATAGCGGTTCTTGTACAAATGTCAACAATGACTGAAAATCAACATATTATAAAATTGCTAATCCCCCAAGGGGAATAGCGTAATTATACATATCCTATTAATAGAACAGCAGTTTAAGGAATATTTGAGGAAAAATTGACTAAATAATATCCAGTGGTTTAGCTTCCAACTATCAACAAACATCTAAAAACAACAAAATTCAAAATTGCTTATCTCCCAGGAAAAATAGCGTAATAATACATAGCATATAAACAGAAGCATATTATTAGGAATATTTGAGGAAAATTTGATCGACAACTTTACAGTAGTTTCGGAGATAGATCAAATCAAAAAAACATAAAAAATTTCGAAAAAAAATAAAAGTTGATCTGGCATCAGAATCGATCCCTTATCTCGAAAAAAATACAAAAAGAAAAAAATATTCATTGTACAGGAATGACAGCTCTACGATTTTATTATATGTAAAGAAGATAAAGATAAAGATAAAGAAGATGTCTGTTGTATTGCAGATGATCCTTAATGCGCCTAGTTGTGTGAAATAATGTTATGAATCTTCGGTGCGTATATGGAATGATATTGGGTGGTTTGTCGAATAGCTTTTTCAGGTGGATCATAATGTGTTCTTGGGTGTTGCACATCTATGTTTGTTTCACAAAAGACCCCTTTACAGTCTTCCCAGGGATATTGCCTAGCAAGGGCCACACAAGGGGGTTATAATTTGGTTTTTTAGGAAGACCCGATTACCCCTGAAGAAGGTGACCACTAGGATGACTTTTGTCATTGAGTTATCCTCTATAAAAAAAATGGGGTTGGTCAGGTTACAAAATTCCGTAGTATATTTCAGAAACGATTGTGTAGTTAGCAAATGACAAAATAATGTACTTTATGACTGGCTGGTATCCGCAACTGCATGTCATATGCTCGTATTTTGCGTGACCGTAGCAAATGACAATACAAGGCGATGTTATAATTATGATCAATAAAATAATGATTCGGGAACGATAGAAAATTATGAGAATAGCAAACATTCAATAAAATACCCATCTTCTTCTTAAAATACAAATTTCAATGTGTAGATTCCGAAATAAGGACCTTTCATTATAAATAACTTTAGAATACATAATAATTTATCAAATGGCTCCTACTCGCATAACGTTAATGTTTGGGGAATTACGATCCTTTTCGGAGAATTTCGGTCCATTGAGAAGCCGCTAATCTTTTCATGTTTTTCCCTTGTTTACATAAATAAACCTTGATTCATAACAAAAGATTCTATTTTGGGGAAAAGATTAGACCTTTAGTAAATGTTAACGTTTTCTGCTTTAACATTGATTGTAATTATTACAACACAAATGTTAAACCTCGGAATCCTCTGTTCATATAAACATTCACTGATGTTATCTTTCATAATAGTTAATCTAATATATCTTTAAACGAGCAATTCTTGTATAGGTATTTATTTATATATAATCAGGATCTCGGGAAACGGCTCCAAGGATTTTCATGAAAGTTACAGATTAAGGTGATGGGTCAATAAAAATACGCTTTTTATTTTTTACTTTTCTTCGTACGTATATGGACTACAGATCTTAAAACTTGGAATATAGTAATTGACTATATGATATAAATTCTCACAAAGTTGAAAACACGATTCATTGAAATTTTCTCGATACAAAAAAAATGCAAAGTTAGGTCTATATTTTTTCTTTTTTGGACTTTATGGCATAACTACTATGAGTTATGGAAAAGATGTTACTTTAAATTGTAGAGAATACCACTATCTAAATTCTGTAAAGACAGTTTTTCAATTAATAACAATTTCAATTCATATAAAGACGTCAATATGTTTGGGCACATACGCCGTTTTATTCTGAGCACACATTCACTATCGTCCTCTCATCTTTTGCCTTTTACAAGTAGTGTCATCACTTTCGTTCCTTGACGAATCAGTCAGCCAGCGTGGCTCTTACAGGCTAGACCTGTGACACTTTTTTTCAGATCGCGGCTGTCAGATTTTCGTAATAATAAAATTGGTAATGGATAAAAAGATCGAGAAAATACAAACGAATGATACGTAGGCTTATAGATTATTCAAAACTATGTTTCGATGTGTTCAATGGGACGTGATTGTAAACGGACATGACTGTAAATAAGTCACGTAAACTTTCTTTTTTCAATAACAAATTATTTTCATTAATAAATCAAGAATAAAATAAACCAAACTTACTGAAAATCATCGCAGGAAATTCCTGACGACCCTTACAGAGCAAACAAGGGAAATGTTAGAATACGTATGATTCTATACATTACGAATTGTTCCTATCAATATAATAAATTACTCACAGTGATATTATATCAATGCTTTCGTGATATCGTACTATTGTTGTCGGATGGTTCCTCTGTGTCCATCCCCCTCCCATCTAATATTTATGCATCTAAATACAATTTCACATGAACTAATGATAAATTCACTGATTTGCAGTCAACAATTTGAGATAGTATGTAACTGAAAACAACTTCTTATCGTATCAAACTGCGATATAGGATAAGAAGCACTTCACTTTTATTATTATTTATTTAGTTTCGTCACAGATTTTAACAATTTCGAAGAAACAGGAATAAAATAATAGCCCAGGAGCCACCAATCCTGAAAGCTCCGTGATCACGGATTCTAATATTTTTAATAAAAAATATAAGTTAACGTTTAGACGAACAAGATTTGCTTGGTCGGCGTGGATTTGATTGGCCGGAAATATTTTAATTAAATTTTTTTATTATTAAATTTCCATAATTTTTTTCCGTCATCACGGATTTTGATTAATCTTATATAGAATTGTGTGAAATATTCTGTTCAACAAGAAAAAATCCGGCCGACCAATGATTTTTAGCCGGAAAGGTCACGCATACCTATTTGAATGGTGTGATAAGGGGTAAAATTTATCCATTATCACGGAATCCTTTTTTTTTTTTTAATTCACGCGTTTTAATGTCACATTTATGATTATCTTGGTAATTTATTATACCTTTGTAAAATTTTTCTTTGTCGGTTGTACTTGCAAAAAATTTTAAAAATAATTCAAATCTTGCCGCATTAACATTATTATTTTTTACGTTATACATTTCATTTGTAAATCTTTGGACTAAATCTGTCTTTTCTTTATCATTTATGTCTTCCGGATTTGTCAAATGCTCGAACATGTTGAACTTGAACCAAAAATCTGTCTCACTCACTCTTTACAGAAATATAGAAACCGTTAAAAAGCGGAGAGTTAAAATTTGGTATGCGCGATACTTTCGGCAGTTTGTAAGCACGCATACCAAGATAATCATAAATGTGACATTAAAACGCGTGAATTAAAAAAAAAAAAAGGTTTCTGTGATAATGGATAAATTTTACCCCTTATCACACCATTCAAATAGGTATGCGTGACCTTTCCGGCTAAAAATCATTGGTCGGCCGGATTTTTTCTTGTTGAACAGAATATTTCACACAATTCTATATAAGATTAATCAAAATCCGTGATGACGGAAAAAAATTATGGAAATTTAATAATAAAAAAATTTAATTAAAATATTTCCGGCCAATCAAATCCACGCCGACCAAGCAAATCTTGTTCGTCTAAACGTTAACTTATATTTTTTATTAAAAATATTAGAATCCGTGATCACGGAGCTTTCAGGATTGGTGGCTCCTCGCCTATAAATTAAATGAAAACTGCTGTTGTCATTTTGAATACTTCAAAATTACTTGTCAACTACAAATAAGGCATAGCACCCACCACCCTCATTCCATGATTTAAATATCGCCTATAGTATAATGCTGCGACTATGATGAAAAATCGGTGGTCATTGCTGTCTCACCGCGTGTTCGGTACAAGTTGCTTCTCGCTCTATTGATTGCTTTGGAGTATAAAAGATCAGTACTGGGCTCATGCTTTTGGAGTCGATAGATAATATCTCTAAAGGTTTCATTTATCAGAAAAGTGATATTAAAACCTTGTCCCAAAAAAATACTGTGGATAAGATATTATAGAATGAAGATTTATTTATAAAGAGGTTCTGACATTAAACTGTTCTCCTATACCTGTACCTCATATGAGTAAAAAACTACTAAATCCACGCCGCTGCTCGACTAATGTCCATTTTACGCGGCGCTTGTGTCTGTCATTACATCGAAATGCATCAAAAATTAATACAAACACCAGATGGTGGAGGACAGGGCGTCAAGCATCCTTAGCTTTCCACTCTCGAACATATAAAGATATCACGCAACCAGCTTTGTGAACGCACGATAGTAAAAGGAGCGTGTTTTGGGGCTTTATTTAGCGTGTTAAAATAATCGAATGAGTCCTCCTACCCAGAGCAGGGCGGGAGGGACTGTCAGACTCGGAATACTTACTAAAATCTACGATTCATTTCAATAGCCCTTTACGTTCTGGGGTCACGGTATTGTATTCGTTTGTCCGCGACCCAGGTAGGCCCTCTAAGGGGGAGCCCCGTTATTGTGCTGTCACATTTTCCGGCGCGCGTGGAACACAACGCACACGCCCATACCCGTGCGCGCGTGTGTTTGGGGCTTAACGATAATTGGGTATTGTCACTTTCGTAAGGTATGCCAATTATCATTAATTTTCTACCAAAATAGTAGTTTTGTTCGTAATCTCGGGACATCAAAATGTTATAAAATAAATTTAAGACTGTGAATGATAAAAATATTCACAAAATATTAATCCACATCAATAAAGATTTCTATCATTTTGTTTTGGTAAATGTTTCGACATCCTTATATTAAAATATTTCTACTAGAGTAATACATGTATTTTGCGTAAAGGGAACACTTTATGAAATGTCGAAGTTGACGAAATGAAATACATAAAACTTTGGATTGCGTTAATTTTGCGATACAGGCGCCTGCTGGTGGCGGTGCGTGGCAACTTTTCCGACTCATCAAACGATGCTTTCGCTTTGCCGTACGCCCTTAAGGGTTTTTCGGCTCAAGGAATCGATTTCGGTCCCAGGTTCGAGAAAAGCTCGGTTCCCAAGAATAGACATTTTAAAAACCGAGCGAAGTTCGGTCAACCAGATATTGATAACTTATCCATGAATGAAAGACATGTGATTAAATATTAATAATATAATCGATCATATATAATAGACGTAGATTGCGTTTAAAGTGAGTCATTGACGCAGAAGCTTTCCAAGTTATTACAGTTTCGATGTTAATGTAGAACGGTTACAATCCGGCCAAGGTTACACCTCGACCCAGGCCTTTGTTCGAACCCTCCCAATACTTCCGCGGTTTATCCTTTGTGGAAAGTTTTTTAACAGTAAAATGCAACGCATTAATGCTTTCGCTTCTTTATTAGATTCCTTTGATAAATGTTTTAGGACTTCAATTAAAAAGTATTAAACCCTGCAGCCTTTCACCGATCAATTTTACCTTCAGTGGGTGGCAAAGCAATACCGTCTTACTAATTGGAAGTTATAACTTATGTGAAGTGCTAGTTATTCTAAGAAAAGCACTTGGCATATAAACTACGCAGTCTGCAGTCATAATACGAGTATATTGAAGTCTGATATTGTTTTCCGATCATAAATAACATTTGCTTTATTTTATTTCAGTATGTCACAGAAAAGATGGGAGGTGCCGAGGGCACAAAATTGGATTTGGACTTTGTGGAAATGGAAAGAGTAAGCACAACAGTAACTATTTGCTTTTATAGTAACACAATAAAGCTTCAGATATTCTGTATTCAGATGTTACGAGTATTTCACAATCGAATGCAATAAAAGAGAGGACATTTATGTAAAAATCGTAACCGCTTCCGACTACATTTTGTTTTACGAACGTTCTTAAGTATGATTTATGTTGAATGTTCAATTTATGATTTTAGTTTGCTCCCCTTACAACTCATTAGCTGTCCCAGGTATATTTTACCATATTATTTATAGAAAACCGATGTCACTTGCGAGTTAGTCGAAGAATTACAAGCAAAAACAAAAGAGTTCCTGCAACCGAACCCCACGGCTCGGGCGAAAATGGCAGCTGTGAAGGGCATCAGCAAACTGAGCGGGCAAGCCAAGAGCAACACCTACCCCCAGCCGGAAGGCGTGCTCGGGGACTGCATGCTGCTGTACGGCAAAAAGCTGGGGGAGGACACCGTCTTCTGTAAGTACCGTCATAAAAATGTTCATGTGTTGCGTGTGTTTTTCGAAGATGGTGAACCAAACTTTGTCCTTCAGATGGGCACGGTATGGCTGGAGGGACACACTGGCGTGAGCCGTGCGTGCGCGTGACTCGAACGAGCGCGCGGCGAAGACGCGGCGCGGTCGCGCCACGCCGCGTGCACGTCCCGCGGCGGTGGAACGCTACCCTGGCATCTCACAGACGCCCTTATTTTTTGTTTCGTTAATCATTAGATCTTCCGTTCCATTATATATCGTTTCGCAGTCACGCGACGTGCACGCACCGTGGACGCTGCGGGTGCTGCGCGCTCTCACGGGAGTCGCGCGTGCCCGACCAGTATACGCCAGTATGATGGGGCCTAATCTAAATATATTATTTTAGTTTTGATCATTAGGGTTCCGTAGTCAACAAGGAACCCTTATAGTTTCGCCGTGTCCGTCTGTCCGTCCGTCCGTCTGTCCGCAGTTTAGCTCAGAGACGCACCCCCTTAGTGTGGGGTATCGTTAAATAGGTCTTTAAAAATATTGACAGTATCCATTAACAATTTTTTGATAAAAAAATTCGTTTGTGAAATATTAAGCTTTAAAGTGCTAAATTTTGCTCGATTCGAGTGTCCCTCCCCTCTACCAGCTAAACGGTTATGTTTGGGGGTGTGAAAAAATTCACAATGGTAGTATATATAACGAAGTTTAAAAGAAAATTGTCATGACTAAGTAGGCTTTACAACTTTACTAGTAATAGTCGACCAACTTATAAAATGTACTTTGATAATATATTTTCGTAAACAAAATGTATCGGAGAACATGTTATTCAACTGCAAATGTAAGTTTGTCAACTTTATTTTTACAGCTTTAATACTCGTAGGTATGTTTTTACGGTATATTTTTTGGGGATAGGTAGGTAGGTTTTTATCGTCAACTATTTTTAACTAAGTAACTTCAAAAAACCGGCCAAGTGCGTGTCGGGCTACGCACAGTGTAGGGTTCCGTAGTTGCCCATCAAAATACTTCTGCGAACTAACTAAACTGATTCGCTGAATTTAATTTTATAAAGAAGAATTTTCAAAATCGGTCCAGGAGTCTTTGCGAAATCGGGAAAAATACATTAAAAAAAAGATTATGATGAATTTAGAACCTCCTCCTTTTTTGAAGTTAGTTAAAAATAGTTGACGATAAAAACCTACCTATCCCCAAAAAACATACCATAAAAACATACCTATAAGGGCCATACCTCACCGGGATGCCATGGCGACGTAGCTAGCAACGTCGCCAACTAGTTCTTATAGAGATGTATGACGGTTAAGTCACTTGGCGACCAACTGGCGACTCTGGTGGCCCATAGAATATAGTTGGCGACGTTGCTGGCTACGTCGCCATGGCATGGCATGGTGAGGTATGGCCCTTAAAGCTGTAAAAATAAAGTTGACAAACTTACATTTGCAGTTGAAGAGCATGTTCTCCGATACATTTTGTTTAAGAAAATATGATAACCAAGTACATTTTATAAGTTGGTCGACTATTACTCGTAAAGTTGTAAAGCCTACTTAGTCATGATAATTTTCTTTTAAACTTCGTTATATTTAGTACTATTGTGAATTTTTTCACACCTCTAAACATAACCGTTTAGCTGGTAGAGGGGGGGACACTCGAGTCGAGCAAAATTTAGCACTTTAAAGCTTAATATTTCACAAACGAATTTTTTTATCAAAAAATTGTTAATGGAAACTCACATTATTTTTTAAAGACCTATTTAATGATACCCCACACTAAGGGGTACGCGAGAAAGAAAAAAAACATTTTCACTTTATGTGTACAGGAGGTACCCTAAAAAAAAATATTTTTCGAGATTTTATTTTACCACTTTTTCGGCACAACAAATCCGTATATTTACACCAAATTACAGCTCTCTAGTACTGTGCGTCTCTGAGCTAAACTGCGGACAGACGGACGGACGGACGGACGGACATGGCGAAACTATAAGGGTTCCTTGTTGACTACGGAACCCTAAAAAGGAGGAGGTTATAAATTCGTCGTAATATTTTTTTAAATGTATTTTCCCCGATTTCTCAAAGACTCCTGGACCGATTTTGAAAATTCTTCTTTTTAAAATTAAATTCAGCAAATCAGTTTAGTTAGTTCGCATAAGTATTTTGATGGGCAACTACGGAACCCTACACTGTGCGTGGCCCGACACACACTTGGCCGGTTTTTTTATTTTATTTTGATCCTTTAAAGTTTTATACATAGGTATATCTATTGAATTTGTATCAGTTCCTATCAACTGGCGTGTATTGAGAGTCTAAGATAAGTGTAGTCACCTAATGAAAACAAATGGCAGCTTTAGATTTAAATCAGATATTTATTTCTCTCCATGTCATTTTGTTTTGTACAGTTTTTACCTAGATCCTTATGATTTATGAAAAACGTTATTTCCAGGACACGACAAATTGCAAGTATGAACCATAAACCTACATAGTTTAACTCCCATAAATCTGATCTTGGGTTCGATCCCCATCTGAAATCTGAATCCGTTCCCATTTTATCGAAACTCTCACCTAGTTTCAACCACTTTGATCTGAAATAGTGCTTGCTCCTTTTTCTTTTGGCTATTATTGTTTAGGATTAATGTTTTAATGAAAAATAACTTCTTAGCGAATTGTCTCATCGAGATGGGCGAGGCTCTGAAGCAAATGGCTGACGTAAAGTATTCACTGGACGACAACATTAAGCAGAACTTCTTGGAACCTCTTCATCACTTGCAGACCAAAGACCTTAAGGAAGTTATGGTGAGTTACCCGGTTTTCTTGAACCAGTGGGATACTTATATAACGTGTAACGTTAAATGCGCAAAACCTCTCGTGGGGTATAAAATATTTTTTTATACTGATCCCGATCAATTTCTCATTTTACATGAAAAAAATTAATTTTGCGAATTTCCAAAAGTCTTAGCACAAACATTGTTCAGTAACATGGGCTGAGTTACCCCACGAGAGGTTTTGCGCATTTAATGTTACACGTTGCATAACTCACTAATCAACCCCAATGCAGTTGTTCTTGGGAGTGTTTTAACAGCTATTCTTGGAACGTAAAGGGTTCTTGAAGAAATACCATGGATTGTAGTCAGCACAAGTCTGACAGTCTTTTCCGTCCATATTACCACATAAAAGAACCTATTCCCGCTCCTGTCTTGGGTTCGATTCCCTTGGCTGGATTTCTGACTGATTGATGGCAATAGACTCGCCTCCTATAGGACCTATGGGATACATTAGACTTAATTTAAGCTATATTTCGCCAGATATGCGAAATGTAGGTATACGGTAAGTTTCAGACAAAGCTAACATAGCACCCCCCTCCCCCCAGTAGTGTAGTCATGTCACCAAAAGGGGTTTAGCTTTCTGTAAGCTGATTGTACTATAAGGTACAGCTCTGCATTTTGATAAATATGGAATAATGTAAAATATTTTTTATTGATTGTTTGAATTTCTTTTTCAGCATCACCGAAAGAAACTACAGGGCCGCCGATTGGACTTCGACTGCAAACGGCGAAGACAGGCTAAAGGTGATTATCATTACTTGATCACTCCCATTAATCCTCTTTTATATCGGTTTGCCTCTATTATTTTTCATCTATTTTTCTAAGTTTTTACTTTTCTTTTTTCCGAATGTATTGGCCAGGCCCCGGTCGGGCCAGCCCTTACATGAGCCCAAGTCACAGCACACCAAGACAGGGTATGTGGGGAAAAATAAAACGCTAAACTAAAAAACACAATAGGCCTGTAGTGCTGAGCTAACACGCAAAAGCCTCATTAGATTTTATTCAAATCATATAATGTGCGCTCGTTTTTTCCATGTTTTTGTTCCCGTCCTTCGTCTGCGTCGCTCCTAACCATCATTCATAACCCGAGTATTTTTTCGCCGTTTGGTTTGTATGCACTTTTTTTTTTCTTTTTACCGACCTCTTTGGGTGACTAATTCCGCGTATGTATTTCGTGACTGTGTGTGTACTGTACGTTGTGAAGCGTTCGTATACATCAGGTGCTCACATTGCAGACGATGAAATCAGACAGGCTGAGGAGAAGTTCGCCGAGTCTCTTCAGCTAGCCCAGATTGGAATGTTCAACCTCCTTGACAATGATGTGAGTAGTTTTTTTCTATATTTTTAAATGGTTCAGAGTAGAGCTGTAAAAATACCACTTGGAAAGATATGGGGTGGGGCATTACCCAGCCAGTGGAATATTAAAGGCTACAGAAAAATTGCAACAATGGGCCGTACGGAGTGCCAGTAATTTGTTAGTGGTACCTGAATTGAACCAGAGATGGAAACATTGACATCGTAGAGATAAACATCAAAGGTTTTTTTTTTGCAAGCAGTCGCTCCTTGTAAAATATAGTATTCAGCTGCTTCTGGACTTGCAGTGTAACGAAGTGGACCTCAACATGATTGGAGAAAAGTCTAGACAGATGATGTCTACTACCCTATTACTGTATACCACCCTGTGGCCTGGCTTTATGCTGAACTGAGCCTATTTGACACAGCCGTGAGGCACACGGTACCTACATTCATTGTATTCTAGTAAATTTAATTAATTGTGTGCTTAAGGCTTGCCAAATAAACTTATTTTCTTTCTTTCTATTAAGCAACTGTTCGCCTACTAACTTTTACGCTGTCTACAGGTCGAACAAGTAGCACAGTTGACTTACTTCGCGGAGAGTCTACTGGAGTACCACCAGCAATGCACGGAGATCCTCAAAGGACTGGTCGCTACGCTTATGGAGAAGTAAGTTTTATATTTTTAGCCTTTTCTGTCCCACTCCTGGGCAAAGGTCTCCCTCTACTCCTTCCACTTCCACCTTCCGCTATACTGTGCATCCTCCTTTTAGTTCGGATGGAACCTGTCCTGTTCGTACGCCATTTTTTCGGGGTATCTCAGGGAACCAATTTCAGTCAGTCAGTTTCAAAGTCCGGCAGACATGTCCTGCCTAGTCCCATTTCAGTTGAACTTCTGAGCCACGTCAGCTATATATTTGTTTTACTCTACGACTATTTCACTGAACACAAAGCGCCACACGTCTTCATTATTCAAAGCAAAGCATGTCAGGTAACTGCGAGTGACTGTACAGTGTACAGGGACCCGGAGTTCGTGCGTGTCGATCCTCGCTGAGCGTTTTATATTTTGTAAATTGGTCCTTTTTTTCAACAACTGAATGATTCAACATAATGTTACATCGATTACTTATACTTACTAACACGACCTTTCCACATTTCCAGGAAAGAAGAAGCGGTGAACCGTCCGAAGATGGAGTTCGTACCAAAGACATTAGCGGATCTCCACATCGAGGGGATTCACGACTTGAACAATGGTAGGCGGTACGGTTCCACCCAGAGTTTGTCCCGTCCCCGCCAACACATCCCCCCCTCCTCCTCCGTCGGCGACCTCAGCAACACAGACCCCTTCACGGCCTGGGAAGCACCTCCCGCCTACCGCGCGCAGGCCAGGCCCGCACAGACCAGGCCCGCGCCAGGGTTCAAACCACACCCCGCGCCAAGAAATCAGATCAATGGAAGAGATCCCTGGAAAGGTGATTTTGGTTTTATTTGCTGAGTTATATATTATGTTGGTTTTGGTTATGGACTGCGGGGAAAACTCTTGTTCATGGCAAATGAAAGTTACATGAAGAATACTCCTGTTGAATAGAATAGACAAGTTGCATTACAATGTTGCGGTAACATCGTTTGCAACATGTCTGCTGCAACAAAACACTACTTTTATTTCCCATGGACTTCAGTCTCAGAGGTGGCGGTGCTAATTTTATTTTATTATTTTTGGTAGCAGTCCACGGTTGAAATCTTACAGCACTATTACACATTTCATTGAGGACATTTCGCACGCTTCGGGGCACATTGCGAGTTCCATTACACATGGTAGGTCCATGGAATAGATTGGTACAGAAGGTCAACTAAATACAACGAGCGAAAACAGGCCACAATAAATGCCGGCAATGAATACGCTTGACATAGATTAACCTCCTCTAAATTAATAAAAAAAAAAGCAACCTTTGCTCGACACATCTTTGCATTTGCCTTAACTTTAGTACTTCTAGCGCTATCTACATGAACTTCTTCTGTAAGTCTAAAGTAGATTTCAAGAAACCATAAAGATCAAAAAAGAACATCAACTTATGTAAAGGCAAATGCAGTGACGTGTGGCGCGCAGAAGTTGCCTTGTGTACAGTATCTAGAGGGAGATTATTTATAATGAGGCGCTTGAACATGAACACGCTGTATGTGATGGATGTCAATGTTTGCGTCCGTTTTCATTCGATATGAAGTTGATTTTCTGTTCTCTATTTATTCTGTGGTAGGACGGTGAACTAATAATACACATATCACTCATAACTAACAACAGTTCACGTTATAATAATGATTATGTCTTGGAACGGGGCTAGCATTAAATGTGGGTAATTTAGGATTTGGCACTGGTAATGCGCGATATTTCATTAATGTCAAGGCCCAAGGTGACATACTTAAATTAATAAAACTTATAATTAGAGACAGAACTTTCTTCTGTCTTTGTAAAGTTCTAAAAATGTATCTATAGTTTGTGTGACTGTGACTAACGAATCCCAAAAACCCTTTTGTAAATAACCTTTTGATTAACAAATAAATATTGTAAAGTCAACGCTATCTGCTACAATGTATGCCATATAAGTCAGTTTGAATTGATTAATGGTAAAATCACAGATAAACTGTTCAAGATTCCGCAAAAGAGGCCACCTATGCGCACCACACATCAGTGCGTTTGCCATTACTAGGTTTGCTTAGGTTGCTTTGTATGCAGAATCTATAGGAGGTTATCTGTGGGTAAACTACTAGTTAAATATTATACATGTTCACTAATAGTTAACATAACGACGCATCAAACACCCAGCCCTAATAGGTGTAAATATTAAGACAGTTTTTAGGGTTCCGTAGTCAACAAGGAACCCTTATAGTTTCGCCATGTTCTTCCGTCCGTCCGTCCGCAGTTTAGCTCAGAGACGCACAGTACTAGAGAGCTGTAATTTGGTGTAAATATACGGATTTGCTGTGCCGAAAAAGTGGTAAAATAAAATCTCGTAAAATATTTTTTTTTAGGGTACCTCCAGTACTTACAGGTAAAGTGAGGATTTTTTTTTTCTCGCGTACCCCTTAGTGTGGGGTATCATT